>JAHRHZ010000163.1:531683-725518 GCA_024137785.1 Ginglymostoma cirratum
CATCCTTTTGGTAATGTGGCGACCAGAACTGTACACAGTATTCTAAATGCGGCCGAACCAAAGTCTTGTACAATTTTAACATGACCTGCCAGCTCTTACACTCACTGTCCGATGAAGGCAAGCATACCATATGCCTTCTTGACCACTCTATCCACCTGTGCAGCCACCTTCAGGGTACAATGGACCTGAACTCCCAGATCTCTCTGCTCATCAACTTTTCCCAAGGCTCTTCCGTTTACAGTATAGTTCGCTCTAGAGTTAGACCTCCCAAAATGCATCACCTCACACTTGCCCGGATTGAACTCCATCTGCCACTTCTCCGCCCAACTCTCCAGTCTATCTATATTCTCCTGTATTCTTTGACAATCCTCTCTGCTTTCTGCTACTCCCCCAATCTTCGTGTCATCTGCAAACTTACTGATCAGACCACTTATGCCCTCTTCCAGATCATTTATGTATATCACAAACAACAGTGGCCCCAGAACTGATCCCTGTGGAACACCACTGGTCACCTGTCTCCATTTCGAGAAACTCCCTTCAACTACTACCCTCTGTCTCCTGTTGCTCAACCAGTTCTTTATCCACCTAGCTAGAACACCCTGTACACCATGTGACTTCACTTTCTCCATTAGTTTACGATGGGGAACCTTATCAAACGCCTCACTAAAGTCCATGTAGATGACATCTACAGCCCTTATTTCATCTATCAACTTGGTCACTTCCTCAAACAACTCTATTAAGTTAGTAAGGCATGATCTCCCCTGCACAAAACCATGTTGCCTATCACTGATAAGCCCATTCTTTTCCAAATATAAATAGATTCTATCCCTCAGTACCTTCTCCAGCAACTTTCCCACCACTGACGTCAGGCTTACTGGTCTGTAGTTACCTGGAATATCCCTACTACCCTTCTTGTACAGGGCACAACGTTAGCAACTCTCCAGTCCTCCGTCACTTCACCTATGTCTAAGGATGCTACAAAGATATCTGTCAGGGCCCCAGCTATTTCCTCTCTCGCCTCCCTCAGCATCCTGGGATAGATCCCATCCGGTCCTGGGGATTTGTCCACCTTAATATCCTTTAGCCTACCCAACACATCTTCCCTCCTTATGTCAACGTGATCCAAAGTAAACAAACTTCTATCTCTAATCTCAACATTCTTCATGTCCCTCTCATCAGTGAACACTGATGCAAAGTAATCATTGAGAATCTCACCCATTTTCTCAGGTTCGACACAAAACCTTCCTTCCTTATCCTTTAGTGGACCAACCCTTTCTCTAGTTACCCTCCTGCTTATTATATATGAATAAAAGGCCTTGGGATTCTCCTTAATTCTGTTCACTAAAGTTATTTCATGACCCCTTTTATCCCGCTTGATTCCTCGTTTAAGATTGGTCCTACTCTCCCGATATTCCTCCAAGGACCGTTCTGTTCTTAGCTGCCTGGACCTTATGTACGCTTCCCTTTTCCTGTTGGCTAGTCGCACGATTTCTCCTGTCATCCACGGTTCAAGAATCTTTCCTTTCCTATGCCTTTTTTTCAAAGGGACATGCCTATCCTGCACTATCTTTAACCTATCTTTGAAAGCCTCCCACATATCAAATGTGGACATCCCTTCAAATAGCTGTCCCCAATCCACATTTCCCAGCTCCTGCCGAATTTTGATATAATTGGCCTTGGCCCAGTTTAGTATTCTTCCCTTAGGACCACTCTCATCTTTGTCTACGAGTATTCTAAAACTTACAGAATTGTGGTCACTATTCCCAAAGAAATCACCCACTGCAACTTCTACAACCTGGCCTGTCTCATTCCCCAACACTAGGTCCAATATGGCCCCTTCCCTAGTTGGACTATTGACATACTGCTCTAGAAAACTTTCCTGGATGCTCCTTACAGATTCTGCCCCATCCAGACCTCTGACACTAAGTGTATCCCAGTCAATGTTGGGAAAATTAAAATCTCCCGTCACCACCAGCCTGTTACCTCTACATCTTTCCATAATCTGTCGACCTATTTGTTCTTCTACCTCACGCTCACTGTTGGGAGGCCTGTAGTACAGCGCCAACAATGTAACTGCACCCTTCTTATTTCTCAGCTGTACCCATAATGCCTCACTGCTCAAGCCGTCCATAGTGCCCTCCTTTAGCACAGCCTTGATATCATCCCTGACCATCAATTCAACTCCTCCCCGCCCCCCTTTTACTTCCCTCCCTGTCCTGACTGAAGCATCTATATCCTGGGACATTTAGTTGCCAATCATCCCCTTCCTTCAACCAAGTCTCTATGATCGCAATAACGTCATACTCTCAGGCACTAATCCAAGACCTAAGTTCGTCTGCCTTACTCACTATACTCCTTTCATTAAAGTTTATGTACTTCATACCACCAGTTCCTTTGCGTTCATCTGCTCTCTGCCCACTCTTCCCCTTGGTAATGTTAACTTCATGATCCTTACAGTCTCTAGTTTCCACCTCACTGTCTACACGTCTTCTCCTCGTTTTTCCCAGACCCCTGCCAAATTATTTTAAACCCTCCCCAACAGCCCTAGCAAAAACTCCCCCAGGACACTATTTCCAGTCTGGTTCAGGTGTAGACCATCCAATTTGTAATAGTCCCACCTTCCCCAGAACCGGTCCCAGTGTCCAACAAATCTGAACCCCTCCCTCCTACACCATCCCTCAAGCCACGTGTTCATCCTGCCTATTCTTTCATTTCTACCCTGGCTAGCACGCGGCACTGGTAGCAACCCTGAGATCACTACCTTTGAGGTCCTCCTCTTTAACTTCTCTCCTAGCTCCCTGAATTCTGCTTTCAGGACCTCATCTCGTTTTTTACCTATATCATTGGTGCCTATATTCACCACAACAACTGGCTGTTCACCCTCCCTTTTCAGAATGCTCTGTAGCTGATCGGTGACATCCCTGACCCGAGCACCTAGGAGGCAACGTACCATCCGGGAGTCCCGTTTTCGGCCACAGAACCGCCTATCTACTCCCCTTACAATAGAATCCCCTATGACTATGGCCCTATGTGTCTTTTTCCCGCCCTTCTGAACAGCAGTGCCCGCCATGGTGCCATGATCCAGGCAACTGCTGCCCTCCCCTTGTGAGCCATCTCCCCCAACAGTATCCAAAACGGTATACCTGTTTTGGAGGGAGATGACCGCAGGGGACACCTGCACTGACTTCCTGCTCTTTCTCTGCCTTTTGGTCACCCATTCACTGTCTCCCTCAGCAATCCTAATCTGCGGTGTGACCAATTCACTAAACGTGCTATCCACGACCTTCTCAGCATCGCAGATGCTCCACAGTGAGTCCACCCGCAACTCCAGAGCCGTCATGCGGTCAAACAAGAGCTGCAGCTGGACACACTTCCTGCAAGTGTAACAGTCAGGGACGTCAGTCACGTCCCTGATCTCCCACATCAAGCAAGAGGCACATGCCACGGGTCTGAGGTCCCCTGCCATTGTAAGCCTTAGCTCTGACTCAACTAACTAATACCAAACAATGCACTTAAATATATTAAAAAAAAACACAAACCTTACCTTGCAGAGTCCTTTTCTTCTGGTTAGAGGAGGAGGGTGGGAGGGAGATGCTCCACGTGTAGCATCTCGAGTTTAGCTGCTGCCCAAATATATACCAATTTCTTACCTTCCACACAACCTCCTGGTCTCTAACGTCACCTCCGCTCCGTATCGCGCCGCTCCCGGTCAGGAAAAAACCGCTCGCCGCTCTCGGTAAGTTTTTAAACCGTCTTACCTTCCCGTCAGGCCTCTGGTGCTCGCTGCCGCTCTTCCCGCTTCGAACTACCGCCCGACACCAAAATGAAGACCGCTCGCCGCTCGAGGTAAGTTTTTAAACCGTCTTACCTTCCCGTCAGGCCTCTGGTGCTCGCTGCCGCTCTTCCCGCTTCGAACTGCCGCCGACACCAAAATGAAAATGGTGAAAAGTGGTAGATGTAAATGATGTTATTTGTGATTGAGAGGAAAATGAGCTGGAAACTTCAGATTTTCCAGGTGGATCATCTTCAGCACATTGAAATGAAGTTAAAGGTGGATATGGCTCAGTGTGAAATGGGAAACTAAGACGCAGCCGCCTGAGCCAGGCTAGTGCAGTCGGTAGAGCATGAAACCCTTAATTTCAGGGTCGTGTGTTCGAGCCACACGCTTGGTGTCTTTGCTTCTTACAGCTTCACTTTCTGTTTTGAAGCTCAGTATTTCATTCTTTCAGCGGTGTTGCTACCCAAAACATTGTTTCCCTGGTGCTGCTTTTCTTCAGATACCGGTTTCCAGTTTCTGAGTGAGAACTGTCTTCATTTCCCTGGAAGTCCCAGAGATCAGATTCTAGGTGCAGCTGTTTGTACATTAAATGGTATTACAAATGGGCAAGTCCTGCTCCAATCCTCCACCAACAAAACTGTTCAGAGTCACAGAATGAAAATGGCCACTTACTGGGCTGCCTCATGTCAAGTGGAGCTGAACCAGAATTAACTGATTCAGAGGATTCCGCGGAAAACGTCAGTGAAGTGTCCCTGAACATTACCCAATCCACAAGGAAAATTACTGTTTCTTTTTACCACGTGGGTTTACTCTATAAAATCTTTATTGGTTCTTGAGTAGCTTTGTTGCGCTGGTTTTGGATGTTGTGGTTGTTTCACTCACTGTGCTGATCTGTTAGTTCACAAACGGTTTATTACCCTGTTGGGTAACATCGTTAGTGCAGCTTCTGATGAAGAGCTGTTGCGTTTTCCTACCTCGTATATAAACTTTATGGTTGGTTGGATTTGTTTACCATATTTCATGTTTTTCTTCACAGTGGTGTGTATATAGAATCTAGTTCGATGTGTTTGTTGATGGATTTCTTGGTGGAGAACCAGGCCTCTGGGAATTCCGTGCTTGTCTCTGTTAGGCCTGTCCTAGGATCCTGGTGTTGTCCCAATCGAACTGATGTTTCTCCTTATCCGTGTGAATGGAGATGAGCGAATATTAGCCATGTCTTTTTGTTGCTAGTTGATGTCCATGAGCAATTTTCTTCCTGTCTGTCCAATGTAATGTTTATCGCAGTCCTTGCATGGAAACCTCATAGAGTCAATAACATTAAGGTGCACTTCGAAAGATGGAGCCAAACTATATTGTTACTGAAACTGAGAAAATGGTAGACAGTCAACTGTACACATTGTATTTTTTCTCTTTATATCACAGAGACGGTAGAAAAATAAACACGAGGCATAGGAAAGCCAGGACCATGCAACTTTAGTGAAAATTAAACCTCCTTTCTCAAACGGTATGAATTAGACAGGAAGGTGCTTCAGGCGCCAGAGGTGTGCACAAGTAGAATAAAACTTGATCATTTACAGTTAGCACCTCATTGACATTTCTGATACCGTGACGGGTTCTTATAAAATGTGTAGAAACTGCCTTTGTGGATCTCTAAATAAGCACCGCAGAATTTAGTGGAAACTAATGAGTCGCTTCCTTCGTTTTCATCTCAGTGTGAAGCCATGTGACCTGTGCTCTATCAAGGCGCGGAAGGCTTCATCAGAAAACGCATGGCTAAGGAAAAAGCTGAGGAAAGTGAAAGGAACTGAGAAAAGACGGTTCGTATCAGCACCGAGATTAGAACATCCTTGCAAAGTGACCTGCATTCTGGGGTTCTAAACTTGCTTATCTTTTCAGGTAGGTTTTTTTTTGGAGACCGCTTATTTTGTAATACAGGCGAAATAGCTGGAAGTATGATACAAGTTATCATCTCGTCCGTTGAGCGCTCGGCTTTGTGCATTTTCCCTTCAGTCCAGTGCTGTTCATGTTACACTTATGGTGGACAGTTCTTGGATTTCGAACAATGTGCCGAATCATATTCCAACACAAAAATCTACATATGGAAGTGTAACCAAAAACACATTTTCACAGACACACTACATTTGTTTCTCACTGAGTCTGAAAATATACGCTCAGTTTGCCGTTCTTTTTTTTATTGTAGAGTTATTAATATTGTTGCTGTGTATATCATACCCTCAAATGGAGAGGAGGAGCAGAATGGAGATCCTCGAGACTTTTTGTGACCCTCGTTTGTATTGTGTTGCAAAAAGAAAGTCATAATTAAAGGCTGCAATTATGCATAGCGTGGCCGCATGGTCTAAGGTGCTCGATTAAGGCTCCAGTCTCTATGGGGACGTGGACCCGAATTCCTCCGCTGCCGTTCGTGCAGGTATTTTGTTGGGCTGAGGATGTTGCATGGATGACTGCTGTTTAAATTTCCCGAACGAAAATACGCTGTCTTTTTGAGCACTTGCAGTCCATGACGAGTGACAGTGCAGAAGCTCCAAGACGCCAGCGGTCCTATTGAGTCTCTGCAGGGTTGTGGTTGTCATGTTCACCTCACACGCAAGTATGTTTACTGCTCAACACGAAGCTGCGGCGTTATTATCTCAGCAAGATGTGTTCTCCCCACTTGTCAGTGAGTCGTTGGATTTTGTTATGTCACTGCTGTTTGAATTCCACAATCTTACATTGAAAATACTCACCAATATTTGATGTTATGAGGAAGAAAATGACATTGAAAATTAACTGTGGTGAAATTCTATTTTTGATTTCGCTCCCTCCTGGTGCTGATTATGAGCCAAATTGCAGTTCCAAGACAGTTATTGCCACAAAGGTGCTGCATGGCTCAACCATTGTGCACTTCTGAGTTCCAGTCGCACTCTGGTCGCATTTTCTCGAAATGCTCGCCTCAGGTCTCAGGCTGTGCTTTTTCCCACTTATTGTCTGAGCCTGTTCCGGTCCATTTATCTCATCACAGAGCCCAGAATTCTGCTCAGAACAAAAAGTGCAATCCATCTCAAAAGTTTAGTTCATCACAACTTTCAACAAAGTCCTCATGAGGTAAGGCTCCAATCTATTTGAAGGCGCAGGTACAAATGCCGCCATTATCATTTGTATGAGTAATCCATCACTCAGACTCTTCAAACTAACAGACACAATGCATTTATTCTTCGCTGTGACTGAAAATGCAAACCGCTTGTCGTTTTTGATTCTGTTGCATGTAAAACAGCTACCTGTTTGGGGATTGCTCGATACGTCAGGGGCTGACACAGTTTGGGGGGTATCTTACCGCAGGCAAAGCCTTCACTGAGAAATCAGGAGATTGTCACGGGGAAAGGTGATTGTATAACAATAGGGAAAGCGCCGATCATGGGCGGTTTCAAAACAACAAGTTTTTAGTGAACAGCCGAGAGTACTGAGCCATTGCTCCAGAGTCTAACTCTCCTTACGAATTTGTCGAATTAGGTGTGGGGGCGAGGTCAGCCGTTTCTGAGCCTTATTTTCTTTACCACACTTCCAAGATCCCTGATCAAAAATCGATCTATGTCAACATCAAAAAGGAAAAGTGATGAACAGCTGTGGGGCGGTGGGCAGCGAGGCTATGTTCTGTTTTTGAAAGGTCTGCTTCAACTGTTGTCTGCCATCTATCAAAATGCACGAATCATAAACCAGAAGGCCCTTATCCTCATTTTGGGCAGAGAAATATCTTCGCATTTCAAAACATTGGCCTTATTAGCAGCTCAGTCAGTCAACAACAGAATTGAATGCAGTTACAGGTGCTGATGAATTGCTTGACTCGTGCTCCCATGCAGTCAACTACATTAGCTTGTGCCCTGATACAAAAGTATGAAACTACACTGTAAGTGAAACTGACGAAATGACAGACGGTCTGCGGAATACATTCTATTGGTCTTATCTTTATATCATAAAGGTGATGGAAAAATAAACAGGGAGGTGGAGGAAAGCCAGGCACATGCAGCTCTGGTGCAAAAAAGAAACCCTCGTTTCTCCTTTAGTCATCAAAAAGAGACATAAAGGTGACTCAGGTGACACATCTTGAAGAAAGCAATCACGTGCTGCTATCACCTCTTTGCCATCTCAGTTCGCCTTTTATGTTCTGTCAATATGTTTAGAAACTGCCTTTTGTGCATCTCTAAATAAGCGCGGTGCAATTTAGGGAATTAGTGAGTTGCTTTTCATCGTTTCCCACCCAGGTTTCCAATTCAGCAGGCAGCCATCTGACATTTGTTCATTTACGGGTTTGGAAAGCTCTGCAGACAAAAAGGCACGGCTAAGGAGAAAAACAAAGAAAGTGGAAACTCACACCTGCATCGAGGTTTGAACAGCCTCGCAATGCGATCTGTCATTATCGGACTCAGCTATGCTAACTATGCTGACTCAGCTTTTCAGACAGCTTACTTTGAGTCACTTATTCTGCAAAATAGACGTCGTAGCTGTAAGTATGCTGTACGGTATCATCTAGTACACGGCCTGCTCAGCGTTGTGCATTTTCCTTGTTGTCTGGAGCATTTCATGTTATGCATAAACGTGAAATTTGTTCTGTTCAATGAGTGAAATCATTTTCCAATGCAAAAATCTAAATTCCATAAATGTAGTGCAGTCCATAATTTGTTTATCGAAGCATAACTGAATAGTTTCTCACAGACCCATTACATTTGTTGCTCGATCCAGCGTCATTAGGTGCATCCAGCTTTCGACTGATGTTTGGTTTAACTGAAGGGCTTATGGGCATTTTGTGGGAAATTGATACTGTAGCTGGGCATATCGAGCAGCTAAGAAAATGTGCGAGCCGGATAAGGATCCTCGAGGCCCTTCCCTGTGCCTTCGCTGTTGTTGTGTTGCAGTAGCAACATCGGAAAATGTCACATCTGAGCTAATGGCTCAAGTGTGGAAGTGAGGTCAAAGGTGCTGGATTAGGTTCCAGTCTCTAAGGAGGAGTGAGTTATCCCGAAGCACGGGAGGGATGAGCTGTGTTTAAGTGGAACACAACAAAATGTCTTTGCGAGTCGCAATCTGGGTGAAGATGTGGGACAGCACAGAGCCTCTATCCGGTCAGCTCCAGGTTGTTTTTCAATAGTGCAGTGGTTATCGCATGCGGAATGCCCACAGCATGATAGCGGGAACAAGCAGGCTGCGCTGCTGCTTCATGTTCCAGGCAAGTCGTTTTGTTCACCCTTTTCACTGAAAGCGAATGGAAATCGTTAAACCACTGCTTCTGCCAAATCAACTCCAGCATGAATTCTAATCGCAGTTGTTTGCTGTTGTGGCGATGCGAAACTTTGTTAAATTTCTCTCATTTCTTTCGTTTCTGTCCTTGAGAATGGAACTGATGAGCCACTTTCTCGATCCGCTGCGACCGTTGCGGAGCAGGCACACCTGCATTATTGATCAGAAGGTAAACGCAACCTCTCCGAGACTATGATTGCTGATCGTCACCTTTCGTGGATTATTCTTAATCAGTTCTCTTTTTGTTTCCTCTCTTAAGCAGTTTCCGTAAATTGGTGTTGAGCTCAACCTCCAGGAGAGGTGGAAGCGCAGTTTGGAATTGCTCCGTTGTCCCGTGTGTGAGTAGATGGTGCCACAAGCAATTCGAGGTGTTTCACAGGCAGCATTCATGCTTTCTTGTGGCTGGAACTGCATTTATTTTGTCGTTTTTGCGGTAAGAGTTACCTGTTTGGGATTCGCTCGTTTCCTGACAAGTTAACAGGGATATCTTCGCGCAGCCAAAAGCCTCACCGAGAAGCTGTCATTTCGAATGCTTATCGGAGTTAAAACTGACGGAGCTCATCACCTCTGTGTGGGTTCAAACCGCCAACCTTTCGCTTAACAGCCGAACACGTAACCAATTGCACCACAGAGTCCTATGCCACCGAGCCGTCCAAACAAACAATTAAACCGGTGGGTTCCACCAACTGAAGCGTCGTCCAGGTGGACAGCATGGAAACATGCACTTCCATGCACCTTGTCTATGCCGCCCAGTTATCCTAAATTCATCTAGCCCAGTTTGCCAACATTGGGCCTATATTCCTCTACATCCTTCTGATTCATGCACGCAACCAGATACCTTTGAAATTTTGTAATTTCACCAGCCTCCACAACTTCCTCTGGCAGTTCATTCCATACACGCACCATCTTCTGCGTGAAAAATACCCCTTTGCTCTTGTTTAATTATTTCCCTCTCACCTTCAATATATGCCCTCGACCATTCACTCTGTCCATATCACTCATGACATTATAAATTTCTCTCAGTCCATTCCTCAGCCTCCGACTTTGCAGGGAGATTTGGACCTGCCTATTCAGCTTCGCCCTAGAGTCCAAACTGTGCAACTCTGGCAAAAATCTTGTGAAAGTTTTCTGAGTAATTTTACGTGATTTTCTTTATTTCTCAATAATGCCAACATGGCTGGAGTACATCAATCTATTTCAAAATTAAAAGTATAACGTGAATGGCTGTGAATTTCAATGCTGTACGAAGGTCAGCTGCCACAACGGCCGGGTGTGTTGTTTCTGTCGTGTATTTGTTATCACATTCACTTCACATGCTAAAGAGCCACAGTTGGAAACCGGGCAGAAACGGCAGCGTTTGCTTCTTCTTTATCAACTGCAGGCTTCTGTATTGACTTAGACGGGCCATTGCTGCGTGCTCTTCTCGTCAGTCATCCTAGTTTCGAATTTATTCCACCATCTCCGCTGTTGTGGCGAAAAGGAATACAATTTTAATCAACTGCAGTAACAAGTTTTGTTCAATTTCTATATGCCCTGGTCCTGAATATGTGCTGATTTGTATTGCACAGCAGGTTGTCAATGTTAAGAGTGCACTTGGTGTACTCTGATAATTCCTGCAGAGTAATAGCTTCACATTTGCTTTATGTGAGAAGGCGTCCTTGTTCAATGCCAAGTAGAAGCCTGATTTGCTTGTGTCACACTGCACCACGGAATGTCTTTCAAATGCATCTCAACCTAATCTCTGAAAGGCTTAATTCTGATACTGTCTGCCATGTCTCAATGTGTCTGAATCAAAACCAGAAGTCCTCAATCACGAACTGCAGTAAAGAAACATGTTCGCATTTCTTAGTGCTGGACAGGTTAGCTTCTCATTCAGTCACCAACGAGAATGAATGTATATATGGGCTCTGATAAACCTCTGGAATCATGCTCTCATCGAGGCACTAAATCGATATCTGCTCTGAAACCTAAGCCATGTTGCAACTGAAACTCAGGAAATAACATTCAGGCTATCAAATGACATTGTTTCCATTTTTTGATATCACGTAAGAGTACGAATATCAAAATAGGGAGGAATAAGAAAGCGAGGCAAGTGCAATTCAAGTAAAACACCTTCGATTTTAATCAGTCGGCAGCAAGAGATGTGAAATTGACTCTGAGGCGAGAACTTTTCATTTATTCAACAAAAAGCAATCACATACAGTTAGCACTTCTTTGACATCTCTGACTGCCTATTACTTTCTGTCAACATGGTCAAAAACTGACTTTTGTGCATCTAAAATTAAGCACTGTGGAATTTAATAAAATTTAGGGAATCCCTTTTCTTTGTTTCCCACACAGGTTTCCAAATCAGCTGGCTGTCTTCTGACATTTGCTCTTGTCCAGGTCTGGAAAGTTCTGCAGAAAAATGTACTGTTCAGGAGAAAGACAAGGAAAATGGCAACTCGTGCATGAACCGAGGTTTGAACAGACTCGCAATGTGATCTGTCGTTATCGGATTCTGATGCTAGCACCGTTTTTCAAACAGAGGATTATCTTTGCAAAACCGGCGTGGTAACTGTAAGCATGCTGCGCAAAATCATCTGGTTCACAGCCTGCTCGGCTTTGTGGATTTTCCCTGCAGACCGATGGTTTTCGTGTAAACACGAAAGTCTTTCTGTTTCGAGCAATGAGAGAAATCATTGACCAAAGCGAAAATCTGAATTCCACAAATCTGATGCAGTCATGTGTTCTTTGTCGAAGTATAACCGAACATACTTTCTCACAGGCACATTACGTTTTTTGCTCAACCGAAACTCACAAGATGCGTTCAGCTTTCCGTTGGTTTTTGGTTTGGTTGAAGGGCTATCGGCATCTGGTGTGAAATTAATATTGTCGACGGGCATTGCCGAGCAGCTGAAAAAATGGACGAGAAGAATAGGGTTCCTCCAGGTATTTCCCTGTGCATTTGCTTTAGTTGTGTGCAGGAGCAACATTGGAAAACGTCACGCTTTTGATTTCTGGTAGTGTGGCCGAGTGGTCTAAGGCGCAGGATATAGGCTTCAGTCTCTGAGGAAGCAACGGTTTGAATCCCAACACTGCCTCTTGTTTATAGCAGAGCTACGTCGGATTGGCTGCAGTTAGCTGGTCTTTGTTTCGCCCGATGCAATCTTTGATGTGGAAGAACGCAAAAAAATTATCGGGTCAGCGTTATCACATGTGGAATTTCCTTAGCATGACAGTGGGAAGAAGCAGGCTGTGCTGCTCCTTCACGTTCCAGGCAAGTTGCGTTGCTCACCCATTTGCTGCAAGTGAATGCAGATCGTTTTTTCGCTGCTGGTGTGAAACACAATCCTGTGTTCAGTATACTTCGCAGTTATTTGCCTTTTTTGGTGAAAAGGAGAGTGATTGAAATGTGAAATTTCTTTCACTTGCTTCCAGATGGGAGCTGATGAGCCACTTTCTTGATACGCTGAAATCGTTGCGGTGCAGGCACAGCCACATTGTTTATCAGAACGGAAACCTAATCTAATAGAGACTGTGATTGCTTGCATTCACTTTTCGTGGGTCATTCTTACGATATTCTTTTATTTCCTGACTTGAGCAGTTTCCAGTCAGTGGCGTTGCACTCAACCTCCGGCGCATTTGGCGGAGCAGTTTGTAATTGCCCTGATGCCAGTTGTGTGAGTAGTTCGTGATGCAGAAAACTGGAGGTGTTTCGCAGAAAGCATTCATGCTTCAGTGCGTCTGGAAATGTGTTTGTCTTGTCATTTTTGATTCTGTTGCACGTTAAGAGCTCTCTGTTTGGGGATTCGCTCGAGACCTGAGGAGCTAACACGGTTTGTGAAGTATCTTCCTGCATCCAAAATCCTCACTGAGAAGCTGGGAAGGTGTCACAGAGACTGGTTCTCGGGGGCAAAAGTGAACGAACACTTCACCTCTGGGAGGCTCTCATCCCTCTAAGCCAAAGCGATTCAGCTGCATTTGAAATGTTGTAATTTTTACGAGCCTCCACCACTTCCTCTGATAGTGCATTCCAGACACGCGCCACCTGCGTTGTGAAAAATTGCTCCTCAGGTCCCTTTTAATTTATTCCCCTCTCACCGTAAATATATCCCCCCTCGTTTTGCGCTCGGGCCCACTCTGGGAAAATGACTTTGACTATTCACCCTATTCATGTCTCTTGTGATTTTACAAACGTCTATAAGGTCCTCAACTTCTGATGCTCCAGGAGAAATTGTCCCAGTCGGTTCAGCGTCGCCCAAGAGTCCATATCGTGCAACCCTGGCAATATCCTCGTGAACATTTTCTGGGCAATTTTACATGGTATCTTTTATTTTTAATAATGTCAGTAACGCTGGACAATATCGATCTATTTGAAACAGGGAGATAACGCGCCAAGAGCTTCAGGAAGGTGGTTCATCACCTCCACCTATGGAATAATTAGAGATGGATAATGAAATTTCAGATTGAAATTGTGATTTGACAAGAAGAACAATTGTCCTTTGCTACTTTTACATTTCCAAAATAAAGTCTGGGACATTCATTGTGGAGGCACAGAAACAGTGTGATCCCATCCACTGCAGAGACATCAGTGTCATCAGGAACAGGCTCCACCTCCCTTCGAGCGTCTCCGCTTTGTGTCTGTTCCCAAGTATTTGATGCTGCCAATCCACAGATTTCTGCATGGAATTCTAGTTATTTCAATGTTTCAGCTCAGGTAATGACACCTAGAGCATAAGATCCGATGTCCCAGCATCATAAAGAAGGGAAAGGTGCTTTGACTGACTCTGCTCAATCAGAAATTTCACCCTTCACTCTCCCCTGAGTCTGGTTCACAAAGTGTTTTGAAAGACTTACGAAGCTGGAAACTGGGTTATCTGCTTTATTTCCTTTGCATGTTCCAACTGACAATTTTGGTGCTGTTTATAATGTTGGAGGTGGGTAGCAGTGGGTTTTGGCAGTTTGATTAAGCTGTTAGTGAGAAATTCTATCTACTGACCAGAGTCAGTAAACAGATTAGATTGATTTAAAGACTCTTAAAGGAGATGTATTTGCATTTATGTAGAGATTATCAACACCAGTGAGGAAGCCAGTTTACCAATGACAGACATTGTTTAAAACTTGATTCATTTTCGTCCGAATGTGATATAAAATCAGAAGTCACACGATATCAGATTATAGTCCAACAGGTTTATCTGCAATTGCAAACTTTCAGTGCGCGGTTCCTTTGTCAGGTGAAGTGGATGGGTGCAATATATTCACAACAAAGACCCTTTGGGATCATACACCGAAATTTATTTCATTAATAAACACCTCCATGCTCTCTCAAAGATTAAAATAAAAAACACGTCAAAAGCAACAAGGGCTCACGCAGAATTCAAACTTGCAGCTTCTCGCACACCTGACATCCACCTGAAGGTAAACTCAGACCACGAGACCAGCAATCTAGTCTGGTGATGTCCTACTTAACAATAAATCAGGTGCCACACAGGCAGTGATAGTGTTCATACCTCTGATGTAGGAGACCAGGATTCAAGTTCTTTCTGCTCAGGAGGTGTGCAGTAATATATCTGAACATGTTGATTACACAGAAATACCATTGTCCGTTGCTTGAGGCAGTGGAAGCAGCAAAAGAACAACTTCTTCTCGTTCTGTCTCCCTGTTCCCGGGACGATGCTATTTGTCCCTTCTGCTGGGACACTGTTCTCTCCATTGGTAGATGCATTAAATTATTTCCCTCTACGGGCAGGCAATGCCAGGGGATGGTATACCCTCTGCAGCTCCCTCTCAATCACTGGAAGAAGGAAGGAATAGCAGAGGTGGAATCAGGTTTGTTCAGCAAATTATAAAGCGTGATTTGGAACTTTCATCAAATCATATTTATCGGAGACAGACAGAAGGATGGACAGCTGCTGGGAGAGGGACAGACGAAACTGGAGATTAGTCCCTTCTTCAACTTATAATGGGATCTTTCTGTGCAGCCTGTTTGGTGTTCAGGATTCGTCTGCACGCAGCAATCCTGCAAAAACACCTGAGCAACTCGGTCATACGTCCGTTTGCTGCCGCCAGAGCAGGAGTTATTATGTAACACCAACAGTTTCAGATTACGAGAATGCCTCATGGCCCTGTGTTTCGGGGCAACAGACATTACAACGTGGAAGGGAGGGTTAAAAATGCGCCATTATTTCTCCCTCACCCGCTCCCTCACGGAGACAGGGAAAATTACGTCATCAACCTACGATGTCATTCCCGTGCAGAAAGAATCCGTTCAGCCCATCTAGCCCCTGGCGACTCTTTGTCACTCGTATTTCTCCGTGGTTATTCACATTCATTGATATCTGTCCTAAAAGAGGTGAACTGTATATGTGCCGTGATGCTGTCTCTGACACGATGATTCACTAATTATTCACGTTTGAAACGGCGTGGGCAACTATTGAATGGCATGGGGATAAAAAGGAAAAAAAGGAAGTAATGTGTTTCAGATTCACCAGTTTAGTCCCAACTCAGAGAAGAACGACAGGAAACAGGAGACGGCTATTGAGAACTTGACAAGCGGGTCACCTCACCTGTGTATCAGCATGAAGGATTTATTAGAAATATGATGGAGAAAGCCAATCAAAACGTGAGGCGCACAACTAAACACCATGCACCTGTAGCAAAGAATGGTTTTGACCCATTGACCTCTGGGTTATGGACCCAGCACACTCCCACTGCACAACTCTGCTTGGGAGGAAACCATGTTTTTTAGGCAAGCATTCAGAAATTCATTTGGCGTGTGGCATGTAGCTTCAAGGATGAATTCAAAATATTTCATTGTTGTGTGATTCTCTGTTGGGTAGAAGTGTCTCGCTTGTGTAAACATAACTTTTGTCTAATTTCCCAAATTCTGTTGGTTGAACTCTGATTTCACTCAGAATCGCAAAATTTATCACAATGCAGACGGAGGCTGTGCAGCCCACCTCAGCTGTGCCGCTCTCAAAAGTGAGTAAATGAGTATTTTTTAAAATGTAATCTCTTGCCTTCTCCGTGTAATTGTGCACATTATTAATTTTAACATAACCATCGAATTCCCCTTCGTATCGACAGAATCTGCATCTTAGGTACTGTCAGACAGTGATTTACAGACCCGAACCTTCTCTGTTCAAAGCTTCAAACAGACCAGCTTTCAGCTTTCTACTCTACAAAGTGAGCTTTCCCAACTTTCCAACGTAACTTTATTGCTGACATTCCTCATACATGGCACCATTCACGTGAATCTGTTCAGTGCTGTCTCTGATCACTTCGAATCCCGGCTTCTGGAAGTTTCCCGCCCAGGACTGAGCAATAATGCAGCTGGATGATTCATTCAGAGTCGGATTGTGTGGGCGAACAACCTGAAACACTTGTTTTCGATTTGAACAAGTGTTTCTTTTTGCCGTGTTCACTGCAAGGGTACTTCTTCCCCATGCACACTTCAGGCAATCCGACATCTTTCAACGAAGCTGCTTTGGGGAAAAGCTGCTCGGGCATTGTGGCAAAAGGGAAAGGAGAAACCGAGGCTTGTTGGGGAGTTGAGCCACGGACCTCTCGCACGTCAATACCATAATTGTACCCTACACAAGAATCAAAACCCGAGACCAGCCCCAGGCTTCCTTACTCTATTACAAACCAGCTGAGACTTGCTCAGAGCGAAATACCTCCCACGTTGCTCCAGGCATTCGACGCAGCAAGCAGTTTCAAGAACATTTTCCTCGCATGCTGTCTCCCCGCTCCCGGGCCAGTGTTGTTTGTCCCTTACACGGAACTGGGTCTCTCAGATGGTGGATTAAATATATTTCTTCCACTTGGATCACAAAAGTATTGAAAGACTCACGAAACCGGAGACTGGGTATTTGTTTCTTTTTTTACCTTTCCATGTTTCCAACTACCAACTGATTTTTACCCCCAAAATCTCGTCGCAATCCTCTGGCTTCCTCAAGCCCAGGGATGAGGGAATTCTGTTTTGTGGAGAGATTCCAGAGGCTGGGATTGTTCTGTTTAAAGCGAAGAGAACTAAATGGAGATGGCGCGAGAATTTGGATGAAGCAGACAGCAAGAAACTATTTCTAGGGAACTAAAATTTTGGAACATTGAGGATAAAGAGAGAGAGAGAGATAGTAGGAACTGCCAATTCTGGAGAATCTGACACAACATTGTGTAGAGCTGGATGAACACAGCAGGCGAAGCAACATCAGAGGAGGAGGAAAGCTGACATTTCGGGTATGGACCCTTCTTTAGAAAAGATGAAGAGAGTTGCGTTTATATTTGACTTTTCACCACCCATAATGAGGTCCGTTGACAATAGGCAGACCTTCTTTAAAACTTGTTTCCTGCTTCTCCACGCGCAATTTCTTTGCCGTAAAGAGCCTAATGGATCTCAATCTCAAATTCATCGAAACCTGACCTCATAGGTGAAGAATGGAGCGCGATACTCAACGCCCAGAATCGCCCGCAATTCGAATTCGAGAGTCACCCCTATTTACGCTATCTACGCGAAACAGGAATCATACCCCTTGACCAATGAACCGCTAATAGCGCAGACCCATTAACACTAAATCAGGTGAGTTTTCTTGTAAACTAAGGACATTCCCGTTGCTTCGGAGAGTGAAAGCCGCATTGAGTGTTAATAACAGCTTCTTCCCATTCTAACCCGCTGCTCCCAAGAGAGTTTGTTAGCTCGCTTCCCCCGGGGCAGGGCTCCCTCCATTTGTGTGCTTGAGGAGAACGGCAGTGCTTGGGGAGAACAGCACGAATGCGCTCTTCAGCTTCCTGTCAAACACAGTTTTGAGGGACAGGGGAGGGGATCGTGGGATTGGGCGGTATGGACAGTCTTGAAGGCTGTGCAAAAGGGAGATTGCGCATGCAAAGGAACTAACATTCTGTTGGGAACCTTGTACAAATTATTGCATCTAAGGTAGTCAGAAAATGCAGAGCTTCTTGAAGAAGGCGGATGTCTCTCAATTTAGGGAAAAAGTGCTTGTGGCCTTTTCGATGTCACAGGGAGGTCGCTGCTGTCCGACTCAGCGTGGAGTATTACTACAGCGAGCTCTGTCCCTCAGGCACACTGCGGTTGATGTCTATAAACTTCACAACATTGTTCCCAGCTCAAAGAATAGAGTTTACTCTGCAAACCATCCCAGAGTGACTGAGAATGGGAGAAGGCATTTCAGGCCATGATCTTGACAGCTCCTGGAGAGAAAAGAGATGTATGAGAGCGCACTGTCTCTACTGTTGTATTTTTCATCATTTACAACTTTGGCCCGCGTGACAATAAGTTCAATTTGAGAGATTCATTGAGTTACAGATAGCAAGAAACAGTGAGTCAGTTTAAAATGTTTCTGAAAATGGTTGAGTAAGTTGTGCAGAGTAGCAGCTACTTCTCCCTGGTGTTGGTGAAATGATAAACAGTAGATGACAGTTTCCAGAGCATGATATGAGCTCTGGGTCATGGGCCCACCGCGGGCCCACCGCACCCCCACCATGACACTCTGCTTGTATGAGCTGAACACAATTAAATAAATTACTCAGTGACAAGATCTGTTGAATCAAGTTCTGGGAGGATTTGAAGCCGATGGAATGAAAAGCCCCATGACAGCGGGGATGTAACATTGTCTGTGAGGAATTGTTTCCCAGATTCGAAGACGGTGTACAGCGCTGTTCTCAGGCATCAGTATTGGGACCACCTCTCTTCTGGACAGATATTAATGATCCGCACTTTTGCACAGCGTGGACAATTCCAAAATCCCAAATAACACAATCCTCACTAATGTATTCAATACAGAAACCCACGAAAACTGTTTTGTTTTTTTATATAAATCTTCCACAGTCTGATCTGACGCTGGAACATTTCAGCAGTGAGAGGGGCGCTATGAATTTGATGAGTTGATGATGATGAGTTGATATTCAGTGCTGTTGATTCACGTTGTCCTAATCATGTTATTATTTAATACTCTTCGTTGGAAACATCACTAAAAATGTGAACAAGCCTCACCATTCGATACAGTCATGGTTGATCAAACATTTCAATAACTTTTCCCCAACCGCCCACATAGCCCTATGTACCATTGGGAATCAGAAATTTATCGATTTCCAACGTCAAAAAATTCGCAAATAACTTGTCAACTGTGGAAGGGTAAGTTGGTGTTGTGAACCAGTTGTCGGGTGAGCTACAGATTCTGGTCTTATTGTCTTTCAAACCGTATTATTCCCAAAAAGATTGCCCTGAAAATCTGACGAGTTTCCTCTGGTCAGCAACATGGCCTGGGCAACAGAGAGTGTCGACGAATCAGCTCCTGAAAACCATCATTGGTTCATCTAAAACCTTAATTAAAACCCAACTCTAGTGGCAAGAGAACCCACAGCAGAATAACACTGTTAATGCATACATAGAAGTCTAACACGCTCTCCGTTGCGCGATACAGCCTCAGCTATCATGCTTTTAAAGTACAGAAGGTTGGCATTTGCGCATTATCTTTGTGTCTTTCATTAGGCATCTGTTAGGCCTTGGAAGCAAAGGTCACCAGACCCAAAACCTTAACTCTGCGTTTTCTTCACAGATGCTGCCACATCTGTCGAGATTTTCCAGCAACTTCTGATTTTGTGTCTGTTTATCCTCGTCCCACTTTCCATTACCTGGCTCCAATCCATGTGTGATCTGGCACTTCAACTGATCTTCTAAACACTTCTAAAATGTTCTGATCATTCTTAGCTTAACCATACGTTCAGATAGTGAATTCCAGATACCCAGAACTGTCTGGGGGAGAACACACCTTCCTAAAATCTCCTCAAATCCTTCTGTGCCTTGTTTTTAATCAACATCAATGGTTATTCATCATTTTCAATATGATAAAGTTTATTCCAATCTCCCGTTTATATCCCCTTCATATTTTTGCACACGTTAATCAGTTTCTCCACTAAGCTTTCTCTGCTCTCAGAAAAACAAAACAGCTCTAGTCTCGCTCATCTATCTTCACAGAGGAAGTGGTCGAGCCCAGACAATATCCTGTTTTGTTTTGTTTTTTTAATTCATTAACAGGATGAGGGCATTGCTGGCCAGGCCCGTCCCAGTTGCCCAGTGGTCTGCATTCACCCGTAGGCCACACTCGGTAAGAATGGCAGAGTTCTTCCCTGAAAGGCATTAGATAACGAGATCAGTTTTTCCTGATAATCGATTCATGGTTGTCATCAGATGTGTTTGTAAAGTAGATTCAAATTCTACCATCTGTTTCGGCAGTATTCGAGCCCAGGTGCCAAGAATATTATCTAGGCCTCTGGATTAATAGTCGAGCCATAATACCACTGGACCATCAACTCCCCTTTGAAGGACAAGCTCTGGACGCCCTCTGGTACAATTACACCCTTCCTGCAGTCTCGCAATCAAAATGGAACGAAGTTCTTCGAATAAAAGCAGAAATTTCAGGACAAATTCAGCACGACTGGCATCATCTGTGGACATGATTGCTTGTCACTTGTACCAGAGTACAGTGAAAGGTTAGTTTACGAGCAGGACAAGCAGATGATAGTAAGGCAAGGATCTACAGATCAGTGGTTGTAAAAAGACTTAGACAGAGGCATAAAGGTCACATTGCACAGGGCGTGCAGTAGGCAAAATCACCTTTTGCAAGATCAGCATTATTTGCTGTCCTGGGTCTGTGGCTCAGGCATCGTCAGTACTCAGGTCTGGAAGGCCGTAGCATCCTTAAACCCATCAGATTTAAAACAACATTGCCACTAATTTTTACAGACTTTGATTTAAGTTTAATAATGTAGAATGGTAATAACAAATGTTAGAGTTAGATCTGCTATAGGGATGTCGCAAAGAGTCATGCCGTGTCAGTGCCATCATGAAAATGGAGTCCAGAAACTCTTTTTCAGAGCGGATAATGCCGAGGAAAAGCTGGCATGTAAGACGTGCTCCCCTAAACAATGTGGCCTGTGCGTATATGTCTGTATATGCATTTCTTTCTGGAATTCAACACTTTTCATTTCAAGTAAATCTTATCTTAAAATTCCCTCCTTAGGCATGGATGGTGCTTCATTTCCTTCAAGTCTTTCTGACTGTAATGTAGCGTTTTCGAGTATTCTGAAATACCTCCTTAAATGTCTGCCGTTACAAATCGACTGACTGACTCTTAAACCAAATTTTCCACTTGAATTCAATAGGTCCTAACTTTGTACTGTTACCAATTTCCTCACTTTGGTTTTGAGCACTCATCTTGGAACCAACCTTCCCTTCCTCAAAACAATTATAAAACTCAGTCACACTATGCTAACTTCTGCCTGGGGGTGTCTTCACTATGAGGTCATCAATGAATCCTGTGCCATTGCATATTACCAGATGTCCTACTGTTTCGTTGCTTCTGGAAAGCAATGTTCTAATGAATTGCCCCAACAACACCTCATCAACTCACCATTCAAATTACATTCGTCAATCTGGCTTGGCCAATTTATACCATGATTAGAATCACCAAAGATTATTGCTCTACCGTGACTTAAAGGGAAAATACTGCTTTAAATGGGACAACAGTGGATGACATGGTTCCAAAATCGAACATTTGGCAGAGGCACACACTTTACTTCAGCAATTGACAACCAAATCTAAGTAGAAGCGGGGATTAAACTCATTATTTACAGGTCATGAGACCAGTGCCTTTCCACAAGCCTCCATATCCTTGCAGTGCCCAGGTGTAGCTAAACTACTGCATTCTATCAGTTTGGTATACATGAGTCACCATTTTTTGAAATATTTGGAAATGTGCGTTCAGACAAATTTGAATGCCATTGTACACGATACAGTACAGTCTACCAAGCACAGGAAAATGACATCGAGAAATATAGCTTTTAGGTCAACCTTTGCTGGAATCAGCTTGTAAAAGCTCAATATGGAAGGCTTACTGCAATTGCCTTGAAAGCACAAATGCAGTTTGTTGCAGTAATGATCTCCCTAAACTGGAGAAGCAAATACATGCCTTCGAGGCCACATCAAGAATGTTCATTCGATTCACCCCAGGGATGAGATGACTGTGTTCGAGGAGCGCACGACTAATTTCAGTTAGTGCTCCATCGAGTTTAGAATAATGAGTTGAGGAAAATGTCTTAATTAATAAATTCATAATTAGGTAGAATTCAAGATAGGGAAAAACGAAGTGATGTACAAAGGGGACACGAATATGGAGAGATGATACACAATAAGTCAGGTAGTTTTTTTGAAAATTTTAGATCTTAGATCCATGATTGCCTTTGGTGAAGGTATTCAGTGTCCTTACCCAGTCAGCACTGGAAGAAAATGTAGCCCCACAGTGAGGTGATCGAGATCGTAACACTTCTGTAACATCTGCAGTTCAGCCTCGCTTGGAGCATTGTGTGAAAACCTTATCGGATTAGAAAAGACGCAGATGGGGTCTACTGGGAAGTAAAGTCATTAGAACAGACACATACGGGTTTTGTCGGGGTGGTGGAAAGGTTGCAGTATTATATTGATGAGAAGTTTGGAAATTCGAAAATGTTGTAACTGACTCAGGGAAAATTGGGAAGTGAACTAATGGAGATTAACCAGAAGACTCGAGGTTCAGTTTCTAAACAACTGGAAAATTCCCTCTTTCAAGTGAATCAAAGTCAGAAAGGGAGACATTTACAAGTGTCGGTAAATAGTAAAGGAAATACTGAAGCAGAGTTTCTTCCCCTCAGAGCATTATCTAAATCCGCAACAATATTCCAGAAACAAAGGTGGTCAGTGATTCCAGAACGTTTTGAAAGACATATGAGCAAACATGCAAGGAGTTAATTTAACAAGGGGAGAGAGTCTGTGTCCGGGCCTGGGTGCGAGAAATGGTGGGATGGCAAGTTTGGTGTGTAGGGATTGTGGGGAATCGATTTGACTTTGAATGACTTCAGATGTGAAGAAATTTCGTGAACGGCTTTTTAAAGCTACTTATAGAAATAATCGTGGTTTTAGAAGATGTGACATTATTTGATCAGAAACATTATAAATTGTGAAACAATTGAGCAGGATTTTAAAAATAGCATAAAGGAAATTTAGGTGTAAATAAAATTCGTGAACACGTGCGGTTGAGTAGCATCGACGATAAAAATTCTTTTGGCTTTGAAACGTGTCGAATGATTCTAAATGAAGCATTATAAAAGGAATAGAGCTTTTTTTCTCAATTGGAAAAGAAAGTTATAAGCCAATAATCAGGAAGTGAACTGTCTCTGGGAGATGCAATTCCTGATTGTATCTTGCGTCTTGAAGATTTGACCACATCTGAAATTATTTTTCTTCCATTCCATACTCATTGATCCCCGCCGAAGAACTCCACCAAATAGACTCTGTCTTCTTTTGTATTTTCAATCCTCTGTTCTTCACAGCAGCACTTTAATTCAATGAATTCCGACAAAAGTTGAATGCAATGAGAAACGGTGCAAGGATATAAAACTTCTTTTTTTATTATTGCCATTGTTTCTGCTAGTTTGCATTCAATTGAATAATATGAAACATGCTAAAAAAAACACTTTTCTTTTCCTAAGGTGATCGAGCTGAAACATCAAGGTCGTTTCTCTCTGCAGATGTTCCTACACGTGTTGAGTACGTGCCGGATTTTTGTCGATAATTGAGATATTTCCCGCCGAAAAATTCGTTTCCCAATCCACAGAAATTGACATTTTCTAATAAAGTAGAATTTGCTCAACATGAGCCTTATTCTTAGCGCACTGTCCCCATGTCATTCAGAGCTAATTCACGTGAAGTTCGAACTCGTAACGGGTATTTCACAGGCCTCCACACTGTCATATAATTATCACACGCTGACCGATTCCGCCACTGGACCCACGTTTTCCACATTACGTTCATATTTTAGAATGGAGATAATGAATTTTCCATTACGAGAATACTTACCAACTAACGGATGGAGATGTGAGAAGCTCAGGGTGGAGCGAAACTTTGCAATTCGGTGGCCCAGAGGCTGTGGGAGATTCAATAAGTGAGCCTGTTCAAGACTGAGATTTCAAAATATCACACCTTCAGGGGATAGTGCAGGAAAATATTGAAAATGCACATTTCAAAAAGTAATCTCGATTAACATCGGTTATTTCACCAGATTACTCACGCAAGGAAGTAACCATTGCTTCAGAAGACCATATAATCCCAGTTCCCAGGCCCGGAATCAGAGAACATCAGTGGTGCAGCAGCGAAGATACAACCGGAAATGGGAATGGCAATGAGTGCGCGGAGCTAGTCTGTGGCTCCAGTGACGCAATTGGTGAGCGCACTGTCCTTCTATGACGGTATAGAGGCGCGTGAAATGCCGAGGCTGTGAGCTCCAACCTCACCCGGAGCAGCTTTTATTGACATGGAGCAGGGATTATTGGGGCATCAGGCTGCGTGAAAGGATACTCAGCAATTTTAATTAGAAGCAAAATAGTTTTCGGCAGCACAGATGTTTGTGGTCTGGGGGAGGATGTGTCCGTGAAAATGTCTCAATTATAAAGAAAAATGTTGCAAACATTCAACATGTAAAGAGAGATAACTGTGCAGCGAAAAATTGAGGTAATGTTTTCGCTCTCTGAACTTTTTCATATGGTTGGCTCTGCACTGGATTAAATTGTAGGAAGGGCTTTTTCGCTCGTTTCATATTACTCAATTTCCTGTTACCACACACAGGCAATTAAAGTAATCTATACTTCCGAAAAGTAACGGGAATATACAATGTTGCGATTAGGCTCGAGTTTTCCTCACCTTATGGAGGAAAAACAGGAAAGCAGAGTTGACACTTGTTAGAACATTAGTGATCTCATTGAATGGCTGAGCGGACTGGATAGGGTGAACGGCAGCTCCATGAGGACAAATGTGTTTTCTTTGCCAGTGAAACTTGCTGCATCACAAAGTTGGGGCCATTGAACTGAAGCAGAGACAGTGATTAACTTTGCTGGCTATTCATGTTGTGAATATCACCATTGATACTCATGTCCATGTGAACACCGTAAGTACAGTGTTTAAAATTGCACCACAGAGTGGGCCACTGGGGCAATGGATAACGTGCCTGGCTACGCCTTAGGAGATTGTAAGTTCGACTCTTACCCGGCTAGAGTGCAGTGCCAAAGTTTGTTGCACCTTCCAATTTACCTTTTTCCCTGCTGTGAAGACAAGGT
This sequence comes from Ginglymostoma cirratum, assembly GCA_024137785.1. Classification (NCBI taxonomy): domain Eukaryota; kingdom Metazoa; phylum Chordata; class Chondrichthyes; order Orectolobiformes; family Ginglymostomatidae; genus Ginglymostoma; species Ginglymostoma cirratum. Next base: position 556,894 of record JAHRHZ010000163.1, read on the forward strand.
GACGTTTGAATTTCTGCAGCAACGAGAACCCATTCACTATCACCAATCAGTGGATGTCATCAATGTCCCAGCCTCTTCAGAAAAAGGAAGCTGAAATTGTCCCAAAAGCTTCACTGCCTACCTTTTGGTTTCCCAAACCCACTGACCCAATCACTGCAGCCATTGGGAATAACAAGGAAACAAAACAAGTCGCCCAGTCTCAGCTTCAAGAAACTTCAGAATCTCTTTAGGAAGTGAAATCAGAGGAGAATTAATGGTGAACTGTCTGACTAACTGTGAAAGTTCAGGCACCATTCCCATCTTTAAGAGGCTGGGGCATTGACTGTTACATTCCCGGTGACATTAAGTGTTCCGAGACATGGAGAGGATTCTCGTCAGAACTACTTTACCTTTGCTATTGTCTCTGTCAGGAACAATCAATCCTGTCTCCCTGACCGGGAATCATACCCAGGCCGCGCCAGTGAAAGTTCCAAATCCTAACCACTAGACCACCAGGAACATAGAACATAGAACATAGAACATAGAACATAGAACATAGAACATAGAACATTACAGCGCAGTACAGGCCCTTCGGCCCTCGATGTTGCGCCGACCTGTGAAACCAATCTGAAGCCCAACTAACCTACACTATTCCATTATCATCCATGTGTTATCCAATGACAATTTAAATGCCCTTAAAGTTGGCGAGTCTACAACTGCTGAAGGCAAGGCATCCATGCCCTTACTACTCTCTGAGTAAAGAATCTACCTCTGACATCTGTCCTATATCTATCACCCCTCAATTTAAAACTATGTCCCCTCGTGCTGGCAGTAACCATCCGAGGAAAAAGACTCTCACAGTCCACCCTTTCCAATCCTCTGATCATCTTGTATGTCTCTATGAAATGAGGGCTGAAGCACGTGAGTTGTTTCTTAATGACCCAGCTTTTGACGTTTCTTTTCTCTTCCAAAATCGAATTTTTATAGGCTCATCAATCCCAGGGTCCAGCACTTAGCCTGTAGCCTTGTATGCTTTGATGTTTCATGTGTTCATCTCAATAATATTTTCCCTGTGACGTTTTAATCTCAAAAGACTCAATAAACGGGACTGGAGTTTGAGATGGTAAAACTGTGTTCATGTCCCTCTCGGGGAACTGAGCCACATTTTCACCCACAAACAGAAGCAATCAGATACATTCCCCCCGATAGTGACAGAGGCCTCAGAAGAGACCATACCCTAGAAAGCAAGGATTTCCCCCACCTGGCTTATATTGTTCAATTTCCGACTTCAAAACCAGAGTCTGTTTATAGCAAAGAAAGGAATCATTCGGCCTGTCCCCTGTCCGTGTTGCTCCTTCATTGTTTCCTCTTCATTCTGGAATTCATCCTGCTCCACCTCATTCTTCCTGCCAAAATAAAGCATTTCTCACATCACCTGCTTCCGAAAGATCTTTCTCAAATACCTGGAAGGACAAACAGGATTGTGGCATTTCAAATGCATTTCTGGCTAGTGGAGGAAGTGACATGGTGGTGTTAATACTGTTGCATCAATTAATGCAGTTGCATTAGATAAAAAGTTCTGAAGACAGCGAGAATCTGCTGCAGCCGTTACCAAATTTAACAAAAGCTTTTTCGCCCCTTTCGCACGAGAAGAACCGTTCATAAGCAATGATTTTCTGTACATCGTGTCCCAGGGATGGTCAGGAAGCCGCTGATTGAAGCTGTAGTGGCCGCGTTCTGCTGGCAGCGGGGAGTTGGAGAGAGGGGTCAGCTCCCTCTCCTTGTCTCTGTTTCACTCTGTATGGAGCAGGGGAATAGAGAGTTGATGATGGGTGTGTTTTGAATTCAATCTTGTCATGGGTTTTGCGTGGGTTAAATGGAAGGACTTGGAGCCCTAATTGTTTGACCCAAAGCAACTGAAGCATTGTATCTGCATGGTCACGAGCCAGGATCTTTTCAACTGATGCTGATCCGTTGACCCACGGAAACGGACGTCAACAAACTGTGCAAAATTCCCTAATGTGGAGACTCCAGTGTTGGACTACAGCAGGCAAAGTTAGAAATCACAAGACTCTGGATTATCGTCCAACTTTCAGAGTCTCACTTCTTCATCAGGTGTGAGAGACGTGTCAGACTCAGAATTTATAACTAAAAGATCAAAGACTGGAGAGTACAGTGACATAGCCTGCTATTTGTCCTTGTCCCTGTCCCTGCCCCATTCCGAATGGAGCAGAGGTGAATCATTGATGGTGCTGTTTCATTCCAATGTTCTGATCGAGTTCTAGTGGGTGAAATGTCTGTACGTGGTCGGTATAATTGTTTGATCTGAAACCGCTGAGGCTTTGTGCCTGGGTGGTATTGAGCCACAGCTCTTTCAGTAACTGACCACGCGAGACACAGAAACCGGCGCCAAGATGGCACCCAAATTCCCCAAGCGGAGATCTGAGGAGGCGCTGTACAGCTGGAGTTCTCGCTGTTTTCAGTACCTGTTGCATATTTTCCTGCTTTCCTCACCGAAACTGCCAGAGGCCCGAAGGAACTGAAAACACCAGGAAGAACGGCAGACATTAGAAAAATTGACGGCACTCAGCTTTCACGTAAGGTATATCACAAGCAAAGCTGGTAGAGAGGGGATTCGAATCCGTGGCTCATTGGAAACTTGAGCTAAAATCCAGCCCTTTAAACCACTCAGCCACACTTGGGTATTGCACCCAGCTCTCAAAATAGGCAGGATTAGTGTTGATAGTAAATTAGAATATTTGTTGTAGAATATTTATAAATCTGATTAGCGTGAAGAACCTTCGAGCCACTTTTTTTTAAGAAAATACATTTTTCCATTGAATGTGAGTATTTCAGCATTTATTACAACTTCCAAGTTGCCTCTGAGAAGATGGTGGGGAGCGGGTTGTTGCAATTGGCTTGATCTGACCAACTGGCCCGATACTGACTGAAGCAGCTGTTCAGTCAACATTTCAATTCCCTTCCAATTGATGCCATCAAAGAGGAAGTCAGCTAGGTGGGCTGCAAGTGGCACAATGGCTCAGTGATTAGGCACTATCACCTCACCTAAAACATGAACGTGAGTTCGTTTCTAACCTGCACTGACTGTCTGGGCCAAGTTTGCATGTTCTCCTGAGACTGCGTGGGTGTGCTCAGGTTTTCTCCCACAGTCCAAAGATGTGCAGATGACATTACATGTAGTATTGGCGTGTTCTCATGCCTTTTTCGGCGCATTATTTTCGCATTTGCTTTCCATGCGAAGGCGTCCTGGTTCAAAGCCTCGTTGAAGCCTGATTTGCTGGTGTCACAGGGCACCAAGGATTCCTGATTTACCCTCTCTTTTTAAATGCATCTCAAACAAGACTCTGAAAGGCTTAATTCTGATATTGTCTGCTACGTCTCAGTGTGTGTGAATCACAACTAGAAGTCCTTAATCATGTTTTGGATTTGAGTAACATGTCGGCATTTCTTAGCACATGAGCGTTTCATTCAGTCCACAACGAGAATGAATGGATTTACGGACTCTGATAAACCTCTTGATTCACGCTCTGACCCAATTACTAATGTTAAGATGTGCTCTGAAATCTAACACATGTTACAATTGAAACTGAGGTAAAGACAGTCAGACTGACCAATAGCATGGTATCCATTTTTGTGATATCACAAAAAAGGCTGCGTTTCCATCGTGCAGTGGTTATCGCATGCGGAATGCCCCCAGAATGATATCAGGCACAAACAGGTTGCGCTGATGCTTCATGTTACAGGCAACTTGCGTTGTCCATCCTTTTCACTGAAAGCGAACGCAAATTGTTATGCCATTGTTGCTATGAAATCAAATCCTGCATTAATTCTAATCGCAGTTATTTGCTGTAGTGGCGAAAAGGAGGGAAATTGTGATGTGAAATTTTGTTGAATTTCTCTCATTTCCTTCATTTCTGTCCTGGAGAAGGGAATTGACCAGTCACCTTCTCGATCCGCTGCAATCGTTGCCGTGCAGGCACACCCGCATTGTTGATAAAAATGGAAACCCAGCCTCTTTGAGGCTGTGATTGCTAATTGTCATTTTTTCTGGGTCATGCTAACCTGTTCTATTTTTTTTTCCTTATTTGAGCTTTTTCTGGAAAGTGGCGTTGGACTCAAATGCCAGTATAATTGGAAGCGCCCTGCTGCCACTTGTGCGAGTGGTTCGTGACACAAACAAATCGAGGTGTCTCACAGATAGCATTCATGCTTTGGTGTGTCTGCAACAGCGTTCGCCTTGTTATTTTTGCTTCGGTTGAGCGTTAAGACCTGTTTGTTTTGGGCTTTGCTCGATTCGTGAGGAGCAAACACCGTTATCTTCTTGCAGTCGAAAAATACCTCCCTGATAGCGGTCATCAGGGGGAAAGGTGACATAGCCCTTCATCCCTCGGTGGCCTCGAATCACCAACCGCTCAGTTAATATCCAAACGCGCTAACCAATTGCGCCACAGAAACGAGCTCGAGCGGACCCTGCAAATTAATTAAATCGGAAATCAACAACTGTCGCATCGTCCGGATGGACAGCTTGAAAAGAGACACTTCGGTGCACCTCGTCCATGCCGGCCAGATATCCTAAATTAATTTAGCCCTATTTTCCAGCATTTGATCCTTATCCCTTTAAACCTTTCCGATTCATGCACAAATCCAGATGCTTTTGAAATGTTGTCATTCCTCCAGCCTCCACAACTTCCTCCGTCAGTTCATTCCATACACGCACCAACTTCTGCATGAAAAATTCCCCTCAGCTCCCATTTCATTTTCCCCCTCTCACCTTAAGTATATGCCCTGTAGTTTTAGACTCGCCCACCCAGTGAAAAAAGATCTCGACCATTCACTCTGTTCGTATCCCTCATGACTTTATAAATTTCTCTAACTTCTCATCCTCCGGCGCTGCAGGTATTTTTCGCCCAGCCTCTTCAGCTTCGCCCTAAATTCCAAACCATGCAACCCTGGCAACCACATTGTGAATATTTTTTGAGTAATTTTACGCGACTTCTTTATTTCTCAATAATAGCAATAAGGTTGGACAGCATCAATTTATTTGAAATTGAAAAGTAATACGTGATGGGCTGCAAATTTCAATGCTGTACGAAAATCAGCGTGCTATACGGCAGCGCATGGTGTTTCTGTAATGTAGTGATTATCAAGTTCGCTTCACACGTGGAATGTCCCCTCTCGGAGACCAGGCACAACCTGTATGGTTTGCCCCGCCATTACAAATAACAGGCGTCTGCATTGATCTCGACAATGCTTTCCTGTTTGCTCTTGTCGTCAACCCCCCCTTGTTTTGAATGGATTCGGACATCTCTGTGGTTTGTGTCGAAAAGGAATGCAATTCCACTGAATTACGGTGCTATTTTTCGTTAAGTTTCTCTCATGCCTTGTTCTGAATATGCCTTGTTTGTACTGCACAGATGGTCATCATTTTTAAACGTACACTTAGCGTGTTCTGGTATTTTCAGCAGAGTAACAGTTCTGCATTTGCTTCACGTGCAAAAGCATCCAGGTTCAATGCCAAGTAGAAGTCTGATTTTGTTGGTGTCACAGTGCACCACGGATTCCTGATTCACCCTCTCTTTCAAATGCATCTTAAGTTAATCTCTGAGACCCCTACTTCCGATGCTGTCTGTCATGTCTCAAACTGTATGAATCAAATCGAGAAGTCCTCAGTCATGTTTTGCGGTAGGGAAGCATGTTGGCATTTTTTAGCGCTGGACAAGTTAGCGTGTTCTACAGTCAACAAGAATGAATGGTTTTGCGGACTCTGAAAAACCTCTTGACTCACGCTATCGTAAAATCCCTAATATTAAGGTGTGCTCTGAAAACTAAGCCATGTTGGAATCGAATCTGAGGTAAAGACTGTTAGGCTACCAAATGCCATTGTATCCATTTTGTTTTGATACCACAGAGGTGTAAGAAAATGCAAATAGCCAGGAATCAGAAAGTGAGGCACATACGACTCTGGTGAAGCATTTTCTACCTCATTTAGTCAGAAGCAAGTGACGGGATGATCCTTCAAAACTTTTCACGTCTAGATGAAAGCGCAATCACGTGCTGTTAGCACCTCATTTAGCATCTATCATCGCCGTTTACGTTCTGTTAATATGTTTAGAAACTGCCTTTTGTGCATCTTCAAATAAGCACCTTGGAGATTAATGAAATATAGTGAGTCGCATTTCTTCTTTTCCCACATAGGTTTCCAACTCAGCGGCAGACGTCTGACATTTGCTCATGTCCAGGACAGGAAAGCTCCGCAGACAAAAATGCACGATTAAGGAGAAATACGAGGAAAGTGGCAAATCATTCCTGCATCGAGGCTCGAACAGCCGTGCAATCTGATCTGTCGTTCTTGGATTATAATACGAACTCAGCTTTTGAGATGGAGGACTTCCTTTGAATCATTTATGCTACAAAACAGGCTGGATAACTGTAAGTATGCGGCAAGATATCATGTAGTACACGATGTTCTGTTCAGCTTTGTGCACTTTTCATGTTATGTGTAAAAGCGGCAGTTCTTCTGTTTTGAGCAATGAGTGAAATCATTTTCCAAAGCGAAAATCTAAATTCCAGAAATGTCATGCAGCTCATGCTTTCTTTAATGAAGCATAACCGAAGACAGTTTCTCAAAGATGCATTACATTTGTTGCTCCACCGAGTCTCACGAGGTAGATTCAGCTTTGCATTGATGTTTGTTTTGATTGCTGGGCTATCGGTAACTGGTGGGAAATTGATATTGTAGCCGGGCATTGCCCGCAGCTAAGAAAATCCGCGAGCGGGATAGGGATCCTCGAAGCCCTTCCCTTTGCCTTCACTGTTGTTGTGTCGCAGTAGCAACATCGGAAAATGTCATATTTGAGCAAATGGTTCGTCGTGATCTTAGGCGCTGGATTGAGGTTCCAGTCTCTGAGGAGTCGTGGGTTATGCCGAAGCATGGTCGGGATGAGCTGCGTCTATGTTGAAAGCAACAAAATGTCTTTGCTGCTCGCAAACTGATCTATGATGTGGGACAGCACAGACACTCCATCGGGTGAACGTCCAGACCGTGTTTACATGATGCAGTGGCATGGAATGGCTCCAGCATGATATGGCGAACAAGCAGGCTGCACTGCTGCTTCATGTTCGAGGCAAGATGCGTTGTTCACCCTTTTCACTGAAAGCAAATGAAGATCGCTATACCACTACTGCTGTGAAATCAAACCCTGCATTAATTCTATTCGTACTTATTTGCTGTGGTGGCGAAAAGGTGGGTAATTGTGGTGTGAAATTTTGTTAAATTTCTCTCATTTCCTTAACTTCTGTCCTTGAGAAGGGAGCTGATGAGCCGCCTTCTCGATCCGCTGCAATTGTTGCCGTGCAGGCACACCTGGATTGTTGATCAGAAGGGAAACCCAGCCGCTTCGAGACTGTGATTGCTAATCGTCACTTTTCATGGGTCATGCTCATTCTGTTTTTTTTCCCTTATTTGAACAGTTTCCGGAAATTGGCGTTGGACTAAACTGCCAGTACAATTGGAAGCGTCCCGCTGCCACTTGTGTCAGTTGTTCGTGAAACAGACAAGTCAAGGTGCCTCACAGATGGCATTCATACTTTGGTGTGTCTGCAACGGCGTTCGCCTTGTTGTTTTAGTTTCTGTTGCGCGTTAAGAGCTGTATCTTTGGGGATTCCTTCGATACCTGAGGAACTAACACAGTTATTTCCTTCTAGTCAAAATCCTCACTGAGAATGTGCCACGAAGATTGGTGTTCCGGGTTAAAAACGAAGTAGCTTTCTCTCTCTGGGTGGGCTCGAACCACCATCTTTTCACTTAAGGGCTGAACGCGCTAACTGATGGCGCGATAGCGCCCTAATTAAAGCGTAGGCCCTCAACTGTAGCTTTTCCCGAATGGACAGCGCGAAAGCAGACACTTCAGTGAACCTCGTCCATGCCGGCCAGGTATGCTAAATTAATTTAGCCCCATTTGCCAGCATTAGGTCCTTATCCATCCAAACCCTTCCGATTCATGCACGCATCCAGATGCCATTGAAATGTTGTCATCTCACCAGTCTCCACTGCTTCCTCCGTCAGTTCATTCCATACACCCACCACCTGCTGCATGAAAAATTCCCCTCAGCTCCCATTTCAATTTTCCCCTCTCACCTGAAATATCTTCCCTGTAGTTTTGGACTCGCCCACCAGTGAAGAAAGACCTCGACCATTCACCCTGTTCATATCACTCATGACTGTATAAACTTCGATAAGTTGTCATCCTCCGACGTTGCAGGGAAATTTCGCCATACAGTCCAAGCCGCGCAACCCTGGCAAGACCGTGATTGACAGTTTTGTACAGGCTGGAAACATCAATGGCTCAGGGAACACTGTAGGAAAATGCTGAAGATGTGTATAAAAGTAATCAAATCAGTTTAGCACTCTGTAATTCAGCGATTTCCTCAAAAAATCAGGAACCACTCGTGAAGAGAATCATATAATCCCAGTTCACAGCTGATTTGCCAACCGATAAGGGATAATTGGACATATGGAGCCGTTTCAACATGGGTCGCTCCAATGATGAAGTCGGTTAACCAGCTGTGCTATATGTGACAGGATAGAGGTGTATGCAATACCGATGTTGTGAGTTTGAGCATGTGCTGGCGCAGTTTAAATTTGTCGTGGTCTAAGACCCAAAGGAGCAATGAGAATTTTAAGCAATGTTTATGGGAACTTGCCAGTTTCTGAGGTTTTGGAAATGGCTCAACTATCGACAAACATCTTGGAAATGTTCGAAATGTCAAAAAATATTTACAGAGAGAGAATAAAGGTGACTTTTTTTCAGATCGCAAACGTTTCTCATGTGGCTATTTAAAATTGAGTTCAGTTGCAGGACAAAACTGTTTAACCGGCTTCAATTGAATCATTTTGCTGCAAACTCCTCAGGTCATTGAAACATTCAAAAAGGAATCAGATTTATCTTATTGAATTTATTTATCTTATTTTAGACAGAGAAGTTAAACAGGCTTTTTGCACGCCTGCCTTCATTGCTCAATCGTTTCAGTTTAGGAGTTGGGAAGTCATATGAAGGTTGGACAGGATGTTGGTGAGGCTTCTTCTGGAATACAGTGTGCAGTTTCTGTCGCACAATTACAGGAAGCATATTATTAAGCTGGCGAGTGTTAAAAAGAGGATTACTAGGATGTTGCCTGGTATGAAAGGTTTGGTTTATAAAGAAAGATTGGATAGACTTGGACTTTTTCGCTGATTAGTAGGAGGTTGAGAGGCGACCTGTTAGAAGTTTTTTAAAATAATGAGACGTGTAGATAGTTCTAATGGTAGTTGTCTTTTACCTAGGATGGGAGATTTCAAGACTAGGGGACATTCTTAAGTTGCGACGAGGTAACCTTTCAAAAAAAAAGATAGGAGAAGCAGAACTTTGCGATTGCTGTGAATAAAACAATAGCAAGTTCCAGCAGAGAAACGGGTGGCAGAGAAACGGGTGACAGTGAAGCAGGCATGTGAGAACAAATGCGTGTCGTTTGCCAGTGAAATTCACCACTGCACAAAGTGGAGAACATTGAAGTGCAGCAGTGATGGTGATTATTTTTCCGGATATTAACCTTGCGAATGCTTTTTCCGCCAGTGTCCCTGATTCCATCTCAAGTCTACAGGATGAAAGCTGCAGCAAGACGCCTGGAGCCAGTGGTGTAATTGATACAGCGTCTGACTTTGGTTTGGAAGGTTGAAATGCTGTATCCTCCCTCGGTCAAGTGAAGTTGGTAGCTTTTCTACCCTTGCAAAGTGACAGCTGCTTCTGAAGAGGAATGTATGCCCTGTGCTGTTTTTTGTCAGATTCCCAGCAGCTGAAGTGATTGGATCGCTGGGTTTTGGAAATTGAAAATTGAAATTGAAAGGTAAATGAGTAACACGAGTGTGGGTCGACTTCAGCTCACTGTCTATTTCATATCCCAGCTCATGGCAACGGTACCCATTGTCAGGAGAAACTGCTTGTGTTCCACATATTTTGTCGGAGAACCTTGTGTATGGCGGGTGAAGAGGGTAGAACAGAATATGTATAATATCACAAATACTGACACTGAGCCACACATTAAACGGTAAAGTTGATGTTGATAACTTGCTCGCCCAGCTGGCTTTTTTTTGTTCAGACGTTTCGTCAACATGCAAGGTAACATCATGAGTGAGACTTCCGATGAAGTGATGTTGTTCTTCTCCACTTGGAATTTATATTGTCCGGTCTGTTGCAGTGAATCCTGTCATTTCCGGTTCTGTTCTGTATGGGTTTTATATGGGGTCCAATTTTATATGTTTGCTGATTGCATTACGGATTGAGAACCATGCCTCTAGAAATTCACATGTGTGTCTATGTTTGGCTTGGGCTAATAAGATTATGTTGTCCCAGTAAAACTGATGGCTTTCATTATCCAAATGTACTGATAGTCGGGAAAGTTCGTCATGTCATTTTGCTGCTAGCTGATGTTCATGTATTCTGATGGCTAGATTCCCTTCTGCCTGTCTAATATAATGTTTGTGGCAGTCATTGCACGGTATTTTGTAAACTATATCGGTTCTGCATGTCGTGGGTATGGGGTCTTTAATCCTTGTGAGTGTTTGCCGTATTGGTTTTGGGCTTGAGTGCTACCGTAATTCATAGTGGTCATAGGAGTTGTCAGTTCTGATTTGTTCTTGATGTCTGGCAGTGTAGCCAGTGAGTTAGGGCATAATGTGTCCTCTTCGTGTTGCTATTTAGTAGGCACCTGCAGATGAAATTGCAGGGATATCCGTCCAAATCGAAGATTTTGTATTGGTGTTCTTCCTCTTTCAGCACAGTTCTGAGGAGTTGCAATGAGTGGTGGCCCGTTTAAATAGTGTCTGAACACAGCTTAGTTTGTGGACCACTGACATGAGTTAGTTGCCAAATTAAAAGATTCCGAAACTCTCGAGGCACTGAACTGAGTTGTGATGTGAAAAGGACAACACATAAAGGACAGCCCTTGTGTGATTAATCCAATGTGACCTGTATACCAGGGTAAATAGTGAAGACTGGTCTTCAGCACTTTCATTGAGCCTGGCTCCACTTGGCCTACAGTCAACTCTTACAAACTACCATCGCCCTTCACTTTTCCTGACGTCCCCTCTATTCTTGTTTTAAACTGATTGTACGTCAGTCAGTTGCAGCTGACATTGCTGATGTGGAACTGTAACATGGAGTGAATCAATTTTGACTGGTCAATGACATAATTCTGCTTCTAAAGATCAGTCAATATTTCGTGATTATTACTGTAAATGTTAACCATTAACAGGCCATCGCAGAGAAGGCACTGAATCATAATCGCTGGACTACCAGGAAGAATCTGTTTATGTCACTCAGGACACTGTCTGATTCGGTCTTGCATTCTCCCGTCTTTCTGCACGTGATGCCCCTCTGCTCTGTTTCTGTTTCGTTACGTCTTGCTTAATAATACACAAAGTCTGCAATTATCTATTACTTTGTCGTTTCTAATACATGAGACCTTCTTTCCACACCTGTGTGACTGGCTCCATAGGTCAGTGGTTACAGCATTGGTCTTGTAAATCAGCAGTCGTAACTTTGAGTCTCACCTTTGTACACCCGCTGCTTCCAAGACCGAAAGGAGTCCTTTAAATAATATCTGAAATTATGACAATATCATTTCCTCCACAGGCCATAATTGTATTTGAAATTCCACATTCCTGTTTGTCCTTCCACTTACTTGAGGAAGTGAATTTGGAATGGCAGGAAGCAGCTGACGTGAGCGACGTTTAGCCGGAAGAGCGACATGAAGGAGGAAAACTGCAGAGTAACAGGTGAACAATCGGGGAGGAGCACAAACCCGGGGCAGCCGCCGAATGCTTCCTTTTGTTGCTGTAAAAAGATTTTAGTTTCGAAGTCTGAAATGGGACAATAGAGTGAAATTCTGTTTTCTGGGAGTTGCTCTCTTCTAAAGCCTCTGGCACTCTCGATGGAAGGTGTCTTTGTTTGTTTCCTTCCGTGGGTGAAAATGAGGTTCACTTCCCCGATGGGGCATGAACACAGTTTTCCCATCTCAAACTTCAGTCTCATTGGTAGTGATGCGTGAGATTCAAATGTTACAGGCAAAATAGCATTGAAATGAACAGTTGAAACATGAGAGCACACAAGGCTAAAAGGCCAAGTGCTGGAAACTGGGATGATCGGCCTTTTTCCATGTTGTAAAAAACTCAATGACGCTATCATTTTGCAGGAGCAACTGATTACCAATGTAATCAAAGCCAGAAGCTGTGTTATTAAGAAATTATGCAAGTCTGCTTGTTCCTAGGTGGTCTCGTGGTAAGGGTACAGTAGTTTCACCAACGTGGCCTGGGTTCGAGTCCTGCTCAAGGAGTGAGGGTTTACTGTCCTCACAATAACGGCAGCAAAGGTCGAGCAGTGTCTGGCAGGAATCCACTTAATGTCTCGGATCAATGAATATCCCGGTCCCTTAAAAAAGGGAAGGTAGTTCCCTACTCAGTCGGAGAGTTCACCCTTCATGTGCCTCTGATTCCCAGTTCTAAAGATTCACAAGGTTGAGACGAGTGGATTTGTTTAAAAAAATTCTGTTTCCTATCCATTCCGAGGGACTGCAGTGATTGAATGGTTTGGGAAGTTAAACGGTGCCAAATCGCTGTGCATGGTACTACGTCAGCTTCCCCTCCTCTGATGACGCTGGGACACTGACTTCAATGGTCTCAGTAACGTTTACTGATGTGAGGCAGTGAAAGGATTCCAGTTCCTGCAGATCAGATACAAACCTGATCAGGGCATCAGAACAGTGAGAAAGATGAACTTGAAATTTTAAAGAAGTTGCAAATTGCGCTTCAGCCACAGATACAGGGAGAGTGACGACATAAACGCATGGCGTAATTCCCGTGCAGAAATAAGCCGTTCAGCCCATTGAATCCACGGCGACTCTCTGTCACTTGTTTCTCTCTGAGGTTATTCACAATCGGTGATATCTGTTCTAATAATTGTCAAATGAGTCTGTGCCGTGATGCTGTCTCCAACATCATTATCCTGTTGTTATTCCCGTCTGAAACATTGTGTGCAATTACTGGAGACAGTATATTTCAACTACCCCATTTTCGTCCCAACTTAGAGAAGACCAACCGTGAACAGGAGAAAACTATTGAGATCTTGACAAGTGTGTCACCTCACCTGTGTACCAACATGAAGGATTTATTTCAGACATATTACCTTCTCACAAAGAACAAATCGTGCTTGCAAGGAAAAGCATAGGATGGCTTTGATTCATTCATTTCAGGGTAATGGGCCCACCACGCTCCTGCTGTGGCCCTCTGCCTGGGAGCTTGTAATGCGATTCAGGCTTTTCATTTGGCGCGGGGTATGTACATTCAAGAATGATTTTTTGTTTAAAAATCATTGTTGTTGTGTAAGATGTGCGCTGATTTGTCTCGCCTGTGTAAACATAACCTTTATCTAATGTCCCACATTCCGTTACTTCCACATTCGGATTTCACTCAGAATCACAAAAGTTGTCACAAAGCAGATGGAGGCCATGCAACCCACCTTATCTGTGCCGCTCTCCACAATGAGCAAATGAGTGTCATTTCATGTAATTCTCTTGCCTTCTCTGTGTATCTCTGCTCATTGTTATTTGTGACATAACCATCAAATTTCCTTTTGTGTTGATTGAATCTGCGTCTTTAGTACTATAAGACAGCGTTTTAGTGACCCTGCCACTGTCTGTTCAAAACTTCAGCTTTCTGTTCTCCAAGGGGAGCTTTTCCAACTTTCCCATCTAACGTCGTTACGGACATTCCTCATACACAGCACCATTGATGTGAATTTGTTCAATGGGGTCTCCAATCACTTTGCATTCCTGCTTCCAGAAGTTTCACTCCCTGAACCGAGCAATAACGCAGCTGGGATTTTCACTCAGAGTCAGATTGCATGGGCCAAAAACCTGAAACACTTGTTTTTGATTTGAACAAACGTTCTCTTTGGCCGTGTTCACCACTATGGTACTTCTGCCTCATTCCCACTTCAGGCAACCCGACCTAATTTATTGAAGTTGGTGCTTCGGAATGCTCTTTGGGCATTGTGATAAAAGAGATACAAGGTAGTGGGGCTCGTCTGGGAGTTGAATCTGGGATCTCTCGCATGTCATCATTATACAGTACCCTAAACGAGAATCATACTACCAGATCAAAGAAGCCGCACGCATTAGTAGGGAAATGGGCACACGATGAAATAATGGTAGTTTCGTTGACGTGTAAATCCAGGGATCCGGATAACGTTCTGGGGATCTGGGTTCGAAACCACGGCAGATGGTGGAATTCGAATAGAATAAATATCTAGGATTAAGAATCTAATGATGACTGTTAATCGACTGTTGGATAAACCACATCTGGTTCAAAAATGCCCTTTCGGAAAGGTAACTGCCATCTTTTCCTGGTCTGGCCTACCTGTGACTCCAGACCCACAGGCAATATGGTCGACCATGTGCCTGAGTAATTGGGGATGGGCAATAAATGTTGGCCTAGCCAACGAAGCGTCATCCCGTGAATGAATATCCTATCTACGAATTTTAAAAAAAAATACTCGCCACATAGATCCTGAGGGATCTCAGGCTGAAATGGATCTCAACAAAAATCAGACCTCCTTAGTGAAGAATGGAGAAAGATACAGAACTCCAGGGATCACCTATAATTCGAACACGAGAGCTGTTCCTAGTTACTCCATCCACATGGAGCAGAACTATATCCCGAAACCAATGAACCAGCAACAGCTCAGATCCATTAACACTAAAGCAGCACTGAGTTTTAACAACAGCTTCTTCGCATTCTGAACCCCTGGTCCAAGGAGGCTCTGTTAGCACTATTCCCCCGGGGCCAATCTGTCTCCATCGACGGCTGGAGTAAACAATCTTTCACTGGCAGGCAGTGCTGGAGGAGAACAACACGAATGCGCTCTTCAGCTCCCTGCCAAACATGGACTTGCAGGACAGGGGAGGGGTGTGGTGGGAGTGGGAGGTATGGAAAGTGTGGAAGGCTGTGCAAAAGGGAGATCGTGCATGCAGAGAAACTAACATTCTGTTGTGAACTTTCTACAAATTACCACGTCTGACACAGCGCGAAAAATTCAGAGTTGTTGGGAAAGATAGAATCTCTCCCAATCATGGGGATCTGTGTCTGTGTCGTTCTCAATGTCACAGGAGGGGCGCAGCTGTCTGATTCAGCATGGGGTGCTACTAAAAGAAGTCCTGTCTTTCAGACACACTGCACCTGATGTGCATAAATTTCAGCACATTTCCCCCGGCTCGCAGATTCGATTTTATTATTCAAATAATCCCAGAGCGACCGAGAACGGGCCAAAGCAATTCATCTTGACATCTCCTGGAGAGAAGTGGAATGTGTGAGAGCGGACAGTGCGACTAGTGCGCAGTTTCAGTATTTACAACCTTGGCCCGTGTGGCTATAAAATCAGTTTGAGAGATTGATTCAAATACAGATAGCAGGAAACAAGTGGGACAGTTTATTGTGTGCCTGAAAGCCAGTAAATCCTATCTGTGTCCTTCCTAACGTCTTCACATCCCAGTAAACCCAGTCTGTGTCTTTTATAATGTTTTTATATCCAAGTAAATGCTATCCATGTTTGTTCTAATACCTTATATCCCAGTAAACCCTGGCTTGTGAAAGGATGCTGGGCTGCTGAACCCAAATTCAATGCATCAATTCTCTCCCCTGTGCTGTGCAATCTCATTAGTGCTGCAGGAAGGGTCTTTGCAGCTCCAGCAGTCCCATCTGTATCGCTTTGCTCTGCATCTCCCTTAGCTTCCTGCTTCCTGTGAAACCTTCAATTCGGAACAAACGTGTCAATGTATTTTCATTCCACACGGACAGAAGTTGCCGACATCAAGCCCGCCTCGCCATTCACTGAGATCATGAACGATCTATTGCTTCAACGTCATGTTTCTGCAATATCCCCTGAGCTCTTGTTGATTTTAATCTGCAGCAATCTATCAATCTCAGTCTTCTACAGACTCATCACAGATATTCATAACCTCTGGAGCCACGAATTTCAAAGATTCTCCCTATTCTGACATCCCTAAAATCAGTCCACTCTTTAGAAAGTATGCCTATTGTGTGTCTGGAGCGCTCAAGCGCTACTTGTTGTCTACTTTTCGTCTAGTCTATCGTATGGCGTTGCGATCGTATAGTTGTTGGATTTTGTGCTATGATCACAGTAACCTTTATAATCACTGTTGTTCCATTTTTTCCCTCTTAGCGTGTTTTAAAGGAATACAGTAAGGGATGAGTTAATATTGCAAGAAAACACACAGAAAGAGGCGTGTGAAATGCGAGATTGTGAAATCAAAACACATCCTGAGCGGCTTTTATGAAAATGGACCATTATTTCTTGGAGCATCAGGCTCAGGAAAATGCACAGAGCGATGTGAAACGAAACGGGCTTCGTTCGAAAAGGCCAGTTTTATGGCGTTCTGCGTTGATCAGTTCATTTGTGAGTTTTGCCTCATTTTAGGATTTGAGAGTCGTCTGCCCCGTTCACAATTCCGTGTCATTAACAAATGTCCAGGAAAGGGGTGGTCCCGGTACTGACTCCTGATTTCTTGTTTTCAGTTTTGCCGAATCTCCAGGCAGCTTTCTGAAAACGCAGCTCCGCTATGTGAGGTCGGACAACTTGAAGTAGGGATGGGGCAGAGGTATCAGTGCAGGGAACATCGACAACGTAATCACTCAAAGGGAAAGCAAATATTTCAGAATGCGTGCAATCCGACTCTGATGTTTCATGAATGTTGTGATTCTGCGTGAAATCCGAGTGAGAACAGAATGTGGGAAGTTACACAAAGGTTATGTTTACACAGCCGGGTAAATGTTACAGAGCATCAGTGATGGTCTTTTGACATCATCCTCGAATGCACGTGTCACATGCCAGATGAAAAGCCGAATACTTGTCTGAAAGCCCAGTACTCTATCCTAGCGGAATGGTGCAGTGAGAGCATGCTGCGCACGTTAGGTTAAAAATCACTAGATGGAAACCACTCTGTGAATTTTAGGAGCTCCTTGTTGTGGTGTGCAGTTATTCATCGCTGCCAGTGTCCTTCCGGCACAGAGCTGCAGTATGCTGCATTTTGATCAACTTCCCATAACTCCAAGTGTCAGAAATAATTGTCTCATATTGATACACATCAAATGCAGTGTGTTCCATGCGCAGGACGCCCTGCAGGAAATGTCCAAGCTGTTTCGGACAGCAGCGTTCTCCCAGTGAACTGAGATTTCATGAACGACAAGAGGGTCAGTGTGTCGGAGGCAGCATCACGGCACAGGCGCAGTTCAGCATTATTCGGACAGATGTCAACGATTGTAAATATTTCAGAGAGATACAAGCGACAGACAATCCCCATGGACTCGATGGGCTGAACAACATCTTCCTACATGGCAATGCCGTCATGGGTTTATGACGTCACTCTCCCCGACTCGTTTTAAAGAACCTCCCCCCCTCCAACCCTTCCACGTTGAACTGTGCGCTAACCCGCAGCTCAGGTCCACAGGAGATGACTCTCAGTGAGTGAGTGTTTCACTCGGATTCTTCTAATCTGGGACCGTTGCTGTCAGATATTAACTCCTGCCCGGTCACAGCAAAGAAACCGACGTCCGTGTCGCAAGTCTTTCTGTAAGATTTCTATGTGAACCCTGAACACCAAACAGTCTGCACAAAAAGATGCCAATATTACGTTAAAGGCAACAGTTTTGCCTCCTCTTTTTTCCAGTTTTTCATCCTTCTTCCCATCACCGATAAATGTCAGTTGATGAAAGCTCCCAACCTTGGTATAATTTCCTACACAAATCTTGTTCTGCCTCTTCTATTTCTGAAGAAGGGTCCAGGTCTGAAACATCAACTTTCCTGCTTTTCTGAGGCTGCTTGGCTTGCTGTGTTCATACAGCTCTGCACCTTGTTATCTCTGCCTCTTCTGTTCCTTTCCCCTTCCAGTGTTTACGCAGGAGCTGGAGAGCGGAAACAATCCCCCAGCATTGTCAGCCCGTGGAGGCAAATGGTTTAATCTATCTGCAAATGAAGAAAGCCCGGCCCTTGGACGAGTGGATCCAAGAACAGCTTCCCGGAAACATGGAGACCGAATGGGAAGACTCTGTTCATTGCTGCTTTCACTTACTGAAGCAACTTTTTTTTTTTTTTAATGTGATCAGTTTGTTCAGAGATATTAGTGCACACCTCTGGAGCAGATGGAAGTTGAACCCGCGTCTCAGACATCCGAAATATGGACAATATCGCTGTATGAGTATCACCTAGTTTTCTTTCAAAAGCTAAAACAGTGATTGGTTAGTTGGTGCAGAGTTATATTTCTCGTTGCGGGTCGTTACCAAGGCTGTGTGAAGCCCTGCGTTAGAATCTCGGACAAGCCCTCATTATAATCAACTGTGTCTTTTACTCACGAGTTGATATACTCTGAAGAAAATCTTCAAGTACCTGTGAAAGTGGTTTATTGTGAATAGATATCAGTTTAAGTTCTCAAAGGGTCTTTGCAGTTTATATGCGTCTTCGGAAAACATAGAACATAGAACATAGAACAATACAGCACAGAACAAGCCCTTCGGCCACCGATAATGCGCCGACCTGTGAACTAATCTAAGCCCATCCCCTTACACCATCCCATAATCATCCATATGCTTATACAAGGACTGTTTAAATGCCCCTAATGTGGCTGAGTTAACTACATTGGCAGGCAGGGCATTTCACGCCCTTACCACTCTCTGAGTAAAGAACCTGCCTCTGACATCTGTCTTAAATCTATCACCCCTCAATTTGCAGCTATGCCCCCTCGTACTAGCCGACGTCATCATCCTGGGAAAAAGACTCTCACTGTCCATCCTATCTAATCCTTTGATCATTTTGTATGTCTCTATTAAATCCCCTCTTAGCTTTCTTCTCTCCAATGAGAACAGACCCAAGTCCCTCAGCCTTTCCTCATAAGACCTTCAAAGAGTGAAGTTTTAAAGAGCGCCTGCCCCTTGTCAAACTGGTTTCATCTCTGCTTTGGGAAAGCGCCATTTGAATACAAATATTTCTTCCTTGAATCCAAGTTCTCCGTTTACTCACTTTAGCCAGTGGAAAGAATTTCTCACTATCAGCTCAAACAAACTGCTCAAGCCCACTGCTGCCCATCTCCAACATTATAAACAGCGCCAAAATTTTCTGTTGCTCTTTGGAAACTTGGAAAGGAAAAAAAAAACAGAAAACTCAGTCCCCAGCTTCGAGAATCTTTCAAAGCCTTTTGTGAAGCAGACTCATGGGAGAGTGAAGGGTGAACGCGTTGATTGAGCGGAGCCAGTCAAGGCTCTTTTCCCTCCTTTCACACGTTGGGTCATTGACGCTGATGTTCTCGGTGTCATTGACTGATCTGAGGCATTGATATAATCAGCATTCTTGGAAATTATAAGCAATTCAAGAGAATTCTCTGCTGCAGCGCAATCAGATATTTGGGAACAGACAAGTGAAAAGCCTCAGAAGGAGATGGCCCGAGGTTCAGGAGAGCTGGATCACAGTGACACGGATGTCTCTGCGGGGGTGTGAGATCAGACAGTTTACGTGTCTTCACATGGAATGTCACAGACTTCGTTTTGTGAGAGGAAAACTAGCAAAGGACAGTTACCATGATTGTAAAATTACAATCGATCTGAAATCACAGAATCATATCTTACAATGTCCTAGGTTCACCATCACCATACCTGGATATGTCCTATTCCACCTTCATGACAGACCCAGCACAGGTGGCGGCACATTGCGACACAGTCGGGGGGAAGTTGACTTGGACTTCTCAACATGAAGACCCGATCCCATTAAGTCTCAAGGAATCAGGTTAAACATAGACAAGGAAGCATCCTGCTGATTGCCGCATGCTGCTCTCCCTCAGCTGATGAATCAGTAACCCTTCATGTTGAGCAACACTTTGATGGAAGTATGAGGCTGGTAAGAGCGCAGAATGAACACTGTATTAGCGATTTCAATGTCCATTGTCCAGAGTGGCTCAGCAGCAGCTGGTCGGGTCCTAAAGGACATAGCTGTTCGACTGGGTACGCAGGTAGTGAGAGAACCAAGAAGAGTGAAAACATGCTTCACCTCATCCTTACCAATCCATCCTCAGCAGACACATCTGTCCATAACAGTAATGGCAGGAGGTGACCAGTATATAATTCCTGTCCCATTCTGCTGCTTCTGGTTGTCCACAGCTCCCCATGGATGACCACACCTGAATTCTGTCCGCAGTCTGCCCCATTTAGCACATTGATAGTGCCATATAACACAATGGATGGTAGCCGCAATGTGAAGGCGAGACAGTATGCTCACAGCGTGTGAGAGTTGGTGGCGGATAGTCAGCCCGTTTGACTTTAGATCCCAGGGCTCCGTACTCGAATCATGTTAAGCTTACACTGCTCATTTGCAGGCCAGCTTCCCTGGAATATATGTTAGGGTCGAGGCTTTTGACGATGGACTGTATTGATCTCAAACTTGTTTCTGATCGTTTTCTAAATTTTCCATTGGAACAATGTTTCACGGCCGTGGTGTGCCATTGTTTGGGTAAATTCTCACTTCCCCTCGTGTGAAAAGTAAAACACAAACTGTTCATCCTGCGGTTTACACACACAGCTGCCTCCCTCTGGGCAGCTGCTTCGTTCAGTTGGTGACAGCACGGTGTTAACAACATTATACTGATTTTTTTTTTATTACATAATCTGTAGACACCACATTGTATTTTGCAATTCATCAGGACTTTCCAGCTCCTCCTGTAGTAGCAGAATGACAGTGAAATCAGAAAGAGACTCTTCCAATCAACATCAATTCCTTTCCTCTTACTGAACACAGGAACAGTGATCTCATTCCAACAGCAAGAACGGAAACCATAGTCCCACAACCGCTCTTCACTTTATCGGTAAGCCTGAATTTTATAAATTGTGTCGAGAGCAGGGATCAGAATGAAGGTGTTCTTGAAGTTCTTTGCTGTATTGAATCCCAGGAGCAATGTGGAATGTACTTCGCTCTGGGTGAGTCCCAGCTTACCCAGGGCTTCTCCTAGTTTTGCTAAAAGGGCTCGTTGGTCCAGGAGCATGATTCTTGCTTTGGGGCTGGTGTAACAAACGTATGCGATAGATCCCGGGTTTTAATCCCCGACGAGCCTTGATTACTTGTCTTTGTTTTGCCGAGTCGCAATAGAAAAAAAGCTGTGTTCAATGAGGTCAGACTTGCTGAAATAGGGGGATAGAGCAGAGGTGCCATTGCAGCAAATTCGGCAAAGGGAAACACTTACTCAAAGCAAAAACACCCGTCTGAGGAAGTTTGCGCCTGCAATTCGACGTTGAATGAATCTTCCATGAAACGCTTGTGACGATGAAACGCATTAGTTGCAGTTGTTGGATGCTCAGGCTGCACTGCCGTAATTACCCATCAAGTTTCAGACAGCAGCCTCCTCCCGTTGACATGGGAAGTTATGAATAACAAGAAGATCGTGTTTATTCAAGCGTTCAGCTTCTAAAATTTATCGTCTTAATATCAGGCTGCAAAACTGAACTGGGTCAGTTGCCACGTTACACAGATGTGACTCCCAATCCCCTTGAGCACTGAACCGAGGTGTGATGTGCAAAGGACCACACACAAGTGAGAGTCATTGTGTGATTCATCCGGAGTGATCTGTGTACCAGGGTAAACAGGGAAAACCAGTCTTGAGCACTCACACTGAGCCTGGCTCCACTAGGTCTACAGTCAGCTCTCACTAACCACCCTTCCGTTTTCCTGATGTTCCCGCTGTTCTTGTTTTAAACCGATTGCACGTCAGGCAATTGCAGCTGACATAGCTGATGTGGAACTGTAACATGCAGTGAAATGATTCTGAATATTCCACGATATAATTATGTTTCTAAAGATCAGTCAATATTGCATATTTATTACTATAAAAGTTGACCATTAGCAGACCATGGAAATGAAGGCACTGAAGCCTAATTTCTAAAATACCAATGAAAGTCTCTGGTTAAAAACCAAAAGAACTGCGGACACTGTAAATCAGAAATAAAAATAGAAGTTGCTGGAAAAGTACCGCAGGTCTGGTGGCATCTGTGAAGGAAAAATCATGGTTAATTTTTCGGGTCCAGTGACCCTTCCTTTCCTCTCTGAGGAAATATCTCTGTTTATATCACCCTGGACACTGTCTGATTCGGCCTTGCATTCTTCCATCCTTCTGCATATGATACCCTCATCTCTGTCTCAGTTTTATTATGTCTTGATTTACAATAAACAGAGTATCCAAATATCTATGACATTGTAGTTTAAATACGTGAGATCCTGAGCGCATACAGCGGGTGCTGGCTCCATAGCTTAGTGGTTAAAGCTCTGGTTTTGTAAACCTGCAGTCTCAAGTTCAAGTTTCACTGGGCCTTTGGAATTTTTGCACACCTGCTTTTTCCAAGAGCCGAGGGAGTACTTTAAATATCATGTGAAATTACGACAATGTCATTTCCTGTACAGACAAGAAATGTGTTTCAAACACTGTATTCCTGTTTGTCTTTCCAGGACCATGTGGAAGACCATTCGGTAGAGCAAGAAGCAGCTGACATGATTCACGATTGGTAGGAAGAGTGACAGTGGAGGACCAATGGCCGAGTGCCTCCTCTATTTGCTGCAGCCTGACTCTAGCTTTGAAGTCTGAAATGGCACAATATAAGCGTGGTGAGTTTCTACATTCTGGGGTTTGGTCTTTCCAGGGGCCTCTGGGACTCTTGGCGGAATGTGTCCCTGTTTGTTTCCTTCTGTGGGTGAGGTTGAGTTCCCCGAGGAGGCAGGAAAACAGTTTTCCCATCTCAAAATTTCGTCCCATTTGTTGTGTTGATTGAGATTAAAACTTTTCGATTAAAATATCATTGAGGTGACTACTTGAAATGTCAGAGCACACAAGGCTACAGGCCGAGTCCTGGAAACTGGGATGATGGGCATCTTTCTGTGCTGGAAAGCTCGATGATTCGATCATTTTGGAGGAGAAGCTCATGTCCAGTTAAAAACAAAAAGCCAGAAGCTGTGTCAGTAAAGAAATTATGCAAGTACTTCTGTCCACGTCCCTGGTGGTCTACTGTTTAGGATTCAGCAATTTTACTGTCCAGTTCCAGCAAATCAGGATTTATTGACCTGATAGTGACAACAGCAAAACTAGTGCAGCTCTGACAAGAATCCTTTCCGTGTCTCGGATCGGTGAGTGTCCCCAAGAATATCCAAGTCAATGTCCCAGCCTCTTAAAGAAGGGGAAGGTGTCTTGACTGTCTCTGCTCAGTCGGACAGCTGATTCTCCTCTGATTCCCATTCTAAAGATTTTCAAAGCTGAGACCAGGTGATTTGTTTTGTTTCTTTTCCATTCCCACGATCCGCAGTGATTTGATCAATTTAATAGTGCTCATGAGAAGATTATTAGCGCTATTTCATCTTCCCCTTCTCTGATGAGGCTGAGACATGGACTCTCGTGTTCTCGGTGATGTTCTCGGTGATATCCCGTAAGTTCGTGCATCTGTAATAAATATCTCATATTGACACATGGGCCAAGTTTACACAAGTGAGGTGACACACGTCTGAAGTTCTGAATGGCCTTCTCCTGTTCTGTGTTGGTCTACCATTTTCCTATTTGTTAAAACTGTTCTCTGAGATTGCAGGAATAAAGTGTTGAATTTGAAAAAAAAAACATCAGTTGTAGTGTTTTACATGCGAAGGACGCCCTGCAGTAATTCCCCACACTGTTTCAGGAAGGAGCGTCCTTCAGGTGAAATGAGAAGTTGTGAATGACAAGAGGATCGGAGACAGCATCACGACACAGATACAGTTCACCATTATTAAGGTGGATATTACCGATTATGAATAACCACGGAGAGATAAAAGTGACAGAGAATCGCCGTGGGCTCGATGGGCTGAACGGCTTCTTTCTCCCCGGGAATGACGCCATGGGTTTATGACGTCACTCTCCCTGTCTCTATGATGTGGAGATGCCGGTGAAAAAGTGTCACTTCACCTGATGGAGGAGCAGCGCTGTGAAAGCGTATGGTTTCACATAAACCTGTTGGGCTGTAACCTGGTGTCATGTGACTTCTGATTTTGTTCACTGCCTCTGTGACAGAACAGGCAAGTGAGAAACAATGGCTCACTTTTAACCCTCCCTTCCGTGTGGAACTGTCTGCAGCTTCGCAGCTCAGGGACGTTGGGGATGAATCTCAGTGAGTGAGTGTTTCACTCGGATTCTCTTAATCTGGGACTGCTGGTGTTCGACATTAATCCCTGCCCAGTCGTAACAAAGAAACCGACGTCCGCGTTGCAAAAGACTTTCTTCAAGATTGTTGTGTGAATTCGAATCCTGAAAACTAAACTGGCTGCACAGAAAGATCACGTATTAAGTTTCTGAAGGGAAGAGTCTCCAGTTTCGACTTCTCTCTTTTCTAGCAACTCTGCTTCCTGCTCTCTGTCTCTGATTAATGTCATTTGATGACATTGGACATTCGTGAAATTGGAGGCATATTTGTTCTTGGCGGCTGAACTTACTGAAGAAGATCCAAAGAAGGGTCTGGAGTCTCGTCAGTTGTTTCTTCTCTCTCAGATCATTTCTCTCTCGTTGCATTTGAAAAAGTGTCCAGAATAATCCTGGATTCGCCCTGTGACATATCTTCCCGGTGTCCTGCAAATTCGGAGCATGATGTACGAGGGAAAAAGGTAGAGGAGGAGGAAAGAAAAGTTATGACAATGAAGTAGAGAAAAGCGAAATGGAAGAAACATAGGGGCAGACTGACAGGCAGAGAGAGAAAGAAGGGGAATGAAGAGAGACCGAGGCGTTATGGTGATTTAACAGAAAACGAGCACTACCCTTTGACCAGAGATAAAA
This sequence comes from Ginglymostoma cirratum, assembly GCA_024137785.1. Classification (NCBI taxonomy): domain Eukaryota; kingdom Metazoa; phylum Chordata; class Chondrichthyes; order Orectolobiformes; family Ginglymostomatidae; genus Ginglymostoma; species Ginglymostoma cirratum. Next base: position 581,815 of record JAHRHZ010000163.1, read on the forward strand.
GGTACTGCAGATGCTGGAGAATCCGAGATAACAGGGCATGGGGCTGGATGAACACAGCAGGCCAAACAGCATCATAGGAGCAGGAAAACTTGCCCTTTCGGACCGAGACCCTTCATCAGAAATGGGGGAGGGGAAGAGGGTTCTGAAATAAATAGGGAGAAAGGGGGAGGCGGATAAAGGATGGATAGAGGAGAGGATAGGTGGAGAGGAGGCAGACAGGTCGAAGAGGCGGGGATGGAACCATTAAAGGTGAGTGTAGGTGGGGGGGTAGGGAGGATATAGGTCAGTCCAGGGAGGACGGACAGGTCAAGGCGTCGGGATGAGGTTAGTAGATAGGAGATGGGGGTGCGGCTTGAGGTGGGAGGAGGGGATAGGTGATAGGAAAAACAGGTCAGGGAGGTGGAGATGAGCTGGGCTGGTTTTGGGATGCGGTTGGGGGAGGGGAGATTTTGAAGCTTGTGCAATCCACATTGAAACCATTGGGCTGCAGTGTTCCCAGGCTGAATATGATTTGTTGTTCCTGCAGCCTTCGGGTGGCGTCACTGTGGCATTGCAGGAGGCCCAGGATGGACATGTCGTCTGAGGAATGGGAGGGGGTGTTGAAATGGTTCGCGACTGGGAGGTGCAGTTGTTTGTTGCAAACTGAGCGCAGGTGTTCTGCAAAGCGGTCCCCAAGCCTCCGCTTGGTTACCCCGATGGAGAGGAAGCCACAACGGGTACAGCGGATGCAGTATACCACATTGGCAGATGTGCAGGTGAACATCTGGCTGATGTGGAAAGTCTTCTTGGGGCTTCGGATTGGTGTGAGGGAGGAGGTGTGGGGTCTTCTTGGGGCCTGGGATTGGGGTGAGTGCCAATTATACTTTAAAATGATTGTGTTGCGATCACTTCCTTTAATCCTGTACAGCAGCAGTGCACATGTGAGCTTGTGCTGTAAAGTTTGCGCATTCGTTTCCAGATCAGATGGTTGCTTGTTTAAATGACGTCCTGCGCACGCTGTTCATACGCAATAATTCAACTTAAACCCTATATTATGACGGAGGTTGTTAGTGATGATGCATATTGACCAAAATCATCTTTCCTGTTGTTTTAGAATGCTCTCAAAGATTCTCTCTCAGTTTTACATGGGAACAATAGTTCAAGTATGTGTTGTGCATTGTTTCGGTAAATTCTCAGCTCCCCCAGTATGAGAAGTTAAACATAAACTGTTCATCATGGGGTTAAAACACAGCCGCCTCCCTCTGGGAAGCCGATTCGTTCAGTTGGTGATAACGTTGTGTTAATATCGTTATCCTGATATTTTACCACTTAATCTATAAACACCCAAATTCATGATTCAATCGATCGGGAGATTCCGGCTCCTCTTGTCATAACAGAGTGAAAGTGAGTTCAGAAAGAAACGTTTCCAAAAAACATCAATTCCTTTTCTCTCATTGGACACAGTTACAGTGATCTTTATTCACAGCAGACGCAGAAACCATAATGTCATAGCCACTGTCCACGTTCACAGTGAGCCTGAATTTTATAGACTGTGTCGCGTGCAGGGAGACAGAATCAGAATCTATTCTTGAAATTCTTTGGTGCTTTGGATCCCAGGAGACAGGTGAAATGTACTTCACACTGAGAAAGTTCCAGCTGGTTCACAGCAGTGCGCGCAGAGCTACCGCTGGCTTGTTGGTCTAGGCGCATAATTCGCGTTTTGGAAAGTGTAGATTGTGGATGTGCGAGGAGTTCCCGGTTCAACTCCTGGACGAGCCCTGATCGCTGGCTTCGGTTTTGCCAAATCGCTGATCAGCTTTCCGAAAAAAAAAACTGTGTTCAGTAAGGTCCGACTTCCCGAAGGAGGGATGAGACAGAGGTGCCATTGCAGTAAACAGGGCAAAGCAAAACACAAAACATGCCTCATGATGTTTCCCCTTACCATCCGACGTTGAATGAAACCTTCATAAAAAGCCAGTGAAGTTGAAACACATTAGTTGCAGTGTGTTCGAGGCACAGGGCGCCCTGCAATAATTCCCTACGCTGTTTCAGGCAGCAGCATCTTTCATGTGATGTGGGGAGTTGTGAATAACAAGACGACCGTGACAGTAATAAATCGAATCAATTCAACTCAAAGATCAGCCCGTCGAAGACAGCATCACAACACAGACCCATTAATAGGACGGATATCACCGTTCCTGAAAAAAAGGACAGAGAGATAAATGCGACAGGAAGTCGCCATGGGCTCGATGAATCGAACGGCTTCCTTCTGCACCGGAATGACGCCATGAGCGAGAGTTTCACTCGGATTCACCTAATCTGAGACTGTTACTGTCAGATATTAACCGTTGCCCAGCCACAGCAAACAAACTGATCCCGCGTTGCAAAAGTCTTTCTGCAGGATTGCTGTATGAAGACGAATCATGAACACCAAATAGGCTGCAAAAATAGAACACATGTTGATTTACCTGATGGAAGAGTCTCCAGTGTCCATTTCTCTCTTCCCCAGCAACTGGGCATCTTTCTTTGCCTCTGTCTTGAAGAACTGACATTTGGAGGAAGTTCACAACCAAAGTTGTTAATTTCCAGCTCATGCAAATAAAGCAAGTGTTTGAGAGATCAGAAGAGCGCATGCGTGCTTCCGTCCCCCAGCACTGCTTGCAAGTGCAAGAAAATGGTTTTATAATCCACCAGTGGAGAGTGCTCGGTCCCAGGGCAAGGGACTAACAATACTGTCTCGGGAGCAGAGATACAGAATGAGAAGATGTTCTTGAAACTGAATTCTGTTTCACACCTGGCTCCGCGTTAGAAATGTCAGGGTTTTACTGGCTCGTTGGTCGAGAAATATGATTCTTACTTGGGAATTTGTATTCAATTAGCATGTGAGTGGTCCCGGATTCAAATGCCAGGCAAGCTTAGTTTTGCCAGGTCACTTGATCAGCTTTTCGAAAAAACAGCTGGACATGATGACGTCGGACTTCTTGAAACAGGATTAAGCTTCGGCGGCGGAGGTGTCATTGTAGCAAACAAGGCACGGGTTGAAAATGAAAACAAGGGGTTCAGGATGTTGACCCACGCAATCTGACGTTGAATATATCCTCCATCTGGATTGTCACAAAGATTTGGGCGGGAAACTTCCGGAAGCAGACAACGCTGAAAAAGTGCTCATGAAAGGCGCCGCGTATGTGGAATGTCAGCGATGAAGATAGACTGGAAGGTTGAAAGCTAGCCTGATTGAAGTTTTCCAAGTCATTACGGGTCTACACAGAATCAATAAGGAGAAAATGTTCCCATGCATGGGAGGATCGAGAGTGATTAGGCAGAGGTTCATTTGAAAAAGCAAAAGTGACATCAGGTAAAATGTTTTCACACAAGGAGTAGTTAGAGTCTGTAATCACTGTAATCACTGATTGTGACAAAGAGTGAGGTTCAATCATGTTATTGAAAAACGAATTCGATGGTTATGTTAAAAGTAACAACGTGCAGAGTTACAGGAAGTAGTCAAGAGACTGACCCATTTCGTCATTGTGGAGAACCAGCAGAGCTAAGGTGGGCTGTATGGCCTCCATCTGCACTGTGATAAATTTGTGATTCTGAGTGGAATCAATGTTTGACCAGCAGAATGTGGGAAGTTCGACAAAGGTCGTACTGGCACAGAGGGACACATTGCACGACAAAATATTACACAGCATGTACATGCCACAGGGAGGATGGCGCTGTCTGATTCGGCGTGGGGAAAAACTGCATGGTATTCTATGGATCAGACACAATGCACTTTACCGTTTCGGTCATGCCACAGTGAGAGAGCCAGAGAAAGCAAATCGTTTCATCATACCTGTTTATTTGGGGACAAAAGCTGTGTGAAATATGGTAGATTTGTGCGGGTTTGAAGTGTTTACTGGAAGAGGGAAGCTCAGGTGATATAGGGTAACAAGTGATGGCAGGAGCAGTAAATACATTCTTCAGAACGTTGAAAAACTCTGATGTATTGAGTTCCGGTTGATCGGCAGCATGCTTTCACTAGACCACGCTCTTCCAGAAGGTAGTATGTCACTGCCTCACAGCATCTTGCTGTATCGAAGGAAATATTAAGCTGTTCATTATAGTTACACGCCGGAAATTCGTTTTTTTTTTCAATGTGAGGGAAGTCTTTATGTAATAGAGATTCTATGCAAAATCCTTTCACATAAATAAGTATGCTCTATCTCAGTGTGTTGCATGATTCCTTCGCACTATATCTGTCATTGTGCGTGTCGTGAGGTACTTTGCACCTTCTGCATGTCATTTACCTGATCCTTACCTTCTGGGTGTTGTGACGCAATGTGATTGTGAAACGAGAGTCAGGCTGAAAATACGCGTGTTCATCTTCAAAGTCGATCGAAAACTGACAAAGCCACACTGGAAGGTCTTTTTTTGTGTATACTGGATTATTTCCTTAAATCTCTTCTCTTGCGTCTGCACTGAATAATTTCTTAACTTAATCTTCCACTTCATCCCTCACTTCAAACGGTACCATTGTCTTTATTTAGGTATAAAGCGCTCGTCTTAGGTTCAAACTGCCCTCCTTCAAATTATACGTGATCCTCAGTCACGCTGTGGCCACCCCAAGGTAGAGTTTCCTACACCCGGATGTCATTGATCAGTCTTGTTTCATTGTCGTCTTTGCTTGCAGAAAGTACTGTTGCAATGAACTAATAATTTATCATGATGAAAGAGCAGCCTTCGAAAGCTTGTCATTTTAAATAAACCCACTGGACTGTAACTCGGTGTCGTGAGACTTCTGATTGTGTCCACACCAGACCAACACAAGCACTTCCACATGTAATCACGAATGGGATTGCTAGAAATCGTTGGAAACGTAAGATAAACAGTCAAATTACTTAATGTTAAAACACAGAGCGGGGTGGTAATGAACAAACAGCTATTGATAGTGTTCATACAAATTTGAATGTCGTTGCACACTATTCAGGAAATGCTACCATCCACGGACAAACGACAAGTGAGGAATGTAACGGTTGGGACAATTTTTCTGGAGAGCAACAACAACAGCCTTCTGAGATCGTCTGTCAATTCGCTTTTTTCTGGTTTCAGATTTCCAGCATCAGTAGTTCTTTGTTATTTGATTATCGTTTGGGATAAAATATATTACCTTACAGCGCCTTACGAAAACCTTGTGAAGAACAGAATAAGTTTCGGGTTTGGGATATCGAACCCAGATCACGGGAGTAAGAGGACTGAATCCTAACCCTTAGACCACCAGGGAAACTGCTCAAGCTGGTGCTATCTTTTCTCAATGATACTGCTTCAGCCTTTTCATTTTATTGCTTATTTTGGCTGCAGAACAGTTTTTCCCCGTCTTCAAGTTTTTCATAGAGTGGAAAAAGACCATTCAGCCATCTTGTCAGTGCTTGTCTTCAGGCATCCATCTGTTCTAGCCCCAGTTTCCAGCGTTTCTCCCACCGCCTTTCATGTTCTTAATTTTAGAGTGCAAAGTTCAATGAGTTACCCCTGTAATCAACGAATGGGACTGAAGTTTGAGATGATAAAACTAGGTTAAAGCCTCTTGAAGTAATCATCCTCATGTTAAGCCACAGAGGTAGAAACACAGATATATCCCCCGAGAGTGACAGAGGCCTCAGGATTATATGCACCCCGTCTCCATCATGTCCACGCTCTGTCGCCGTAGACACGGTTCCCGAACAAAAGGCAGCTTTATGTGGAGTACAAGCAGTTTATCTGACGATGAGAGCCGTTACCATGAGTTGAGATATGAAATAGACAGTGAGTTGAAATAGTCCCACACTGATGTTGTCCATGGGCAACTTTCAATTTCCGAAAACCCAGAGATCCAATCACTTCAGCTGCTTTTTGAAAGGGTGAATTTCACTGGCAAACGAAATACATTTGTCCTCGCATGCCTGCTTCACTGTCACCCGTTTCTCTGCCACATGTTTCTCTTCTGGAACTTGCCATCGCATTATTCACAGTCATTTCGAAGTTCTACCTCTCGTACGTTTATATTTAAAATTATCTCCTCACAACTTAAAAATGTCACCTCGTTTTGAAATCTCCCATCCTAAGGAAAAGACTAATACTATTAGTATTATCTATACATCTCATTACTTTTTAAACTTCTTTCAGGTCGCTTCTCCTAAGCGCCAGCGAAGGAAGTCCAAGTCTATCCAAACTTTCTTTATAACTCAAATCTTCCATACCAGGCAACATCCTGGTAAACCTCTTCTAACACTTGCTAGCTTAATAATATGTCCCCTACAACTGTATGACCGAAACTGTACGCTGTATTCCAGAAGAGGCCTCACCAACGACCTGCACAACCTCAACATTACTTCCCAACTCCTAATTCAAACGATAAGCAATTAAGGCAAGCATGCAAAAAGCCTGTTTAACCACCCTGTCTCTATGATGATGAGTTATGTACCTGCACCCCTAGGTCCCGAAGGAGGCACGTTAAGAGTGAGACAAAGTCTGTGGGCTTTTGGGAAATAGATAATAATTTCTTTGACTTCACGTGTAAAGAAATTTATTGTACACGTGCTGCTGAATACGATTGGCAGTTCATTCTCCGTGAAGCGTTATAAATGGAGCTGAACATTTTTAAATGAAAAAGTAAAGTTAGACCCTTTCGTGTCGGAAGGAAAACGTCGCTCAGAGACGCAATTCCCGCTTTAAACTGGTGTCTTAAAGATTTGAGCACATTTTGATGATTTTAGGTACATTTCATACTTTCTGAACTCCATCCAAGAAATCCACAAACAACACTCCGTCTTTTTGCATATTTAACACTTCCTCCTTCAGCAGCTCTTTTTTTTAAAAGCTGGTGAAAATTCTTACCAAAGTTGAATATAACATTCGCACGGTTGAAGGAGATAAATCTAATTTCTTTTTGATTATTTCAATGAACTGTGGAAGTCTGCGGCAAATTTAATAAATTGGAATGAATAAAACAGCTTTTTTCCTGCAACTTAACTCAATGCAGTCAGCCATGTGAGAAACGTCTTCGAGCTGAAAAAGATCAACTTCTTTTCTCTCTCCGCAGATGTTTATTCATATTTTGAATACTTGGAGGGCGTTTGTCGATCGTTGAGTCATTTCCCAATTCGGAGAAACTAGTATTTTCCCATAAACTCAAAATTGCCTCTCCTCATTACATTCAACAAATAAAAACTGCTCCAGGTAAGGCACAAACTCACAACCTCAGCAGTGCACACACCTGTATACCGACATAAAAGTACCCTGCACTGACTGCTTGCGCCACTGAAGCGACATGTTTGACATTGTCTCCATATTTCTGGTTGTACCTTATGGGTTGGCAAACTGCCTGTGACTGAGATTTTATGATCGTCTTCACTTGTAGTTCCGAAGTTGTTCAAGGAACTTGCTTAATTACACAGTGCTAAACTGCATTGATCATTGGAATGTACATTTTCAACATTTTCTTCCACTGTTCCCAGAGCCCTTGATGTTTTTACTCTGTAGAAATACCTCAGTCGCATTCCTGAACAGACTCAATAACTGACTTCCACGGTTTCTAGGGCACCAAATTCCAAAGCTTTACCTCACTCTGAGTTCTCTCACCTCAGTTTGCTGTTTGGGATTAGTTCCTGTTGCGGGAATTTAATTTCACCGTGTATCTGGCGCTGCTCCTGGTATGACCTCTGGCAATGCACTCATTTCCTTTCTTGCACTTGCTCACGTGTTGCTCTGATAGTGTCATCAGGCTCAGGAAAAGAAAACAGAACAATGTCCAGCAAGATACATCTTATTGGTAAAAAAGCAGTTCATGAGGCTTTCTGCGCAGTTTAGTTTCTTTGCGAGTTTTGCATCATTTAGCATTTTGAAACTGGGCGCTTCATACACAAGTATGGCTCATAAATATCTGTCCAGAGGAGAGGGTGGTGCCAATACTGACTTCTGGAAGCAGCACAGCGCACTCTCCGCTAGTCTGGAAAACAATTCCTCTCAGGAAATATTGCATCCCCGCTGTCACAAGGCTTTTGCGGCACCGTGCAAATTCTTCAAGAATTTGATTCAGCGATACTTCACCAACTTCCTTTGAAAGGTTCACACAGACGACAGGACCCACTCTACAGCTATTGTCATCAACATTTACCATTACTTTATTCAAGGACACATTCCAAGATTTTCATGACGACTGAATGCATAAGAGTGGAACACAAAGGTAAATTGAATTTCACGGTTAAAGTTGGGAAATAAGAAGAGACCAGAACTGGATTGAGAATATCAGATGATCATGAGCAGCACCGCAGCTAAAACTCCGGTCCGGTAAGTGAGAAATCTACCCCTGAATCACCAATATTCACATGGCCGCTTGCTCCATGCATCCAGTTGGAAACCTGTGTGAAGAAGCATGCAGTCTAATAGAGCGCATGTGAGAACCCTCCACTGTCTGATCTAAAGTTGCAACAGAAGCTGCCCATTGCGGCTGTGAGAGGAATGGGGTAAAAATGATGATGTTGATATTCAGTGGGGTCGATTCACCATTGTCTTCATCATGATAGAAACGTTTGAGAGGCATTTAGACAGACTCATGAGCAGGCTGGAAATGGAGGAATATGTAACCATGGGCGGGCAATTGAGATTAGCTCAGAATGGCGGTCAGCGGAGATTTATGCTGTACCGACAGATGTTCCCTGTAATTGTTGTAAACTCTCTGCCTGAAACACAGATAGATATAAACAGAGGAACAGGAAGAGGACATTCAACCCGTCCCTGCTGACTCGCCATTCTATAAATTCACGGCTGATTTAAAGCTCCAATGATTTATCCCTCCCCATGCTCACAACTCTCATTGGGGATCTGAAATGTATAGGTCTCTAAATATATTCAAGGAGACAAATCAAATGTATAACTGGAACGTTATTTTGGACTTTTCCGTCAAGTACGCAGGTTTGTCGAATGAGCAGTAGCTTCTGGTCTAATTATTCTCTGAAAACTTGCATGAGAAAGTGACGAACTTCCTCTGATCAGGAGCAGGGATCTGAAAGACAGGAACTGATGTTTAAGTAGTTTTCACAGAACATGACGGATTCATTTGGAAACTGAAGTAAAAGTTGACTTTGCTGGGACTTGAACATGCAACCTTCCAATGCCAATTTTTTCGGAGATTAATGCACTGCCTATAAAGACACAAAGATGCTCGCCCTCGGATTCTGAGTTGGATCGTTTCGCATAGAAAGTTGGCCATGGCTCAGTGTGTTCATGACGTTCATCAAGCATCTGTCTCTCTGTCGGTGTAATGAGGACTCTTGGAAATATTGATCAGAATTTTGTGTCGAGTGTTAGTTTAAAATACTCATCAATAATCCCACTGCATAAACCTGCGCTTGTGGTCTATCGTTCTTTATTGTTCCTGTTCCTTTTCATTCGATGCAAATTCATAATAAGGCAAGTTGTAAGGAATGATGGGAGGGAAAATCGTGTTCTCTTTCATTATCCCAATTAAATCTACATTTCAATAAAGTTTAAGCGATAGGTTCTAATTCTTGATTTGGACACAACTGTAATGTCGACTGTTCAAGAATCTCTAAACTGACAAGAATTGGATTCCAACTGCTATTTAAGTGGGTGGGGCAGATGCAACGACGAACTGCAAAACCAAGAACAAAAACAGAAGTTGCCGGAAAAGCTGAGCAGGTCGGCAGTGCTGCTCCCAGGAGTCAGTATTGCAGTCAAAATATGAAACTGCGGAAACGCTCAGCAGATATGGCAGCATATGTGAAGAGTAATTAAAGTTCAGGTTTCGGGTCTGGTGACCCTTCCTCGGAGCTGATCGTAGCTAGGTGATTGTCAGTTTTTATGCAGAAGGTATGGTAAGTGGAAGGGTTGAAGAGTAAGCAATAGGTGGGGGTAGAGCCCCAAAGCAATTGGACAGATAAAGGAGTGGGTAACGGTCTGACTAGGAGGGTGATAAGCTTTGACGGAGACTGCTGGTGGCGAACACTGGCTTGTGTGTAATGGTATTGGGACCAATTCTCTTCAGAACACATATTAATGAACCGCACTTGTTTACCGTCAGGACAATTTCGGAACCCTAAATGAGGCTAAACTGACAAATGAACTCAACAACGCAGGAAGTACAGGAACTAGTCTTTTGCAACAAAGCCCGTTTCACTGAACGTCGCTCTCTGTCATTTTCCTGTGCCTGATATTTCAAGAATCACTGGTCTATGTTCATAAAACCTGGTATGGGTGAGAGTTGATCTCACAACCTCGGCAATTCACACCCCAAATTTATGCATGCCTTATCGCAATATTAACTGATCCCTTACAGTATTTACTTTAGCATATGTTAAGAGGAAATACTGGGGGGAACAGACACTGGTGTGACTCGAAGTCGAGCCGAAGTTGATGCTACCACAACCCAAAGTATAAGCCACTATACTGTCACAGCGCCACATCATGAGCCGAGTGGAAGCAGGAAATAAGTGCAGTGATAGAGGGTTTGTAAGGAGCACCACCAGACACTCAACAGGAATACTTATCAAACAGGAAACTGTGATGAAGGAGCACAGAATGAGGAGAATCTTTGGAATTCGGAGCCCCTGAGATTGTGAATGTTCAATGTTGAGTTGTTGAATGTTGAGTCTGTAAAAGACTGAGATTGATTGATTTATACAGATTAAAAAACATCAAGAGCTCAGGGGATAATGCAGAACAATGGCGTTGAACTAGGAGGCCATCCATGATCTTGTTGAACGGCGAATCGGGCTCGAAGGGCTGAGTGGCCGCATCATACTCCTATTTCTTGCAGACTACAATTAAAACTTTCTAACATTCACGTGGCGATCGATTTTCAAGTGGAAATGTTCTCATTTTTCTGTGGTACAATCTTGACTTTTCAAAATAAACAATCGAGTTTTACGTCTGTTACTTCACCAGTTCCCTCACACAAGGAAGTAACCGCTTCTGCTGCAGACCATACAAGCCCAGTTCCCAGGCCGGGAACCAGAGAAACTTAGTGGCGCAGCCGCGAAGATACAACCGGAAAAGGAGATGGCAATGAGCGCGCAGAGCGACTCTGTGTCTCCAGTGACGCAATCGGTGTGCATGCTGTCCTTCTATGACAGTATAGAGGCGCGTGAAATGCCGAGGCTGTGAGATCCAACCTCACCTGGAACAGCTTTTAGTAACATGGAGCAGCAGGACAGCGATAAAGGGCATTTCTGAGCAAAATAGCTCTTTTTTTGGGGACAAAAAATCGATTTCTGGGGTTGAGAAATGTCTGGTCATGGAGAACTGTCTCAGTTGTTAACAAAAGTCCTGCAAGTACTCAACTCGCGAAGAAGCATCTGTGGAGATAGAAATGAAGCTAGTGTTTTAGCGCCACAACATTTTTCATATGGCTGGCCCTGAACTTGGTTGAATTCAGGGAAAAGCTGCTTTGCTCGTTGTACTTTGTTCAACATACTACACACACACACAGTTCATTGTAACAGTCGAAAATGAATTAGAGTTATCTCACTGGAATTTTTAACGCTGTATCCAACGTTGGTCTGCATTTATTTCAGCTTAAAGAAAACGCTGCTGATAAGAACAGAGGGTTACACTGCAAAGCCAACGTGCCTTGTTCCTGGGTTTCATGGGTGGATATTACTGAGTACTGAATGGATTCAACATCTTGGTATAGATTACGGTCGCATTTTTAAGGCACTCCATTAAAGCTGGAAACTGATCTCCGAGCAACCGTTCGTCATGGAATATCTTTCCTTTGCAATTTTAAATAAAGTTTGCTCAGTTGCATTCATAATTGATCACGTGGAAAATTATGCCAAATCTTCCAAAGTCCTGAGCTTTCTTACTCTTACTTATTATACAGCGACACACGTTCACTAAAGTTCGTTACATTTAAAGTCAATCAAGTTAGAGATTGTTTCCCAACAGTTACCCCGACCACACCCCATCCCTGACCCCTCAACTGCCCACGGCCTCTCTCTCTCCCTGAGAAATTCACTCCTTGTGCGTCTGCAAATGAGTCTTTCAAAATATTTTGGAAATGGTTTTTCCGTGTGACAGGAATTCAGCCCCTATCTTTTATTTTTCATCGATGGTTTTGAATGTCTGACTTCGAGCAATAGCTCGGTTCACTTGAAAGAAGGAACTTTCCCCTTATTTCCTCTCTCCACAACTCACATCATCTGGAAAATTTCCACGAGGTATTCCTTTTGTCAGGGATAGCATTTCCAACTTTTCTAACATCCCTCGTGAATAAAATCCCGTCGCAGTAAACCCCGTCAGTGTCTTCTGGAATGTCTTTACACCCGAGTAAGCTCCGTCATGCCCTTTCTTTTCGAAACATAGAATGCCTACATTGCAGAAAGTACCATTCGGCTGATCGAGTCTGCACCGACACTTGAAAGAACGTCCCACGCAGATCTAGCGGCCACCCTATCTCTGCATTAACCGTGCCTTAACCTACAAATCCCTGACAGCACAGAGCAATTTAGCAAGGCCAATCCACCTCACCTGCCCATCGAACAGCAGTATAACCACTGAGCCACTGTATGATCCTAGTAAACCCTGTCTGTGTCATATCAAATATCTTTACAACCGTGAATCGCAGTAAGCGCTGTCTGTGTCCTTTCTGATATCTTTATATCCTGGTAACCCAGTTTAGTGAAAGCACGCTGGCCCCACTAGCCCAAAATCAGTGCCGCAAAACTCTCCTCTGAGTTATACAATCTCATGAGCACTGCAGGAAAGGTATTTGCTGCTTCTGCCCTCAAATCTGGATCGGTTTACTTTGGTTCTTCCTCAGATTTCTGCTTCCAGTAAACACTTCACTCTGGAACAAATATGTCAAATCGTTTTCATTTCAACACAGACGCAAAATTAAGTTTGCTGAAGGCATGTGTTGGCACTTTCACTGACACTCTGTATCCCCGTTGGCTACAGTCGTGTCCGGCGACAATTCAGACAGGACCATCTTTCCTGTGATCCCATCGAGAATAGAAGGACAGATATTAACAACCCACACTTGTAAACAGAGCAGGCAATTTCAAATTCCTAAATGAGACGCAACTCAGAGTCAGAGATCATAGAATCCCTACAATGTATATGGAGATCGTCCAGCCCACTGACTCTGCACCTAACACCCCTCGAGCTTCCCACTTCTTTGACAGAGGGGACCTTTTTCGTGTTTTCGGGATCCTTAAGGGAGAGGGGGAGCAGCACAAAGTCGTGGTCCACATAGGCACCAACGACATAGGTAGGAAAAGGGGTGGCGATGTAAGGCAGAAATTCAAGGAGCTAGGGTGGAAGCTTAGAGCTTCAAACAAACAACAAAGTTGTTATCTCTGGTTTGTTTCCCGTGCCATGTGCTAGCGAGGCGAGGAATAGGAAGAGAGAGCAGTTGAACATGTGGCTACAGGGATGGTGCAGGAGGGAGGGATTCAGATACCTGGATAATTGAGGCTCATTCTGGGGTAAGTGGGATCTCTACAAATGGGATGGTCTGCACCTAAACCAGAGGGGTACCAATATCCTGGGGGGGGGGAAAATTTGCGAATGCTTTTCAGGAGGGTTTAAACTAATTCAGAAGGGGAATGGGAGCCTGACTTGAAGCTCCAGTGTACAGGAAATTGAGAGTAGTGAGGTCATGAATACGGTTTCAAGGTCGCAGGAGTGTACCAGCAGGCAGGAAGGTGGTTTGAAGTGTGTCTACTTCAACGCCAGGAGCATCCGGAATAAGGTGGGTGAACTTGCAGCATGGGTTGGTACCTGGGACTTTGATGTTGTGGCCATTTCGGAGGCATGGATAGAGCAAGGACAGGAATGGTTGTTGCAGGTACCGGGGTGTACATGTTTCAGGAAGATCAGGGAAGAAGGTAAAAGAGGGGGAGGTGTGGCATTGTTAGTCAAGGACAGTATTGCGGTGGTAGAAAGGACGTTTGATGAGGACTCGTCTACTGAGGTAGTATGGGCTTAGGTTTGAAACAGGAAAGGAGAGGTCATCCTGTTGGGAGTTTTCTACAGGCATCCGAATAGTTCCAGAGATGTAGAGGAAAGGATAGCAAAGATAATTCTGGATAGGAGCGAAAGTAACAGGGTAGTTGTTATGTGGACTCTAACTTTCCAAATATTGACTGGAAACGCAATAGTTTGAGTACTTTAGATGGGTGAGTTTTTGTCCAATGTGTGCAGGAGGGTTTCCTGACACAGTATGTAGATAGGCCAACAAGAGGCGATGCCACATTGGATTTGGTACTGGGTAATGAACCAGGCCAGATGTTAGATTTGGAGGTAGGTAAGGACTTTGCTGACAGTGCCCACAATTCGGTTACGTTTACTTTAGCGATGGAAAGGGATAGGTATATACCGCAAGGCAAGAGTTATAGTTGGGAGAAAGGCAATTATGAGGCGATTAGGCAAGCCTTAGGTTGCATAGGATGGGGAAGGAAACTGCCGGAGCAGGGCACAATTGAAATGCGGAGCTTGTTCAAGGAACAGCTACTGCGTGTCCTTGATAAATATGTACCTCTCAGGCAGGGAGGAAGTGGTCGAGCGAGGGAACCGTGGTTTACTAAAGAAGTTGAATCTCTTGTCAAGAGGAAGGAGGGGGCTTATGTAAAGATGAGGCGTGAAGACTCGGTTAGGGCGTTTGAGAGTTACAAGTTAACCAGGAAGGACCTAAAGAGAGAGGTAAGAAGAGCCAGGAGGGGATAGGAGAAGTCTTCGGCAGGTAGGATCAAGGAAAATCCAAAAGCTTTCTACAGGTATGTCAGGAATAAAAGAATGACTAGAGTAAGATTAGGGCCAGTCAAGGACAGTAATGGGAAGTTGTGCGTGGAGTCTGAAGAGATAGGAAAGGTGCTAAATGAGTATTTCATCTGTATTCACACATGAAAAAGGCAATGTTGTCGAGGTGATTACTGAGATACAGGCTATTACACTGGACGGGATTGAGGTTCATAAGGAGGAGGTGTTAACAATTCTGGAAAGTGTGAAAATATGTAAGTCCCCTGGGTTAGATGGGCTCTATCATAGGATTCTCTGGGAAGCTAGGGAGGAGATTGCAGAGCCTTTGGCTTTGATCTTTATGTCGTCATTGTCTACAGGAATAGTGCCAGAAGACTGGAGGATAGCAAATGTTGTCCCCTTGTTCAAGAAAGGGAATAGTGTGGAAGGATGTTGCAGGTTACAGAGGGACATAGATAAGTTGCAGAGCTGGGTTGAGAGGTGGAAAATGGAGTTTAATGCGGAGAAGTGTGAGGTGATTCACTTTGGAAGGAGTAACAGGAATACAGAGTACTGGGCTAATGGTAAGATTCTTGGTAGTGTGGACGAGCAGAGAGATCTCGGTGTCCATGTGCATAGATCCCTGAAAGTTGCCACCCAGATTAATAGGGTTGTTAAGAAGGCGTACGGAGTGTTAGGTTTTATTGATAGAGGGATTGAGTTTCGTTGCCGCGAGGTCATGTTGCAGCTGTACAAAACTCTGGTGTGGCCACACTTGGAGTATGGTGTTCGGTTCTGGTCTCCGCATTATAGGAAGGATATGGAAGCATTGGAATGGGTGCAGAGGAGATTTACCAGGATGTTGCCTGGTATGGAGGGAAGGTCTCATGAGGAAAGGCTGAGGGACTTGAGGCTGTTTTCGTTAGAGAGAAGAAGGTTAAGAGATGGCTTAATAGAAACATACAAGATAATAAGAGGATTGGATAGGGTGGACTGTGAGAGCCTTTTTCCTCAGATGGTGACGGCTAGCACGAGGGGACATAGCTTTAAATTGAGGGGTGATAGATATAGGACAGATGTCAGAGGTAGATTCTTTACTCAGAGAGTAGTAAGGACATGGAAAGCCTTTCCTGCAGCAGTTGTTGACTCGCCAACTTTAAGGGCATTTAAATGGTCGTTGGATAAACATATGGATGATAATGGAATAATGTAGGTTAGAAGGGGTTCAGATTGGTTTCACAAGTCGGCGCAACATCGAGATTCGAAGGGCCTGTACTGCGTTGTAATGTTCTATGTTATATGTTCTCTGTTCTGTTTTCTCTACCCTATCCCCATAAACCCGCATTTGCAATGGCGATCCGTCTGTAGCCTGTACATGACGGGGCAATCTACCTCACCTACACAACTTTGGACTGTTAAAGGAAACACACATAGACGCAGGGAGAACGTGCAAACTCCATACAGAGAGTCGCACAAAGGTAGAGTCGGAACTGGGTCCCTGCTGCCACGAGGCAATACTGAACCACCCCAGAATACGGGGATGGTTCCGGCGGGGAGTTTGACGCTGCTCTCCCACACGAGACGCAGGGATACGAACCAATCTACTACAGCCGACTTCCACACAGCATAAGGCCCTTCAGTCTATTGTGGCTGCACTGGACAAAACAAACACTTAACTATCCTAATCCTATTTTCCATCACTTGGCTTCTCGCGTGGTATGCCTTGACATCACATATCACATCCGAATATTTCTTGAAGTTCAGAAGGTTTCTGCCTCTACGACCCTTACAGACAGTGAGTTCCAGATTACAAGCACCCGCTGGCTGACAAAAAAGTCTTTCCGAGTATCTATTCAAACCTGTTTGTTTCTTACCTTAAATCCACGGCTCCCTGGTGATCGATCAAAGAGAAACAGCTCTTTCAGTCTCCCCTGTTTATATTCCTGATTATTTTGTATATCTCGATCACGTTCCCTCTCAATCACCCCTGCTCTCAGAAAACAATAGCAGAATGTCCAATCTCTCTTCATAACCAACACTCTTCAGCCCAGGCAGTATCCTTGTAAACCATTTTTTGCACCGTTTCCTATAGAAGCACATCTTTCCAAGAGTAGGAATTGCAGAACTGCATACAATACTTTTGCTGTAGCGGAATAAACAAATGATGCAAACAGCCACAGAAACTGTTCCTTTCCAGTAAAGACTATTTTGCTCAAATGTATCCTGTGCCTTTTTCCTGAACCTGATGCTCCAACAATCACTGGTCCATATCAGTAAAAGGTATTCATCTCCCAACAGCGGCAATTAAATGTATCGACTGATTTGAAGGTCCACATGGTGAGATTGGGGCACGTTCACCTAACAACAATGACTGCAGCAGCACAGACTAAATGGTGTCAATAGATTGTGATATTGTATGATAGATTGAGCAGCGTCTCAGCAAAGTGGGAGAAGGGCCGTAAAGTAGAGTTAGTGATTGTGAGAGGGATAAAGATCTGCGAGAAGAGATGGGTTTGTATTCTGGTATATCAAACTCAGACGTGGCAGAGGGTGGGTGTTTGAGGGAATAATTTCATCACCTGGGAGAATATCTTCATGCAAATCAATTAATTCATTATCGAAGGACGATTCACAAGGAACAATACGGGAAGAATAGCCGCTGCTGTGATTCGGATTCGAACTGAGGTTACTGCAGCCACAACACAGAGTACGAACCACTACCCGATCACGGCCACACAGGAAAATGCGCTTGAAAAGCATAATAAGTACAATGGCTGAGAATGTGTTAGGAACAGCACCGGATACACAACAGGAATACTTGGCGAACAGTGAACTGACATGTGAGAACTCAGAGTGGGCTGAATCTTTAACTTCAATGCCCCCAGATTCCATCAACGCGCCCGTTGAAGACTGAGATGATATTGTTGAAATGTACTTTCAGTAGCAATGTAGTTTAACATCGGATACTTCACCAGTTCCCTCACCCAAGGAAGTAACCACTGCTGCAGATGACCATATAATCCCAGTTCCCAGGCCCAGAATCAGAGAAACTCAGTGGCCCAGCCGCGAAGATACAACCAGAAATGGAGTTGGCAATGAACGCTTCGAGAACATTCTTTCCTGTCTAATATGCCACTAATGTTGGTGTCGTTCGTATACTTACTAAGCATGCCTTCTATAGTTCCGTTGTTTTCTGATGTAGATCGATGATTTAGATTTAGTTGCAGTGTCCATAGTTTAGATGTTTGCAGATGATGCAACAATTTATCACGTATCTAACCTTGAGAAACCAAACTTTAGGCTGCACGGGGTTATTAAACAATTGAGAAGAAAATGGTAATAGGAATTCAATCCAGAGAAGGGGATGATAATGAAATTGGGAAGGGTGAACTATGGCAGTGCACAAAAACAGTAAGGACACTGAGTAGTTTAGATTAAAGAAGACAGCTTGGAGTGGACAGTCACAGATCCATGAAGGTGGTTGGATAGGAGGATCAGGTGGTCGAAAGAGGGTTTGGGGACTGGCAGTTTAGAGACAATCTAGAGTGCTGAGCACAAGTTTGGCCACTGCACTAATCAACTGGGAAAAAAAATCAGAAGGCAGAAGATGGAGGGCAGAAATAGGCCATTTGGTCCATCAAGCTTACTCCACCACTCAGTGAGATCATCACTTATATTGCTCCAAATCAGGTTGGAATGTTCCTTAGAGGGGAAGTTACAGATGGAGTTGTTCTGATGCATCTTCTGCTGTTGCCCATTCAGGTGGTATAGTCTGTGGGCTGCGTGAGTTACTCTAGTGCATCTTGTAGACGGTGTATTCTGTTGCCACTGTGCATCTGTGCTGAAGGGAGTTGATATTGAAAGTACTGAATGGGGTGCCAGTTAAGTGGACTGCCTTTCCTTGCACTGTGTCAAGTATCTTGAGTGTTGTTGGAGCTGCACCCATCCAAGCAAATGGACAGTAACCCATTATACTCCTAACTTGTGCCTTGCAGATGATGTACAGGCTTCTGGGAGTCAAAAGTTGATTTAATCACCACAAAACTTCGATTCACATGTAGCAACAATATTTATATGGCAGGTCCAGATCAGTTTCTCCTCAACATTTGTTCCCAGGATGTTAGAGTGGGGAATTCAGTGAAGATAAATGAAAATAAAGTCAATGGGATATGAAATCATCAGCAAGCATTCTCACTTCTGCATTATGCAGTCAAGGTGAAGAAGGGTAAGCAGTTAGCAGTGTGTAAAAGGAAAATGCAAAAGTAATGAGAGGAACACTGTAGTTTCTGCCATACAGAAGTAAATAAACTTGGACAAGTAATACAGAGTAGGGCTGAGTGAAATAAATCTATGTAAAGGGCATTAATTCGTAGCTCAGGTATTTAACGGTATATCCATAACAGTGAACAGTCAGCAGTCACTTTGGCTTCAGAAATCATCTGTATAAATTAAGATAGTCACATAAGTGTTACTCCTCAAAGAAAAAGCATGTACTGGGAGCAAGTGATGGTTCACAGATAAGCTCTGAGGAACACAGAAATGTAATTCTTGTTGAAATTAGAGAACAGCATCTTATTTATGACAATCATTTACTGCAAAAGAAGTTTATTTCGTACTTCTTCATGAAGCGAGGGAGCGAGGGGCGGGGAGAAAGGAATGGGGAGGGAGGGAGCAAGGGAGCAACGATGGGGTAGGAGCGAGGTGCGGGGACGGAGCGAGGGACGGGGCGGGAGCAAGAGACTGAGCGAGGGAGCGAGGGACAGGGAGGGAGATATGGGGAGCGAGGGAGCGAGGGATGAATTCGGGGGAGTGAGGGACGGGGGAGGGAGGGACCGGGATGGATCAAGGGAAGTAGCGTGGGTCGGAGAGGGAGCAAGGGAGGGGGTGAGGGATGGGGAGAGAGTGACGGATGAAGGGAGGAAGGGATCAAGGAAGGGAGCGATTGACGGGGAGGGATTGAGCAAGGGACAAGGAAGGAAGGAGCGAGTGAGCGAAGGAGGGACGGGGAGGAAGAAAGGGAGCGAGGGAGGGACAGAGAGGTGGGAGGGAGAGAGGGATGAGGAGGGAGGGACGGAGTGAGGGATGGGGAGGGAGGGGGCAAGGAACGGGGTGGGATGAAGTGAGGGATGGGGGAATGAAGGACGGAGCGATGGGTTGAGGGACGGTGAGGGAGGGAAAGAGGGACAGAGAGGGAGCGAGGGAGGGAATGAGGTATGGGGAGGGAGGGAGCGAGGGATGGAGAGGGAGCAAGGGAGAGTGCGAGGGATGGGGAGACAGGTAGTGAGGGACAGAGAGGGAGCGAGAGAGGGAGCAAGGGACTGAGAGGGAAAGAGAGAGGGAGGGATCGGGGAGGGAGCGGGGGAGAGGAAGCTAGGGGCGGGAGCGAGAGAAGGAATGGGAGCGAGCAAGGGATGGGGAGGGAGCGAGGAAGTGAGGGATGGGGAAGGAATGACGGACGGGGAGCAAGAGAGGGACGGGGAGTGAGGGATGGGGCGGGAGGGGGCGACAGAGAGTGAGCGATGGAAAGGGAACAAGGGAGCAACAGGGAAGGAGCGAAGGGGAAAGAGCGAGGAATGGGGAGGGAGGGAAGGGAGCGAGCAAGGGATCGGGAGGGAGTGAGGGACGGGGAGGGGGGAGGGAATAAGGGACGGGAAGGGAGGGAGAAAGCGATTTGGAGGGAGAGAGCAAGCGATGGAGAAGGAATGATGAACGCAAGGGAGCAAGAGACGAGGACGGAACAAAGGAGGGGGAGGGACCGAGTGAGCGGTGGACGGAGCGAGGGAGCAAAGGACAGGTAGGGAAGGAGGGAGTGAGAGAAAGGGAGGGAGGGAGAAGGGGACGGGGAGAGACAGAGCGAGGGATAGAAATGGATGGAGCTAGGGACAGAGAGTGAGGGAAGAGGGAATGAGGTACACGGAGGGATAGAGCGAGGGACGGCGAGGGAGGGAGGTACAGGGCGGGATCGAGGGATGGGGAGGGACCGAGGAAGGGAGTGAGTGAGAGATGGAGCGAGGGAGCGAGGAATGGAGTGAGGGAGGGAGGGAACGAGTGAGGTAGCGACGGACAGGGAGGGAGCAAGGGACTGTGAGGGAGCAAGGGACATGAATGGAGCGAGGTCGCGAGAGATGGTGAGGAAGCAAAAGAGCAAGGGAACGAGGGACGGGCAGGGTGGGAACGAGGGACCAAAAAGGAGTGAGAAAGGGATGGTGAGGGAGGGAAGAAGGGATTGGGAGGGAGGAAGAAAGGGATGGGGAGGAAGGGAGCGAGGAATGGAAATGGAGGGAGTGAGGGATGGAGAGTGTGGGAGGGAGGGATTCTTGAATGGGGAGGTAGAGAGTGAGGGGGAGGGAGCAAGGGATGGCGAAGGAGTGAGAGAAAGGGAGGGAGCGAGTTACTGGGAGGAAGTGAGGGATGGGGAGGGAGCAAGGGAGCAACAGGTGGGGAGGGGAGCAACGGATTTGGAGGAGGGGCGGCGAGCGATGTATAGGGATCTAAGGGGTGAGGGACGGGAGAGAGAGGGACTGAGGACGGGGAGGGGGTGAGGGACGGGAAGGGAAGGAGTGAGGGACGGGAAGGGATGGAGTGAGTGACGATGAGGGAGCGAGGAACGTGGAGGGAGGGAGCGAGGGACAGAGAGGGAGCGAGGGAGGGAGCAAGAGAGTGAGGGATGGGGAGGGAGGGAGGGAGCAAGGGATGGAAAGGGCAAGAGAAATGTACAGGGAGGGGTGGAGCAAGGGATGGAAAGGGAGGGACTGACAGGCCGTGACTGAGGGAGGGAGGGATCCTCAGACGGGGGGGTAGGGAGCGAGGGGGAGGGAGCGAGGGATGGCGAGGGAGTGAGAGATGGGGAGGGAGCGAGGGACAGGGAGTGAGCAAGGGCTGGGAAGGGAAGGAGCGAGGAGTGTGGAGGGAGGGACTGAGTGAGGGGGAGGGATGGGGAGGGAGAGACGGGGAACGACGGAGCTAGGGATGGGGAGCTTGGACGGGGAGCGGAGCAGCGAGCGAAGGATTTGGGGGAGTGAGGAATGTGGAGGTAGGGACGGTGAGTGAGGGATGGGGACCGAGGGAGCGAGAGACGGGAGAGTGAGGGATGGGGAGAGAGCGAGGGACAGCGAGTGAGCAAGGGATGGGAAGGGAAGGAGCGAGGAGTGTGGAGGGAGGGAGCGAGTGATGAAGAGGGAGTGAGGAACGTGGAGGGATGGAGAGAGGGAGCAAGAGAGGGAGCGAGGGACAGCGAGGGAACAAAGGAGGGAGTGCATGAGGGATGGGGAGGGAGCGAGTGAGGGATGGGGAGGGAGCGATGGAGCAAAGGAGCAAGGGATGGGGTGGGAGGGAAGGATGGAGCGAGGGAGACAGAGACGGTGAGGGAGGGAGGCAACAAGGGACGGGGAGGGAGGGAACAAATGATGGGGAGGGAATGAGCAACGGACAGGGAGGGAGCGACAGACGCAAGTGAGCGAGGGACGAGGAGGGAACAAGAGACGGGTGGTCACGAGGGACTGAGAGTGAGCTAGGGGCTGAGGGAGCGAGGGACAGGGAAGGAGTAAATGATGAGGAGGGAGTAAGTGCCGGGAAGGGAGCGAGTGAGCGAGGGATGGAGCGAGGGAGAAAATGACAGGGAGGGAGGGAGGGAGAGAGGGATGGCGAGGGAGGGAGAAATGGACGAGGAGGGAGGGAGCGAGGGAGAGAGAAGGAGGTAGAAAGGGACAGGGAGGGAGGGAGTGAGGGATGGAGATGGATGGAGCGAGGGACAGAGATTGAGGGAGGGAGGGAAAGAGGTACAGGGAGACAGGGAGTGAGGCACAGAGATGGAGCGAGGGAGAGAACGAGGGATGGAGAGGCAGGTGGTGTGGGACAGGAAAGGAGAGAGTGAGCGATGGACGGAGCGAGGGAGCATAGGGCAGGTAGGGAGGGAGTAAGCGTTGGGAAGGGAGGGAGAAAGGGACAGGGAGGGAGGGAGCAAGGGATGGAGAGTGAGGGAGGGATGGAACCTTGGACGGGGAGGTAGAGAGCAAGGGCGAGGGAGCAAGGGACAGCGAGGGAGTGAGAGATGGGGAGGCAGCGAGTTATGGAGAGGGAGCGAGGGGTGGGTAGGGAGCAAGGGAGCGACAGATGGGGTCTAAGCAAGGGAAGGGGAGGGATCGGAAGTGGAGCAGTGAGGGATGGATTCGGTAGAATGAGGGATGTAGAGGGAGGGATGGCGAGCGAGGGATGGGGAGTGAGGGATGGGGAGGGAGGGATTGAGGGATGGAGAGTGAGCCAGGGGCAGGAAGGGAAGGAGTGAAGGATGGGGAGGGAGCGTAGGACAGAGAGGGAGCGAGGGAGGCAGTGAGGGAGTAAGGGATGGGGAGGGAGTAAGGGAGTGAGGGATGGAGATGGAGCGATGGAGCAAGGGAGCAAGGGATGGGGAGGGAGCAAAGGACGGAGCGAGTGAGTGAGGGATGGAGCGAGTTAGACAGAGATGGGGATGGAGTTAGCAAGGGACGGGGATGGAGTGCGCGAGGGACGGGGAAGGAACAAGAGACGGGGAGGGCACGAGGGACTGGGAGTGAGCGAGGGTGCGAGGGGACAAGGGACCGGGAGGTAGTAAGCGACGGGAAGTGAGCGAGTGAGTGAAGAACGGAGAGAGGGAGAAAGGAGAGGGAGCGAGTGAGGGATGGGAGGGAGGGAGCAAGGGACTGGGAGGGAGGGAGTGAGGGGTGGAAATGGACAGAGCGACGGATAGAGAGTGAGGGATGGAGGAATGAGGTACAGGGAGGGAGGGACTGATGGACAGGAAAGGAGAGAATGAGAGAGCGACAGGGAGGGAGGGAGTGAGGGACAGAGAGGAAGGGAGAAAGGGACCAGGATGGAGCGAGTGAGGGATGGAAAGGGAGGGAGGGAGGGAGCGAGGGACGGGGAGGGAGCGGGCGACTGAGAGGGAAAGAGGGAGTGAGGGAGCGAGGAGGAAGCGAGGGAGAAGGAACGAGGGACGGGAGCGAGTGAGGTACTCGGAGAGAGCAAGGTATAGGGATGGAGTGAGGGAGCAAGGGATGGGGAAGGAGTGAGGGATGGGGAATGAGAGAGGTACGGGAGTGAAGTAATGGGAGGGAACAAGGGATGTAGCGAGGGAAAGCGAGGGAGCGAGGGACAGGTGGGAGGGAGGGGGAGGGAGCGAGGGATTTGTTTGGAGCGAGGGAGCGAGGGCCTGGGAGTAAAGGAGGGAACAAGGAACCGGGACGGAAGGAGCAAGGGATGGGCTGGGAGGGACCAATGGACAGCGAGTGAGCGAGGTACGGGGAAGGAGCGAGGGATGGAGCAAGTGACAGGGCAGGAACGAGGGACTGAGAGGGAAACAGGGAGTGAGGGAGTGGGGAGGGAGCGAGGGAGAGGGAGCAAGGGACGGGATCGAGTGAGGGACTGGGAGCGAGCAAGGGATGGGGAGGGAGTGAGGGAACGGGAGGAAGTGAGGGAGTGAGGAATTGAAGGACAGGGAAGGAGCGAGGGAAGGGGAGCGAGGGACAGGGATGGAGGGGGCGACAGGTAACAAGCAAGGGAGAGGGAATGAGGGAGCGACAGGGAGTGTACAATTGGGAGGGACCGAGGGACTTTGGTGGGGGGGAGAGGGACGGTTTTGGATCGAGGGAGTGAGGGACAGAGCAAGAGACGGAGTGAGAGATGGAGTGAGGGACCGAAGGATGGGGAGGGAGGGAGGGACTGAGGGACTGGGAGGAAGGGAGCAAGGGACGGGGAGGGAGGGAGTGAGGGGTGGCAATGAATCGAGGAATGAAGAGGGAGCAATGGAGCGAGAGAGCGAGGGCTTGGAGCGAGGGCGAGGGAATGGGCTGGGAGGGAGCGAGGGATGGGGAGGGAGCAAGGAGTGTGAATGGAGAGAGATCATGAGGGACGGCGCTGAAGTGATGCAGAGAGGGAGCGAGGGAGGTGAGGGAGGGAACGAGGGACCGGAAGGGAGGGAGAAAGGGATGGGGAGGAAGGGAGTGAGAGATGGGGATGGAGGGAGCGAGGCACCGGAAGGGAGGGAGAAAGGGATGGGGAGGGAGGGAATGAGGGACGAGGAGGGAGGGATAGAGTGACTTAGAGAGAATGACGGAGGGAGCTAGGGACCAAGGAACAGGGAGGGAGGGAGGGAGTGAGGGATGGGAAGGGAGGGAGAGAGGGTCGGGGATGGAGTGATGGAACAAGGGAGCATGGGATGGGGAGGGAGTAAAGGACAGATAGAGGGAGTGAGGGACAGAGCGACTGAGACAGAGACGGTAGGGAGGGAGGCAACAAGGGAATAGGAGGGAGGGAACAATGGACGGGGAGGGAGTGAGTTACGAACGGGAAGGGAACGACGGATGCAATGTATCGAGAGGCAGGGAGGTAACAAGAGACGGGGAGGGCGCAAGGCACTGGGACTGAGCGAAGGGGCGAGGGAGTGAGGAACAGGGAGGGAGTAAGGGACGGGAAGGGAGCAAGTGAACGAGGAATGGAGCGAGGGAGCAAAGGACAACGATGGAGGGAGGGAGTGAGGGAAGGGGAGGGAGGGAGAAAGGGACGGGGAGGGAGGGAGAAAGGGACAGAGAAGGAGGGAGTAAGGGGCGGGGAGGGAGTGAGAGAGGGATGGCGACGGAGAGACCAATGGGGAGGGACCGAGGTAGAGACCTAGGGAAGGGGAGGGACAGCAGGACTGAGAGGGAAATGGGCAGTGAGGGAGCGGAGACGGAGCAAGGGAGCAAGGAAGTGAGGGACGAGGAAGGAGAAAGGGACGAGGAGGGAGAGGGTGACAGGGAGCGAGTGAGGGAGAGGGAATTAGGGAGGGAGAGAGGGATGGGGAGGGAGTGACGGAATGGGATGAAGTGAGGGACAGAGTGAGGGAAAGGGAGGGAGAGAGGGATGGGTATGCAGACAGGGACTGAGGGACGGAGCGAGGGAACTATACTCTGGGGGTGAGGGAGGGACCAAGGGACTAGGAGGGAACGAGGGACTGAGAGGGGAACAGGGACTGAAGGACTGGGGAGAGAGCAAGTGAGAGGGAGCAAGGGACTGGGAGCAAGCAACGGATGGGGAAGCAGCGAGGGACAGGGAGGGAGCAAGGGAACAAGGAAGTGAGGGGCATGGAAGGAGCAAGGGATGGGGAGCGAGGGACGGGCAGGGAAGGGTTGACAGCGAGCAAGCGAGGGAGCGGGAATGCGGGAGCGAGCGGGAGGGTACGATGTGGAAGGAACAAGGGACAGAGAGGTAGAGAGGGAGGGGGAGGGAGGATGCAAATGGGATGAAGCGATGGATGGGGCGGGAGGGACGGGGAGGCAGTGATGGACGGGGAGGAAGGGACGGGGAGGGATCGAGTGACGAGTGGGAGGGAAGGGGAGAGAGCGAGAGATGGGTTTGTGGCGAGGGAGCGAGGGATGGAGTGAGGGACAGAGGGATGGGGAGGGAGCGAGGAAACGATTGAATGAGGGTTGGAGTGAGAGAGCGAGGAACGGGGTGAGAGAGTGAGGGCCAGGGGAGGGAGTGAGGGAGCGAGTGACTGAGAGACGGAGTGAGAGACCACGCAAGGGATCGAGGGACAGGGAAGGAGCGAGGGATGGGGAGAGACCGAGAGCTGGGGAGGGAACAAGGGATGGAGATGGAGGAAGTGAGGGATGCAGAGTTAGGGAAGGAGGGAGCAAGGGACAGGGAAGGAAAGTACGAGGTACAGAGAAGGAGCGAGGGAGGGAACAAGGTATGGGGAGGGAGTGAGTGTGGGACTGAGCGGGAGCGAGGGAGGGAGAGACAGGGAGGAGGTGAGGGGCTGAGAGGGAAAGAGGGAGGGAGGGAACAAGGGAGAAGGAGCGAGGGACGGGAGCGAGCAAGGGACTGGGAGCGACCAAGGGATGGGGAGGGAGTGAGGGACGGAGAGGGAGCGAGGAACACGGAGCGAGGGACAGGGAAGGAATGAGGGATATGGAGGGAGAGGGAGGGACAGGGAAGGACAGGGAGGGAGTGAGGGACAGGGACGGCCAAGGCGCGGGAGGGGCAGGGAGGGAGCAATAAACAGGGAGGGATGGACAGGGATGGTATGAGGGACGGGGGCGGAGTGACAGGGAGGGTGCGAGCAACAGTAAGGGAGGGAGGGAGAGAGAGAGCGACAGGGCCATGGGCTAGGGTAGAGGGGGACAGGGCCCAGGGAGACAGATACAGGGCTCAGGGCTAGGGTGACGGGGGACAGGGAGACAGGGGGTTACAGAGATAAGTGATGGACTTGAAGGTAGAAAGGAAGACAAGGAAGAGGGGGCAGAGAGAGAGAGAGAAAGTGGGTCAGAGATAGAAAGGTAAAGACAAGGAAACGGAGGCAAAGTGAGAGGTGAGAGCGAGGTGGGAGGAGAGAGACAAAGGGTACAGAGGGGCTGGGGAGAGAGATAGAGAGGGGGAGGGGGACGGGAGAGGGAAAGACTGATAGGGGATTTGGAAGAGGTGGGGTCAGAGGGAAAAATACAGAGTGGGAAATGGGGTTCACAAATGCAGCGGGTGAGAGAAGCAGGTGTGGATATTCGAGGAGGAGGGAGAGAGAGAGGACGCAGGAGAGGGAGGGAGTGGTTTAGAGTGGGTGGGTAGAAAGATAGAAGGAAGGCAGTGGAGAGTGGGATGGGGAGCAGGGGGGTACGGAGAAATATGGGTCAGAGAGGGAGAGAGCGAGCGAGGAGAGACAGGAGAGAGAGAAAGAGACAGAGATATATTAGAGGTGAACGCAAGGACAGTGACTTAAACCCAACTCCTGAGCTCAGTCCCGAAATCCTCCCATTCCCTTGGGGCCGAGACTGTTTCTCTCAGCTTAGCTTCTTCAACACAAAGACAAACAACAATATAGTTTGCTGTATCAGAGATAATAGGTACTGCAGATGCTAGAGAATCCGAGATAACAAGGTGTGGAGCTGGATGAACACAACAGGTTTCACACAGATTTCTGATGAAGGGTCGAGGCCCGAAACGTCAAGCTTTCCTGCTCCTATGATGCTGCTTGGCCTGCTGTGTTCATCCAGCTCCACACCTTGTTATCTTAATATAGTTTACTGTGCTGCTTGGCACTTTTTAAAGAACGTTAATTACATATTGAAGTTACGGATGCAGTCAGTGGAATGGTGCCTTTTCTCTTTGGCCTGTGAGTTGAGAGAAACATTGACATGTTTCCCTGTAACCCCCGTGGGATAAGGTTGGATAAACCAGCACTACCCTCAGTCTGTTACCGTAGTGACAGGCTGCTTCATTGCTGAAACATTAAGCTGAGATGAGAAAATCCTGGATGGATGGATTAATGAGTGAATCTGATTGATTGATGGATTTGGGTGAAGGGATATTTCAGCACATCCTTCAGCTGCTGCCTGAACTTGTCTGCGTCACGGCATAAATCGTGATATTTGTGCAGCAACTGAGGAGCTGCAGCATGAAGCCCAATTCCTGCACAATTCGATGTAGATACACAGAGTCATACCCCAAGTACAGTACCCGGTACCATATAGAATACACCATTAACATTGACCATAAAAGGATGAAATTGGCCGAGATCACAAACAGTAAAATGATGGATTTTTTTCGATTTCTCATTTCAGTGTCACCCTGATCATTCCCATTGGTGTGAGCCTGGAGCCTCCTGCGGGCTCTGCTGGTCACTAAAATGTGTCTGACGGTGAAAACATTGAGCAGCAGAATCAGGAGAAATGGGAGACCTGGGGTTAGAATATGGTGGAGGAACTCGATTGTGATCCTGACACGAGAGTCATAAACATTGAGTTTTACATCACAAAACCAAGGGTGATTCTCCAGCCAATAGCTCCCTGTGAACATAAAATACCAGAAAATGTTCTTTAAACAGCTCAGCACAGTCACTGTTGCCAGAACCACAGCCGCCGTTTTCTCACTGCAATATTTACTTTTCAGCTTCTGGCAACAAATGGCCACAAATCGATCAAAGGTGAAAGTGACAGTGAACCAGACACAACAGTCAGTGGCTGCATAAAGCAGGACGGCATGGATATTACACACGGGGATGGAGAACAGGAAATAAAAATGTTCCCAATAAACAATGGGAATGTGTCTCAATACCAGGTCGAGGATAATGACCAGTAGATCCGCCACTGCCATTGACACCAGGTAACGTCTGACACATGGAGACAATCCACAATCTTTATAAAGCAGGACGTAGATTGTCACTGTGTTAACTGTGAGTAAGGAAAACAAATAAAATATATATCAGCCTAGAGGCAAAGTTACCAGTTTGATTGAGGACCCAGTGATATTGTCAAATGTATCACTGATTTATTTAAAAGAAAATGAAGCTGAAATAACAAATAGTAATGTCTCAATTTTTTTTTACAAAAAACATAACATAAAATACAAGAAACTCTCCCTCCCTAAAGACACAAACGCACATGCGTAAGAACAGATGGTTTCTAGAACACTCTCACACACTCGGTCACTCGAGAGCAGGCACAGGTCACTTCTTTACAGTTCCTGATATGGAGGGTGAAGACGTTGCTGTCCTGAAGGATTCTGTCCCAGTTCCTTGAAGACAAATGGAGGTTGGAAATTTCTGTCTTTTCGTCTAAATTGTGGTCAATTTTCGGTTGTGAAGAAACATGAACACAGGGAAAATGTATTCACCCCTTTAACTGCCTGAGGGGATTTTGAAACAGTGTCTCCTTCTCCCTGGGATCTTTTCCCTCGGGACCTGATTTTTTTTTCAATTAACTGAAATCCAGCCTTTCACAAATAATGTCGATTACAGAATGTTCCGGGGAATGTCTGTTACATAATGTTCAGGGGAATGTCGGTTGCAGAATGTTCCGGGGCATGTCAGTTAGAGAATGTGATGGAGTCATAAAGATCCACATCACAAAGGCCCTTCTATCCATCAGTTTTGGTGAGACCCACTCAGCCTCGATGTGGAAATCTCTCCCCAAACTCAACTCAACTGGCAAATACAAATTAAAGGCATTGCCAGATCAGCTGGAGTGGTCAGTTATCTCACATTCTGAATCCACCTCACAGAACCAGCCCAGACACCACAAACCCAGATGAAATATCTGTTCAGCATGGAGCACTGTGCAGACCAGGCTAGTGTACTGCTCAACACAACCCGGCAATCTGTCCAGAGTGGGGCACAGTGCAAGCCTCACCAGTCAAATAGATATCAGTCCAGCGCAGGGAGCTGTGCAGACCACAGCAGTGAATTGATCTATAAATCAGGACCAGGTATCTCTCCAGCACGGGGGGTTGTGAAGTGAACACCACTGAACGGATCTGTAAACCCGGAGCAATTACCCTCCCAGCATGTAGATCTGTACAGACTACCCCAGTGCAGTGCTTGGTAACGCTGAGTTAAATCGCTGCCCAGCATGGGGAAATTGAAGCCCATGCTGGAAGTGAGAGAATGTGCGGCTCCCATCCATTTACAGCTCCATATCTCCAATGTGCCATGACAGGGTGTGCCATGGGTGTGACAATCACTGCCAGAGAGAGATGGTGAGGAATCAGTTTAAATGCTAACAAATAGGAGGGGTTGTATATATAGACAGAGAGGGGGGAGAGTGAGAAACAGTGTCATGGAAGGATGTGTTCACATGTTTTAGAATGCTGACTTGTAGACGTTTTGATAGCATCTTGCAACATGGGTCAGTGGCTCAGGAATGATGCATGAATAGGATATTGCTGTGCGTTCAGATGATGGAGGGTTTTGAATGAGCATTTCTTCTACATTTATGACTGAGAGTGTGGTGAGCGCAGTCTTTGTCTCAAAACAAAACCAAAGTTGCTGGAAAAGCTTAGCAGGTCTGGCAGCATCTGTGGAGGAGAAAACAGAGTTAATGTTTCGGGTCTGGTGACCCTTCCGCAGAACTGGAGTCAGTCTTTGACTCATTGGGCTGAATCTAACAATAATTTGTCTCAGTGTCATTTTCATTGATTGTGACACAGGGATAGTCTGCAGGAGGGCGAACTAGTTTTCTGATGCTATCTTATCAAACTTCCCTCATTATCTACCTACCCCAGCACACACCATTCCGCGTATTCAATTCCAGCCTGATTCTCCCACCCATCATGGCTGGTAATAGTTCCCATCGCCTGGATGGCCCAGATATTCCATGATCCCTGGCGCAGGTGCTATCTTTGAAAGACCAATGGGCACACAGTTGGCCTTTCTCAGTTTGGAGCCGGCCTGCACTGTTTACCCCGAGCCTGGTAGATAACAGACAATTGCACCAAGATTTATCGAAAGGGGCACGGAGGTCCCAGTGGATGGGCTGGTACAGAGAAGGACCATTCTCTTCCCTGAGGAGTCAACACCACCAGACCCATCAAGCATGGTCTGAGCTCACCACCCAGCTCAGTGCAGTATCCGCAGTGTGAAGAAATGTCCAGCAGTACACGACAGGCATCAGTAACCTTCCCCGCTCTGCCGGGATAAGTGACACCACATTCTCTCTGCTCCCTGTCTCTTTGTCTGTCTGTCTCCCTTTCTCTCGCGCCTCCGTTACTCCCCTACACTGAAAACACTGCATGGATTCAACACTGCTGACTGGCTCACTCCAGCCACCTCACCATTTCCACCCACCTACACCATCACTAACAGCAGGACCACCCACTTTCACCCTCACTCCCTCCCTCTCTTTCTCTCATACCAGGAAAAAACAGCCTGGAATAGGACAGAAAGTGCCAAGCCGGGTGTTGGAGTGCCCGACATCAGTTCTGTCCACCTCTGCCACTGCCATGCGGAGAGGGGACTGGTACAAGCCGGAGGGAACCAGTATACGATCCGTGTGGAGATTCTGAAACATCCCCGTCCCACCAACCGAGTAAGGAGCAATGTTCAGTGAAGGGTAATTCTCACTTTAAACCCACTGTCAGTTCCATTTCCACCTGGTACAGCTCAGAAGCCGTGTCCCTGATGCCACCTCCCTTTTATATCGAGCCGTTACAAATGGAATCCCCACGGTCTCAGTGGGCAGGAGGGTGCGCTCACAACACATCGTCTACCCCAGCTCCCAGGAAGGGAGCACGGAGTCTCCCTCCTACACCTCCTCCTTCAGACAGCACAGATGCTGAAACTAACCTGTAATATTTACTAGTCTCCCAACTTGTCCATGCATCTTCAATAATCAAGCATTGAAAATCTCATAGAGCCGCAGTCCCCATGGAACAACTGAAATACTGTCACACTCACTGGAGTGAGCAAATACTGATATACTCTCAGAGTCAGTCAAATAATGAAATGCTGTCAACAGAACAACAGAAATCCTGACACACACCAGAGGGAGGGAATGAAATATTTGACAAACCACAGAGCCAGTGAAATCCTGATCGGCTCCCCGTATTTGTGTCAGTGTTGGTGTATTTGTGTGTCGATCTGTGTGTCTCGTGCTGTTTGATGTGATGCAATGCCACCGTCTGCTGGTCTCCACGCGCCATTGCACAGGCAGTGGCAGAGGATGAGAACCATCAGGGATTTATTTATTCAGAGACGGACTGGGAGGGCGGAAGCTAACGACACCATCCAAACTGATTTCATATTTATGTACTTACCCAAATGTGTTTTTAAAGTTGTAACTGCATCCACTCCCATCACTTCTTCTGGAAGTTCATTCCACACACAAGCGATTCTCTGTGGAAAATAATTACCCCTCGTGTCTTTTTAAAATCTTTACTCCTCTAAACATAAAATAACCTCCTAGTCTTGAAATCTTTCACCCTAGGGAAATACGTCTGTCATTCAACTTATCTGACCCTTCATGATTTTATAAACCTCTATAAAGTCACCCCTTAATCTCCAACGCTCCAGTGAAAAAGTCCCAGCCTATCCAGCCTCTCCTTATACCTCAAACTATCCATTCCCAGCAACATCTTTGGAAATGTCTTCTGAAGCATCTCCACATTAATATTATCCTTCCTATACCAGTGCGACCAGAACTGGTTACAGCGCTCCAGAAGAGGCTTCACCAACGTCCTGTACAATCTCAACATGGTGTCTGGACTCATAAACTCAAAGGTCTGATCAATGAAGGCAGCATACTAAATGCCTTCTTAACGACCCTGTCTAGTTGTGTCTCTGTTATAAAGAATTCAAAAGGCCCTACTTTTAAATGTATAAGTCCCGCCCTCATATGTTTTACCAAAATGCAACACCTTGCATTTACCCAAATTAACCAGCATCTGCCACATCACAGCCCAGTGAGTGATACTCCCACTTTATTTTCCCAAAGATCCTGAGCTTGGTTTGCCTCGTATAGACAGGACGAGGAGGGAGGATTGTAGACCAGCCAGTGGTGAGGGACATTGGAATATAATTTGTTGCTTTGTACTATTTAATGGTTTTAGGAGGAGGGCATTCACACGCTAGAGGCGAGAAATAGTGATATGCAATACGGTCTTTTGGGACCAGAAATTATGCCCTTTCGTTGTCTCTTGTTTTCAGTAATAATATCTATTTGAGATCCTTCATAGCGCAGTGTGCGTCTGCAGGATTTCATTCACTAACGTAGCAGTCTACAGATAGTAGCCATTAAACTGGGAATCATAGCCATGTAATTAAAGATGTCAATAGCTTATCTCGATGGCAGAGTATATGCACTCAACATCCTATAGCTGGTGCAAATACCTGTATTTGTTTAACAATAAATAAATGTTCCCTGTGTAAATCAGTAAAATTAACCAGAATTTACGAAATCCAAACTTAACTGACTGCTGGCACTTAAAAAGTGACCCAATATCTGGGCATGGTTTAGATCTTGTGCAGTGGGTGGCGCCCATGCCACTGAGGCAGAGCGCTGGATTTGATTCCCACCCCTGAACTTGCGGTAATGTCCCCAGCTCTGGAACCAAAGTTCTGGATTCAAGTCTTGTCTGTTTCAGAGGTGTGTGACAGCATGTCAGAACAGGATGATGAGCAAAAATACAGGAGAATAATGTTTCAGATTCAGGGTCTTTTGCTGTGTGGTCTAGATTCAAATCCCACAGAGGTGTTTCAGAATACATCTGAACAAGTTGATTAAAATTATTTTAGAACTGTGACTTGCTCGAGGAGGAAGAGGCATCAGCTTTGAATTTCAGGATTTAGGCCCGGGATGACAGCGAGCATAACCATTCGTGTTGATTGGAGTAAAATTTGCACCGAACAGATGTTTGTAAAATCATGAAGGGTATGGGCAGGGTGAATCGTCAAGACCTTTTTTGCCAGATTAGGGGAGTCCAAAATTAGAAGGCATAGGTTTAAGGTGAAAGGGGAAAAAAATTAAAAAGGACCTAAGAGGCAACGTGTATGGAACAAAGTGCCAGAGGAAGTAATGGAGGCAATTAGAAATAAAATTTAAAACGGATCTGGGTGGGTATATGAATAGGAAGGGTTTAGAGGGATATGGGCCAAATGTTGGCAAATGGGACGAGATTAATTGGCTATCTGGTCGACATAGACAAGTTGGACTGAATGGTTTGTTTCCCTGCTGTACATCTTTATGGTTAATTCGTCCAATTGACCAAGATTTCTTTGTAATCTTAGGTAACCTTCTCCCTTGTCCACTGTAAAACCAATCTTGGTATCATCCGCAAATTTGTTGATTGTACCTTCTATAATTCACACCAAAATCACTTTTGTAAATGACAAACAAATATAGATTCAGCACCGATCTCTGTGGATAACCGCTGGTCATAAGCTTCCAGTCTGAGAAACTACCCTACACGACAACCCTGTCTCCTATCATTAAGCAGAAACACACAGAAACATACACACAGGCGTATAGGTACACAGACACAATTGAGTCTTTAAGACAGGGATAGGTAAGTTTTGATTAATAAAGGGATCAAGGGTCATGTTCAGAAGGCAGTAGAATTATGTTGAGAAACATGTCAGGCATGGTCGAACAGCGGAGCAGACTGCTCCAGTGTCTTATGCTTTATGATCTTAAGATATCACGATAGCAGTGGAGGCTGAGATTGATAAACATTTTACCGAACAGAGTCAATGGGAATGTGCGATAGGTTCGAGGGGCTGAATGGTCACATATGCTCCTATTATTTGTGCACTTTAAAGAAGATGTGACGTGCT
Source organism: Ginglymostoma cirratum (assembly GCA_024137785.1). Classification (NCBI taxonomy): domain Eukaryota; kingdom Metazoa; phylum Chordata; class Chondrichthyes; order Orectolobiformes; family Ginglymostomatidae; genus Ginglymostoma; species Ginglymostoma cirratum. The sequence continues at coordinate 616,559 of JAHRHZ010000163.1, forward strand.
GTGATGTTAATACACTTCAAGGAGTCTCATAATTAAGATTGAGATCAGGATATTGCTTTCTCTCTAATATTGTGCTTCCCCTAGTGTTGTCATCCCCAGGGAACATTGAAGACTCGATTATTGAAGATATTCAATGCTGACCTCAACTGACCTTTGATGATCAGCAGCGTAAATATTTATTGGTAAGGAACAGGAAAGGGGTAGTCAGCCATAGACAGATCAGCCATCATCTTTCTAAATTGAGCAGCAGGCTTGACGGGTCCAAATTGCCAACTGCAGGTCCTAACTGATGTGTTGTTATCTCACTCCACACTTTGAGAATGTGACAGAGGTAAAGGAAGACCCATTCAGCCAGCCAGGATTACGACAGATAGGAGGAGACCACTCTGCCCCTCGAAGGAGTTACATAAGAATAGAATGAAATATTCAGTCATCGATTTATTGAGATATACAGCATGGAAACAGATAATATGGTCCAACTCAACCATGATGTTCAGTTGTTCTGAATAAATCTCGTCCCATTTTCCAGTATTTGGTCCATACCCCTCTCAACCCTCCCTATTCATATACCCATCCAGATGCCTTTTAAATGTTGTAACTGTATCAACCTCCAACTCTTCCTGTGGCAGCTCATTCCGTACACGTAGCACCCTCTGCATGAAAATGTTGCCCTTTAGGTCGTTTTTAAATATTTTCCCTCTCACCTTAACCTATTTCCTCTCGTTTTGGACTCACCCACCCCGGGGAAAAGACCTTGATTCTTTATCCTGATTTACCGTGATTTTATAAACCTCTACAAGGTCACCCCTCAATGACAATTGTTTATTTTATTGTGTAGCGACTGCAGCATTTTTTTCACACAGCACCCACAGCCAAAAATGACGTTAATCATTAAGATTATCTGTATTGGTGGTACTGTTAAAGGAACAAAAGTAAACCAGGCTAATGGGAAATCTCCCCTCCTCCTCAATACGTGTCCAGGGAAAATTGAGCACCGCATTGAGACGGCAGACAAGATTTATTGCTGCATCTGAAAGATAACATTTTTGACCGTGCAGCGTTCTACTCAAGTGTTAGTCTATATTCTGTACTTATCTTTTAATCTCTCAAGGATCAGGATCATTGACAGTTCTACCTCTGCCTGATGATCTGACAACAAATGGCCCTAACAGTGTAATTCTGAGCTCGGATACACCTCGACAACCAGATGCACGCTACAGGAGGAAGCCATGCAACGTTTCTAGGCTGCTACACAGGTGCAGGGAGCCCTGGTTCGCCAAAACTTAATACAGAGCAGAAATAACGACTTGCTTTTACATTGGAAAGCTGTACCTAATGGAATTCCTCAGGGACCAGTGTGAGGTCAACAATTTACGATCTAGATAAATGATTTGGATGAACGGCTGATGGGATTAGAACTTAATTTGTAAGTACACCAGGATAGTCATCCAATAAGATGTCAAGTGGAGGCAGAGCATCTATAACGAGGTATAGACAACGGGATGTTAGTGTGCAAACTTTCGGCAAAGAAAATAAAACAGTACAATGTGGGTTATGGGAAGATTTTGTTTTGCAGGACATATAAAACAACAGGTAATTATTTCACTGGAGAGAAAATGCAGAGCTCTGTGCTACAGAGGGATTTATGTGTCCTGGTAAATGAACCACCGAAAGTTAGTTTGAAGATGCAACAAGTAAATTGGAAAGTAAATGGAATGATGTTGTTTCTTGCAAAGAGTGTCAGGTATGATTTTAGGGATGTTTTACTGAATCTGTACAGGGCATCTGATGTGCTGTGTTTAGTTATGAAGCCTAAACTGGAAATAAGAAGTCCACTGCCTGCGAAACTTTTCAAAGATGTTTCTCCTGACTCAGTCCTGGGATGGATGCATTATGTTATGGAGGATTAACAGTTTAAGACAGGGAATGAGAGATGTTCTTATTGGCCATATAAGTTCTTGAGGAAAGTGTAGCTGGTGAATACCTGATGCATATTTCCTCTTGTATGGGAGAACTTAACTGGGGAATAATTTAAAAATAATACAAGTTCTGAGGAATGTTCGCTGGATCTGAAACATTAGCTGTGATTTGTCTTCACAGATGCTACCAGACCTGCTGAGCTTTCCAAGTAATTTCTGTATTTGTTTCAGAATAAGGCACATTCATTTTGAGACAGATATTGCGAAGACATGAAACAATTTATTTTTAAGTTACACAAGCACGTATAAACATATCTTTAAACCAAGTGGAGCCATTTGCTGCTAAGGAAATGGCTCTGTTTCCGGCAACAGCAATGATGCACCTACATGGACCAGGCAATGTGATGGAATTATACAGTTCGGACAATATTCAAGGAGACCTCACGTGGCCCACTTTGGGTGTCGGATAACATTATTGTGTGATTCAACTCAAAGAGGGAAAAAAGTAACCTGCCTGAAAAACAACGGCCTATTGCTCCCTTTCTCTTTCCTTGTTCCTCATCACAGTAACGTATGCGAGTTGAACACCCATCAGTCATCCTTACCATTCATGGAAGATTCCTGACAAGTGTTCATTGGAATCTCCCAATGTCTGAAGCAAAGGGAACTCAGCCAAATCTAGTTGTTTCAGGAAGTAATCCCATTGCCAGCAACTTGTCTGAGCAGAATCCGTTCAGGAGTAGAATAACATTTGGGACAAAGTCTCAATTTTCCTTTCATCATGAATTCAATGATTATGCGGACAAAGATCTTTGAAGTGAATACAGCAGAGAATTTGTTTTTCAGTTTGTCATCAAACGTACGTGTGTGTGTGTGTGTGTGTGTGTGTGTGTGTGTGTGTGCGTGTGTGTGTGTGTGTGTGTGTGTGTATGTGTGTGTGTGTGTGTGTCAGCATGTTCAGAAACATAAAATGTCAGTGTATATACTTGCAACATCCAAACGGTTTTTCATTCATCTTTCGATCATAGTTTGAGTAACTTTGTTTTGGTCATAAACATGTTATTTTAGCAGATAAAAGAAAACTGCCTGACTTGTTCCTAACACTAACCCCGACTCAGTGTGAGACCTATAAAATCGGCCACATCACCAACCTGGTTATATTTAACATTTGTTGTGACCATTGGAGGAGTGGGAATAGAAAAGGAAACAGTGACCAGACAAGCCAAGGAACTATAGACCAATGAGCCTAACATCAGTGAGGGGTAAGTTGATGGAAGGGATTCTGAGGGATAGAATTTAAATGCATTTGGAAAGGCAAACATTGATTCGGGATATTCAGCATGTCTTTGTGAAATGGAAATGATGTCTCTATAATTTTATTGAGTAATTTGAAGACGTGATAAAGAAAATTGATGAAGGCAGTGTGGCAGGATTTATCTATATGGACTTCAGCAAGTATTCGCTAAGATTCCAAATGGTAGACAGATTAGTAAGGTTAAGTCCGATGGTATCCATGGGGAGCTAGCCAATTGAATTCAAAATTGCCTTGAAGGTAGAGGATTGTTTTTCAGTCTGGAGGCCTGTGGCCCAGCGGTGTGCCACAAGAATCAGTGCTGAGTTCATTGATTTTCTTCGTTTACATAAAGGATTTGGATGTGAATATCAGAGGCAATGGTTTGTAAGTTTGCAAATGACATCACAAAGCGGTGTAGTGGACAGTGAGGAAGATTATCTCAGAGTACAACAGGACTTTGATCAGGTAGGCCAAAGCAGTGGCGGATGGAGTTTAATTTAGATAAATATGAAGTTTTGCATTTGGGAAGGTAAAGTAGGGCAGGACTTCAGCAAGGCATTCGCTAAGATTCCGAATGGTAGACAATTAACGATAGGGTCCTGTGGAGTGTTTACGTATAAAGAGACCTTGGGGTGCAGGTGCTTAATTCCTTAAAAGTAGAGTAGCCAGTAGTCAGGAGAGTGAAGAACACATTTGGCACGCCTACCATAATCAGTCAGATCATTTAGTGTAACAGTCGGAATGGCATGTTCACCTGTACAGGGCATTGCTGAGGCCACTTTAAGAATACTGCCCGCATTTCGGTTGACATGGTTAAGGAAGGAAGTTGTTAAACTAGAGTGTGAAGAAAAGGTTTACAAGAATGTTCGGGGATTGGAAGGTTTAAGCTGTAGGGAGAGGTTGAATAGGTTGAGGCCTTTTCACCTGGAGTGTTGGAGGCTGAGGGGTAACCTTGTAAGGGTTTATAAAATCATCAGGGGCACAGATGGTCTGAATAGCCAAGGCCTGTTTCCCAGGATAGTGGATTCCAAAGTAAAGAACATAAGTTGCAGGTGAGAGGGGAAAGATTTAGAAGAGACCTTTGGGGTCAACCTTTTCACGCAGAGAGTTGTGCGTGTATGGAAAGTGCTGTCAGAAGAAGTGGTGAAGTGCATGCAATTATACATTTTTAAAGTGTCTGGATTGGTACATGAATAGGAAGTGTTTAGAGGGTTATGGAAAAAATCCTGGCAAATGGGAATATATCAGATAAGATATCTGGTCGGCATCAACAAGTTGGACTAAACGGTCTGTTTCCGTGTTGTATGTCTTTCTGATTTTATAAGATGGACGCGAAGAAAATCTAAAATTCTTTAGAGACAAAATTTCTTCCCCAGAAGTCTATGATGCCTTCCTGTGTACATTTATTCAAAGCTGATTTAGTAAAATATTTGACAGACGTTAAGTGAAACACAATTTATTTAAACCCTGCAGTTAAAATACAATCAAAGAAAGAGGCATTTAGAATAACCCAAGTCTATTGGAAAACTTAACCGCATAATAGTTATAGCAACGGTAACTAATTAGCTATTCCAATACAGTAACTTCCTGTAAACACACCCTTTGGTCAAAAAGAAAACTCAGACACAGATTCTCACGTGCACTTCTCCAATCCAGGCGGGAAAAATTAAGTCCAAAGAAAATTCAGTAACCAGGATGCATTCACTGAAGTTTCTAATCTGTTCAAGTCCTAATGGCTACTGATGCCACTGAAAAACGAAAACCCAGAAATCCTGAAGGAAGGTATTATGTCTGCTGTCAGTTATGAACATCATGATATTCAGTGCAGGGTCACACATTAATGTGGGTAGAGTTCATTCAGAGCCTGTATCTCTCTCTCAATCACCATGGGGCTCAGCAGAGGCACTTAAACTGTTAGGAATGCCGTATCCTGGATAAAGCGTGGAATTTCTCACCCGATTAATGCATGCTGTGGGCAGAAGTGATTGCGGCCAATCCTCAAGTTCTAATACAATAATCTCTTATTCGCTCACAATACTACAGATTAAACATTCAGTTTCTTCAGTCTCTCCTCATGGTACCATCATCTTGAGAATTGAACTGGTGATACTCTTTTGTACTGTGTTTGAAGCAAGGAGATCATTCCTTTCAAAGGAGATCAAATCTGTACACAATGCCCGAAATAGTCTCTCATCAAGACTCGATCAGTGCAGAAAGATAGCTTTACTCATGTAACTGAATCATCTTACAACTAAGGACAAATACCATTCACTGCCCTCATTACTGATACCCCTGTATGTACTATCATTGCTGACACATGATCAGAGATATGCAGGTCCTTTTCTACAACAACACTTCCCAACTTCACCCCATTTAATCAATACAAAAAGAGATGTATGCTATTGCTGGCCACACCCAAATCATTTGTCTGCCTTTTAAATTGCTGCGATCCAAACACTGATACATATGATACCTCAATCAAAAACTTCTTTCAGTCCAGAAAAGGGCACTACCCTCTGTGTTGTCTCAACTAAACAATTCTCAATGTAGTATAATTTCCCTTACCACTGGATTCCAACCACTCACCTGTTTACAACCATATCAAAAATATCCTGTAAATTCAAATACACCACTCCCACTGGTTCTTGTTTGTGGATGCCTCAACTATTATATACATATTACTCAGTCACACATACGCCATACAAAGTACCACAGAAACAGGAATTGCCAAAACAAGTAGGGAAGTGCATCTACTTCTGTCGATGATTTAGTCTCCCCTATTTTTCGACCTACTCTTCCATATTCTCTCTGTCTTTCTTTTTCTCTCTCTCTGTCTCATACATATATTACATATTTCTACTTAATAAATCCTCCTAACATTCTCCATGTCATATCTCTCAAATCTCCGTCTTTCAATTTAAGACAAGTGCTCACTTTTGGATGTGACATGATTAGAATTGAGTAATGTAACAACAAAGACATAAGGGAGGAACTGGCCAGAGTTAATTGGAAAGGAAGCTTAGAAGGGAAGACGGTGAAGCAGCAACGGCAGGAGATTCTGGGGATAATTTGGACGCACACCTGAAATTTGTCGATGTCTCATTTAACACAAACTTCACAGTTTCATCAAAGATGATTTCCCTTTCCTGAACCTAAGTTGACACTATCAAATCTTATCATGATTCCACAATTGTTTCGTTTTCACACTCCTTATAAAATATCCCAATATTTTCCTCATAACTGACACCAAGTAGTCCACTATTTATTTTTCTGTGTTCCCTCCCATTCCCTTTTTTTATTGTTATTACAACACCAACTTTCCAGTCTGCAGGAATCAGAATTTCCAGAATCTAAAAAATTTTGAAGTTTAATCAATAATTATTTCTTGTAGTTGCAACATTTAAAATACATTTGGATACTTACATGAACAGAAACATTTGAAGGGATATGGGCCAAGTCCAGGCAGGTGAGACCATGTTAGTTTGGGATTATGTTTGACATGGGCTGGTTGGACTAAAGAGCTGTATGATTCTGTAAATCTTTCACTAGCTCTATTGCCACCTTCATGAACACTCTGGGATGGGGGTGCAGCAACGTACCAAACTTCAATTCAATTAGTTCTTGGAGTAATTCCTCTTTATTAAATATAATCTCCCACAGCTTCTCATTTTCATCAGTCACTTTGTCCCGTAGTGTTTCTGGAAAATTTTCTGTACTTTCCTCTGTGGAGACAGAAGTAACATATTCCACTCAGCAGCGGCTGGAGGGGGTTAGGTGAAGAGAGATGGCCTCTGTCAGTGAGTGAATACGTCGGATCACTGCACTTAGGAGATGATGGACATGGCACCCACTCCCGCTTGGACAGTTCTAGAATCTGAAAAGTTCAACGAAACTGTCATTTGATGGCCATTGACGGGTTATGCTGAAACCAGTGACACAAAGCTGTGACCATTTCATTTTAGAATCAAATTGGCTTCACACTTTGCAACTGGCATAGGTCCAGATAGAGAGAAGAATAAATATACAATCGAAACAATTGTAACAAATAGTGGCCAGAAGAGAACTGCAAATGGAAAGGTGTAGATGATGGTTTATCCAGAAACAGCACTGATGCAGAAGTGAAGACTGGGGATACTATCGGTGATAGATGGAATATTCAGATATAAATCAGCTCAGGACAAAATGGGGCAATGGTGATTATGAACACTTCTGTTCCTCCTCAGATGTTTAAAGTGAAGGGCATGAAAGCCATGGAATAAGGATAGAGTTTGTAAATGAGAGTGAATACAATAGTTTATATCTCTGCCAAAAACAGGCCACATAAATAGAGATGCAATTCAAAATGATTTATGGAATAAATAAATGGACAGAGAAACAGACACTTACCGGGAACGCCAACAACAGCGAGGATGGGGTAATAACCCACTTTAATAACAAGCAGTACACCGTATATCCTCGATGTTAACCGTACCCCATTCAAAGAAAGCCAGTAAAGGCCATAGGATAAACCCCTGTTCATTGTTGTAACATTCCCACCTATGGTTCTGAGATTCTGATCCATAATTGGAGCATTCCAGTCTATTGTCCTCAGAAACTGGTCCATAATTGGAACATCCCAAACAGCTGCGCACAGTTTCTGGCCTCTTCGTGTCTCTGGAGCTGCTGATTCCAATTGTGTTGACGATGACTCTGACGCTGATACTATAGGATAACTCCTTAAAAGAAGCCCCTTATTAACAAACGAGGGAGAACCTCCATTGAGACAGTCAGTATCCATGGAGACTCGCATTAATCCGAGTCACTGAACAAACAGCTCCAGTTAACCACTTTCACTACAACACTTTAAATGTAACAACAATACCTGGTATGTGTGGGATGTTGACATCGCCAGCTATTGGTCTTATTGCCCATCTCCAATTACTCTCACAATGTTATAGGTAAAGGATAAAGGTGATGTTTTCTCTTCACAGGCTCGATGATAATACTGCATTGTCCACATATGATGCTCTATATAACCATGTTCCTAAGAGACAATCGAGAGGTTTTAAATGTGCTGAAGTCTCCTCCAACACAACAACTGCCAATCTAAAAAAACTGTTTCTGGACTCAACTGCCCTGAACGCAGACAGGAAATGTTGATTTCTCTGAACTTTCCTTTCACTGTTCTAATGAGAAAGCATTTCATCTTTAACATGATGCATTCAATAATTTGTTTCTAAAGTTGCTAACAACTTTTTGCCCAGTTTATACACCTTTTCTTTTCCTTTTTTTTGACATTACCCAAAAGTAAATGTTGTATTTCTAATTGCCTTATTTATTGGGTTTAGATTGTCAGAGACAGAATCTATGTGATTGGTTAAGAAACAAAAGGAATAAGAGACAGTGGCTGAGTAGACTGGACAGCAGTAAAGTGATATACACCCGTCATCAATATCTTCTTTATAGATGGAATAAAATAAAATGCAGAGAAAGAAATTGAACGTACATTTGGACGAAAGAATGGCGAGTGACACTGTAAACAAAACAGGATAGTTTGACATGCAATGGAGGAGAAATACATTTACATGACATAACAAGTTTTGGAGCTGGAAGAACGCAGCAAGCCAGGCAGCATCAGAGGAGTAGGAAAGTTGCAGTGCAAGGAAAGGTGCCAGGGGTAGTGGGGCTCGTGGAGAGTGTGAAGCAGACAAGGGAGTCAAGGAGAGAGCGGTCCCTCCTGAAGGCAGATAAGGGTGGAGAGGGAAATATATCCTTCGTGGTGGAGTCAGATTGCAGGTGGCGGACCGCCACAGGAGGGGCTACATCTGCCCCACACCTCCCACCTCAGCTTCATCCCAGGCCCCCAAAAAACCTTCCACATTAAACAGATGTTCACCCGCACATCCACTAATGTGGTCTCTTGTATCCGTTGTTCCCTACGTGGCTGCCTCTTCTTCGGGGAGACCAAACAAAGGCTCAGAGACTGCTATGTGGAGCACCTATGCTCGGTTCGCGTCAATAGACAACACCTCCCAGTCGTGAACCACTTCAACTAACCCCTCCCACTCGCTGGACGATATGTCCATCCTGGGACTCCTCCAGTGTCACAAAGATCCCACCCGGAAACTGGAGGAATTGCACCACATATTCCCCCTGGGAACCTTACAACCCAATGGACTCAATGTGGACTTTACTAGCGTCAAAATCTCCCCACCCCCGACCTCATCCCAAAACCAGCCCCCCCCTCCCATTCCCGCTTCCTTGACCTGTCCATCTTCTCTCACACCTGTCCACACCTTCCTTCTCACTGATCAATCCCCATCCCTACTTCCTATCTACACTCACCTTTCCTAGCTTCATCCCGCCTCCTTGACCTGTCCGTCTTCTCTCACACCAATCCGCTCCACTATATACCTGACATCAACGCCACCACTCGCTCTATTAATTTCAGAGCACCCTTCCCCTCCCCAATTTCTGAACAAGGGTCCCGACCCGAAATGTCAGCTTTCCTGATCCTCTGATGCTACCTGGCCTGCTGTGTTCATCCAGTTCCACAGCTTGTTATCTCAGACTCCAGCGTGGGCAGTTCTTACTATCCCCCAAAAAATTTATATGCACTGTTGAATCAGTGTGTTTGCAGGTAGTTAAGAGTGTTCGTATGTAAACAAGGCATTCAGAATTAACAGCAGATACACAGGTAACAAAATATGATGCATATCATGTACAAAATTTATAAAACATTAAAGCTTTATTTGATCGTCATCTGGGGTGTTATGTTCCCCTTCCCTCAAGTATTCTTCCTCTCTGGGATTCCCTGATCTGGTCTCTGATTCTTATCATTTTGTGTGTTATAAATTACTGCGTTTAGTGTCCCAACTCTTTTCAATTAATCAACACTCTACCAGGAGATAAATATATTGGCCTGCTAGGTTCTGTCATCAGCTAGTGTCTTTCAAAGTTTTGGAGATAAAAGTTCTGGCATCAGGCACACAATGTTAACAGATGACTGTGTGGTACACACACTACTTGGAGGACCGCAGCACACAGAAATTGACAAAAAACAAACAGTAAAATATATTTAATTCTGTTGATAATCTTCCTTTCTCAATTTTTACACGTCTTCGTCCATATTCTCTTTCTATGTTACTCTCTCTCTTTCTTTATAGCCTGTTAAAGAGCCCTGTAATTGTTCTCCGTGTCCCATCTCTCAAACCTCCCTCTTTCAGTTAGATCTGTTGCTCACTTCTGGCTGTGATGCGATTATAATTGAGCAGAGTCACTAGAAAGACAAGAAGGAAGAACTGGCCAGAGTTTATTCGAAGCATAACCGAACATGGAAGACAGTGGAGCAGCAATGGCAAGAGTTTCTGATGATTATTTGGAGGCACATCTGAAATTCATCCCCAGGAAAAAGAAGCATACCCAGGGGATGACAAGGCAGCTGTGGGTGATAAGGGAAGTTAGGGACAGCATAAAAGCAAAGTAGTGAAGAGTATTGGGAATCCGGAGAATTAGGAGACTTTGAATACCATTGTAGGCTAACGAATAAAAGCAATTAGGATGAGAAAATGAAAAAGACGGTAAGCTTTTTAATTGTGTTAGACGATTGCAAGAGGTTTTCAGATATGTAGTAGGGATAAAAGCAAGACAAGAGCAAACATTGGACTGCTGGGAAATGTGGCTGGAGTAGTTACAGGAAACAAAGAAATGGCAGAGGAATTGAATAGGTACTTTGCATTATTCTTTCTGGAAGAAGACAGTAGCAGCCCGCCAGAACTTCAAAGGAGTCAGAGGGCCATCAAACCGATCAATGGTTTAGTGACGAGTGTGGGTGAACATGCCAGGGTCAGAACCATGGGTAAGTAAAATTGACGGCAACCCATTAAAGTTACTGCACTTGACCGCTGGTATTCCAAACAGCAGAACTAACATCTGATAGAGAGGCCTAAATGATCCCAAGACCAACAGATCAGACCTGAGCTCTGCTGCATCCAGTCATCAATGGTGATAAACTATTTAACGACTCACAGGAGTATAGGGCTCCACAAATACCCCCATTGTAAACAATGAAACAGCACCGCTCGCTCTTTCCTAGCTGACATCTCACACATTATTCTGGCTCTACCCCAATCCTGTAGTGTCTGGAAATCCTTATTTATATTCAGTGCCTTGACTTCCACAGCCTTCCATGATACAGAATTCCCCATGTTTACCTACCTGAGTGCAGACGTTTAATCTCATCTCAATTCAGAGTGCCCTGCCCGTACCTAATATATGTTCTAGATACTCCTTGTTTTAGACGTTCCAGCCAAGGGCATTATCATTCCTGCTTCCAGACTGTCTCACCCTATCAGAACTTAACATATTTCACTGAGATCTCAGCTCATTTTCCCAAAGCTCATGGAGTACAGGCTCAGGTAACCCAAAATCTGCTTCATTACAGCCTGTCACTCAAGAGATCAGAAACAAAAACAGAAATTGCTGGAAAAGCCCAGCAGGTCTGTGGTGAGAAATCAGGTTTAAACTTTGAGGTCTATTGATGCTTCCTAAGAACTGATGGCAGCTTGGAAAATGTTGGCTTCGATGCAGATGGTAGGGTGGGAGAAGGGGGCGAGGAGTAGAGATCATTCTTCACCGCACTTCCTCAATGTTAGATTTATCCTTCATTCGATAAAGAGACCAAAACTGCACACAATACTGCACAATGTTCGAGATGAGGTCTCGCCAAGCCCCTTTACGTACAGTAAGGTAACCTTACTCCTGCACTCCAATCCCCTTGAAATGAAAGTCAAAGGGACATTTATCCCCCAATTGCTTTTTGCTCCTGCAATATTGCTTTCAGTAACTGGTGTACAAGGAGATCCAGATCCTTTTCAATGTTACAGCTGCCCACTGGGCGGGTCTATGTATACTGGTCGGTGTGCCCATGCCATTCCCAATATTCACTTCAGACTTCAGAAATTGCTGCCCTGCATGGGCCTCAATGGTCTGGTCAGAAGAAAATTTAAGAAAAAGGTGCGGAAGTAACTTTAAAGAAGAACATTTCTCAACCAATCACTTTTTAAATTGCTTTTTAAACTGCCATTCTATTGTTCCCACCAAAGTGTACAATCTCACATCTATCCACATTGTTCTTCATCTGCCACGCATTTGCCCATTCACTCCCTTTGCGGCAATCACCTCGGAGCTCTTTTCACATCGCCTTCTCACAATCATACATCGTTTAATGTCATCAGCAGACTTGAAAATATTGCATTTCTTTTCTGCAAACAAATCGTTGATATGTATTGTGAATAGTTTGGGTTCAAGCACCCATCCCTGTGATACTCCACTATCATTCCACTCCAAAAAATATTGTTTCATTCCTACACACTGTTTCCTGTCAGCTGTCCAATTCTAAACGCATGTCTATATATCAGCTGCAATCCCATAAGTTTTCATCTTGCACACAAGGTTTGGAATTTTATCAAAAATGAAAATGCATTGTATCCATTGCTTCTCCATAATTTATCAACCAGTCAGTTTCTTAAATATGATTCCCTTTTCATATATTTATGCTAACTTTGTCTATGCCTATTACTGTCAGTCCCAATAAATTTTACAAAACAGTTCATTTACAGATTTCATTCTATTTCCTTTTTCTCACTCGATTCAGGAATTGATATGTTTCTGAAGAGTATATTAACATGCGTTATCAGAGTAAATTGTAATAGCTTCTAAAAGTGTGCTGGATTATATAAAAAAAAGTGCAGCTTCCTTACTGTCTGAAACCAGAGAATGGAGAACAGGGAAATGGCAAAACTAGAAAGTAACTACTTCGGTTTTGTCTTCACAGAAGAAAAAAAAAACAAAACAAACTTCTTCCCAGCAACACCAAGAAACCTAAGTGTGAGTACCATTGTAAACCTTTGCCAGCATACTGGTACTGCAGATGTACCACCAAACAGCCTGGCATTGGTAAGGTGGCAGCTCATGCTGTGAGTGACAGTAAATGGAGCTCTTAAAAATGTAATCTCTATTTCTCCATTGCAAAATCAAACCTTATGGGATTGCTGCTGATATATGGACATGCATTTAGAATGGGACAGCTGACAGGAAACAGTGAGTAGGAATAAAACAATATGTTTTGGAGTGGAGTGCCTGCGGGGTATCACAGGGATCGGTGCTTGGACCCAAAATATTCACAATACAAGGCAAAGTGTTTGTGTGTATGTGGTGGATGTTGTGGGATGGGCGGCGCCAGAAGTAAAAATCGTTGTTTGAAACAGAACATGCATGGAGAAAATCAGTTTCAATATGAACAACAGGCAGCGGTTTGGGAAATCTACGGAGATACTGAGGGATGTTTCATGTATAGATGTGATGACGTGCCTGAGGATATTAAAATAAAGGCATTTCCAGATCCTGTAAGAATATAGAACAGTGTGCACAGGAATGATGGATGGGATTTAGGTCTGAGTTTGGATACAAGCTGTGGAGGATCGACTAAGTTTTGCTTACGCAGGTTTGAATCGGGTAGTGTCAGCAGCAAATTATTGGTATCACTAATATTGTATTCATAGCTCAAGACTCAACAGCAGATGGGATGAGCCAGTGAAGTATAATTGGAAATATAAGGAGTTAAAATTAAGAGTTGTTAGGGTATGGTGTCAGGAATCAGCTCATAACCAAAGAGATCATCACAGTTGTGACACATCTGTTTCAGTCTGAGATGTTGGCCAGGGATGGGATGGAGTGAAAGTAAGGAAATGGAGTTTGTAATCAGAAAAGGATAGAAAGTGACCTCCATGTTCCCAATATTTAAATTGCAATGCCAGTGATACAATGAATTATGGTTCAAGCTGAAACTGAGTATGTCAACGTAGAGACTCATGAGGAACACTGCCAGAAACAAAGGCGGAGAGGATGAATGACCAAGCTCACTGATACAGTTAGCAATGATTTGTAGAGTGAATATCTGGATTCAGAGACTCCAGAGGAACAATAACAGTGGCAAGGAGTGTAGAGTAAATGAAAGCAACCATAATAAAGTCAAAGGGATTATAGAAATAATAATTGGACCATGAGAATTACCAAGGACACCAACTACAGCCAGAATAGGGTAATAAAAACATTGCATTATGTAAGATACATATAGGATCCAGATGATAATGACGTCCAACGAAACGTAGAAAGAATCCAAACATAATTGGATAAACTCCTGTCCATTGTTGGAACATTCCAGTCTAATGTTCTCAGATTCTTATCTCTCCTTCCCCTCTCTCTGGAACTGCTGATCCCTGTTAGTGCTGGTGGTGATGCTCCCGCTCATACTATGGGATAACACATTGAATGGAGCCCATTTATCATTAAAAGATGGAAACCCTCCACTAGGATAATTAGAATCCATAGACACTGACATCAATCAAAGTCACTGGACAAACAGGTTCAGTTAACAGAAGATATCAAATCCTGTGAATCTCTCAAATTGCACGACTATTTGTTTCTTCAAATAATATCTTCAGAAGCACAGAGCAGTTTCTTTTGATACGTAACGATGTTGAGATATTGCCGCCACCATCGGGTCTGTTTCAAGGCTTTTCAATCCTTTCTCATTTATAATTTGTAAGATTGCGCTACAAAACATTGCAAGTTTCAGAAAGTGCAAAAACTCCTTCTCGTCTCGTTACAAAATGGCTCGCTTGGAGTTGCTTGTATACAACTGCAGTGGAAATACTCTTTAATGTGTACACTGTGTCAGGAATAATGTTCAAAAACATATCATTTCCACATTGCACTGCTGTGCTGAGGAAGAGTCGCCAGACCCGAAATTCTAGCTCTATTTTTTTCTTCACAGATGCTGCCAGACCTACTGAGCTTTTCCAACAAATTCTGTTTTTTGTTCCTTATTATGTACAGGTCTTTCGGTCTTTTTTTTGGAGGGAGACATTACATCACTTTAAACACCACGGAGACTGTGAGACCCACTACACACACAGATACACACAGACTATCAAACCACCAGGCACACCGATTCACTCAGAAACAAATGCAGACACACAGGTACACACAGAGACAAACGCATACTCATGGAGATTAATACACACACAGATACACACGGAGACACTAATACAAGCAAATACAGAGATACACACAGAGATTGATACACAGCGAGACAGACAAATGCAAACACACAGATGTACACAGACACAATTATACACACAGAGACAAATACAGACTCATAAATACACATATATGAATAGACCCACGTATGTACATACACAGAGGCACTAATACAGAAACGCAGATATACGCACTAACACACTGGCATTTATACAGACATGGGGAATATACCAGTATTTATTTTGCTGATTTAGGTGATTTTCTCAATATTTCACTTGCTATGTCTGGTGTGTGTCAATGTTTCAGTCGATCCATGGGAGGATACTAATATGTCACTTGGTCACACTAGTGAATTTGTCAGTATTTCAGTTGTTCCATGGAGATTGTGACTCCAGGACAATTTCAATGCTTGCAGATGGCATCAACTCTGGAAGAATTGTGAAGTGCGTGGAGGACAGTCTGGAATGCCAACAGAATATTGACAAGTTAGTGTAGAATTCAGGTATATGGCAGATGAAGATCAATGCAGTGCAATGTGAGATGATGCACTCTGGTAGGAAGAACATTGAAAGACAATATAAAATAAAATGTACAGTTTTCAAGCTGGTGCAGGAGCAGAGGATTCTAGATGTATATGAGCACAGATTATTGAACACGTTAGGACAACTGGGGAGGGCAGAAAAAATTGCAGATTAGTTTCAGTATCTGAGCTTTTTGCAGGATGAGGTGTAGGAGGGATTCTCTGGGCTCTCTTCCTGGGAGGTACTGGAGCCGATGTCTTGTGAACTCACCCTCCTTCCCATCGACACCATGGGGACTCCATATCCACTGGCTAGGCACAAGAGGGGAATGGCATCAGGGCCACGGCTTCGAAGCTGTACCAGGTGGAAACAGAACCGACAGTGGGTTTCAAGTGTGAATTGTCCTTCACTAATCCTTATTCGGTTAGTGGGATGTGGATGTTTCAGAATGTCCACATGAGTCGTCGCAGTCCTCTCCAGCTCTTGCAAGAGTACTCTCCACGTGGCGGGGGAGGGGGTGTGGGAACGGGTGTTGTGCAGTCCATCACCCAGCTTGGCCCTTTCTGTCGGATTTCAGGTTGTTTCTCCTGTAATGAGAGAAAGGGAGGGAGGTAGTGAAGGTGAAAGTGGGTGGCCCTGCCGGTGTACGTGGGGTGGTTTGGTGAAAATGGTAAAGTGTCTGGAGTGAGTCAGTCGACAGTGTTATATCCTTTCCGTGTTATTAGTGTAGGGGAATAGTGGCGGTCAGAGACAGCGAGACAGAGAGAGAGAGAGGGAAGGTGCTGCATCCAATTGTGAGAGTGGTGGAGTATGAATCTTGTTCGGGGGTAGGTGCTGTCACGGACATACAGTGAGTGTGAGGGAGCAGAGAGAATACAGTGGCACTTATCTTGGCAGGGCAGAGAAGGTTATTGATGCTTGTCCTGTATTGTTGGTCATTTCTTCAGACCGAAGATACTGCATTGAGCCAGGTGGTGAGCTCAGACTGTGCTCGGTGGGTCTGGTGGTGTGGCCTTCTCTGGTCTGTCTCTGCACTGGACCATAAACCAGGACCTCTATGCCCCTGTTGACAAATCATGGCGTCGTTGCCCCTAATCTGCCATGTTAGCTGTGAACCCTGCAGGGCAGCTCCAAACTGAGAAAGCTCAATCGCATGCCAATTAGCCTTTTGAAGATGACATCTGCGCCAGAGGTCACGGAATATCCAGTGGCATCAGGGTGATGACAAGTAAATCAGCCTCGATAACTGGTAGAATCAGTCTAGCATTGAATGAGAGGGATGCAATGGGGTGGGGTAGGTATTTAATGAGGGGAGTTTGATAAGATAGGACCAGAAAACTGCCTCGTTCAGATGATGCCTCTGTCACACTCAATGAAAAAGACACTGAGACAAATTATTGTCAGATTCAACCCAATGAGTCGAAGACTGTCCTGAAGTCACTCCTGGGTACAAATCTGCAGAACAACTGCTCATCCAAAACTCTCCAGCATCTGCACTGGCACCAAAATCCTATTCAGCCATCATTGTTGGAAATGCTGGCCTATGTTGCAAGATGCTATGAAAGTGGCTTTGCTTCAGCATTCTGAAACCTGTGAACGCATACTTCCACAACATTGTCTCTCAATCTCTCCCTCTCAATCCATATCCCAAACCCCTCCTATTTGTTGGTATTTAAACTGATTCTCTCATCATCTCTGTCTGGCAGGGATTTTGACATCCACAGAAACCCTTGTTACAGCACAATTGATATGGAGCCGTAAATGGATGGAAGTTGCACATCCTGTCACTTACAGCACCAGCTGCAAATCTCCACACACTGGACAGCCATCTAACTCAGTGTTACCGAGCAATGCACCGATGTGGTCTGCACGGCTCCACATGATGGACGAATATCTAGAATATAGAACATAGAACATAGAACAGTACAGCACAGTACAGGCACTTCAGCCCAGTATGTTGTGCCGAAATATTGTGCTACTAACATCAAACTCATCCTGCATATTCTACAGTTTACTGTCCCCCATGTGCCTATCCAAAAGTCGCTTAAAAGTCTCCAACGTATCTGAGTCCACTGCCACTGCCGGCTGTGCATTGCACACGCCCACCACTCTCTGTGTAAAGAACAGACCTCTGACATCTCCCTTATATCTTCCTTCAATCATCTTAAAATTATGCCCCTCGTAATAGTTATTTACGACCTGGGAAAAAGTCTCTGACTATCCATTCTATCTATGCCTCTCACCATCTTGTACACCTCTATCAAGTCACCTCTCATCCTTCTTTGCTCCAATGAAAAAAGCCTTAGCTTTCTCAACCTTTTCTCATAAGACCTGCCCTCCAGTCCAGGCAACATCCTCGAAAATATCCTCTGCTCCCTTTCTAAAGCTTCCACGTCTTTCCTATAATGAGGTGACCGCAACTGAACACAATCTTCCAAGTATGGTCTAACCAGAGTTTTATACAGCTGCAGCATAACCTCGTGGCTCTTAAACTCAAAACCCCTGCCAATGAAAATCAACACACTATACGCGTTCTTTACAACCCTATCAACTTGGGTAGCAACTTTGAGGGATCTATGGACGTGGACTCCAAGATCCCTCTGTTCCTCCACACTGCCCAGAATCCTGCCATTAACCTTGTATACTGCATTCAAATTAGATATTCCAAAATGAATCATTTCACACTTTTCTGCGTTGTATTCCATCTGCCACTTCTTCGTTCAGTTCTGCATCCTGTCAATGTCCCGTTGCAACCTACAACAGCCCTCCACGCTGTCCACAACTCCACCAATCTTCGTATCTTTAACAAACTTACTAACCTACCCTCCCACTTTCTTATCAAAGTCATTTCTAAAGATCACAAACAGCAGAGGTCCCAGACCATATCCCTGCGGAACACCACTGGTCACTGAGCTCCAGGCTGAATACTTTCCCTCTACTACCACTCTCTGCCTTCTATTGGACAGCCAGGTTTGTATTCAGACAGCCAAATTTCCCTGATTCCCATGCCTCCTTACTTTCTGAATGAAATGGTAAGCAGTTATGATTCTCTAAACTGGAATAAAAATGCAATTGCTTTAGAAGTTTTTCAAAGATTTTTCAGTTCAGTCATTTCTGGCATGAAAGTCTTAGCGAGTCATAGCCTCAAACAGTATGGAAACAGACCCTTCAGACCAACTCATTCATGCTGACTAGAAATCTCAGTCTGACCTAGTTCCATTTGCCAGCGTTATGGCCATATCCCTTTAAACCCTTCTCATTCATATATCCTTCCAGATCCCTGTTAAATGCTAAAATTGCACCCACCTCCATCACTTCCTCTTGCAGCTCAATCCATACATGCACCACCTTATGCGTGATAAGAACAAACCCTCAGGTCTCTTTTAAATCTTTCCCCTCTCATCTTAAATATATGTTCTCGAGTTTTGGACTCTCCAGCCCTCGGAAAATGGCTTTGGTTATTCATCATATTCATGCCACTCATGATTTTATAAACCTCTATAAAGTCATAACACTTCAGGCCTGAGAATGAGAGATGTTCATGTTGGACCAAAAAAGATCTTTATGAGAGTCTATCAGGTGCATAGCTGATGAACATTTACTCTTGGATGGGGGTCAAAAACTAAGGACTTTAGTTTAAGAAAACAGTGCATTCATTTTAACACAAATATTATGAAGACATGAATTTATTATACGAAAATTACAAGTTCACATACAAACATATCTTTAAATTATAAATTGCTCCTACATGGAGAAGGGAATAAGAATTGAATCATGCAGTCTGGACAATGTTCAAGGAGACCTCACATGGTCCAGTTTGTTGGTCGGTTCACATTATTGTATGCTTTAGCTCTGAAATGGAGAAAGTATAACCTACTTGAGAAGCAATGGCCTATTTCTCCCTCTGTCTTTCTTCCTCCTCACAGTGATGTATCAGAATTGAAAACCCATCCATCATCTTTATCACTTGTAGAGAATTCTTGAAGAGGATTCATTGTAATCTCCCCCTGACTGACGCAAATGAAATTCAAACAAATCAAAGTTTTCCAGTAAGAAACCCCATTGCCAGCAGATTGTGGGAGCAGAATAACTTCAATGGCAGAATTCTATTTGGGGCAGTTTCATTTTTCCTTGTCTTGAGTTTGGCTATTTGGAAAAAGATCTTTCAAGCTAATATTCTGCAGATTTTTTTGTTTTCCTGTTTGTCTTCAGACATGTGCATGTGTGTGTGACTCTGCTTACAGGCATGCGAGTGTTTGAGTATGAGTGTATGCTTTTCTGTGTCTCTCAGTATTTATAGAAATATAGGTATTTATGTATACATTTTCAGTGTCCAAACTGTTTGTCATTTATCTTTTTCCATCATAGTTTGAGTAAATTTGCTTTGGAAATAGATTCGCTATTTTTTGCAAATTTAAGATATCTACCTGACTTGTCCCTAACACTGAACCTTATCCAGTCTGAAACTTCTGTATGTGGACATTTCACCAACCTGAGTACATTTACGACTTGTCGTGTCCAATAGCGGACTGGGAGTAGAAAAGGAAACAGTGACCCTCGAACCTCCAAAAGAAAAGTGATGAGGAAAATTTCTCAAACGGCATTTTGATAGGGAATTCTCTTCCCCAGAAGAGAATGTGGTGCTTGCGTGCTTGCATTTATTCAAAGCTGCGTTGGTTAGATATTTGATTGAAAAGTGAGTCAAGCACAACAAATTGCAGATAGGAAAGTGCGGCTGAGATCACAACTAGATAAACCACAATCTTAGTGCCTGGTGCAGCCGGGTCATATCGTCAAATCGCACATTCCTGCTCCTCAGTCCATTGTTACTAAGTTGCTTTTGACCGATATATTTATTTTTAACTATATATATGACATATATACTATATATTATTATTAACATACATATTATATATATAAACAGCTAGGCCTTTGAACAAGATGTTGCTGGTTTTATGTTTGCCATTAGTGAAATTCACTTTTATTCCAATCTTATCATTTGAATTTAAGTTCTTTTATCAGATGTGGTAGTATTTGAGACAGTGTCTTTAGTGTAACAATCTGTGTCTCTAAATTACCTGTCCAGTGACATTACCATTCGGATGCGGTGTCCCCATCATGAAGTAATTTGAGACAGGAGCAAGTTTGTGATCGAAATACTTGTGACCCAGGGAGAGTGGTCACAAGAGACCTGGAACAGTAAAGTCTGAATTTTACCAAGGCGTTGAATAATTCAGCATCAACACTAATGCAGAGTTGGAGACTGAGGATATCAAGGAGCTGGTAGTGGAGAGATTTGGTTATGGAGAAAATACCGAAACATAAATTAGTTCAGGGCAAAAAAAGGTCCTCAAGCTGTAAACTGTACTGTTCTCAGGTTAATGAATAAAGTTTTTAACTGAAACTGAAGAAAATAATTCTGTATTTTCCAAATAAAGATGACAGAAATAGCAATGAAATTTAACATCGTTTATGGAATTAATAATTAAACAGAGATAGAGAGACTTACCAGTAACACCAACAATAGCGAGGATGGGATAGTAGCCAGCCTGAAAAATCACCAGCACACCTAATATCCGCGATGGCAATGTTACCCCATGCCAGGAAAAATACGAAAGACCCCAGGATAAACTCCTGTCCATTGTTGTAACATGTCATTCTATCGTTCTCAGGTTCTGACCCATTGTTGTGATATTCCAGTCCATTGTCCTCAGAATCTGATCTCTCCTCAACCTGTCTCTGTAGCTGCTGTTCCTTGTCAGTGTTGGAGGTGCTATTACGGAATAATTCATTGAATGAAGTCCCTTTAAATATAAGCGAGGGAAAGCTTCAAGTGACACAGTTAGAATCCATGGAGACTGACATCAATCACAGTCACTGAATAAACAGTTCCTGTTAAACGCTTTCAATGCAGCACGTTCAGTTCACAATAATAACTGGGCTGGATTGAATGTTGATATTAGTGACTATTGGTCTTATCTACCTGTGCTAATTGCCTTAGTGAAGTTCCGTGGGGAGGTCGAATAATGGATGTTTTCTTTTCACAGGTTATATGATTCTGCTGCGTTGTCCATTTGCAATGTTGTTTCTGTATTACTATTGATCATCAGTGAATGATAAGGTTGAAATGATCAATGTCCAACAAAAACAGATAATAGTGTGCTTGCCATTATCTGATACACCGGGAATGGGACGGCTTTGTTTCAAGTGGAGCTTCTTTTTGTCCCTCTGACATGGTGATTGACCAAACAGCCTCATCACAAATAGTACAAATGTCTCTTCACAGAATCGGCAGTCCAAGCATCAAATTCCTTTTGAATATTGTGAGGGCAGTCAGTACATTGTTCAAACAATCTGTGTTCTGTCCTTTTGCTGTTTATTGTTTTAACCGATGTTCCAACGTCAATTGAGGTGAGATCAGAGTGAGTTTCTTTGTCACCAAAGTAGCACTTTATTGAGTGTAGTATGAAGGTCCCTGAGCAAAACTGTGATTAGTGTTATTTGGAGAAAATTCTGCCCTGGTAATGTCCTCGAGTGACCAATGTGAAAATAACCCCTGCAAGTTGTCTTCCAAGTCACATGCCATTCTGATTGGGGACCAATTTGCTGTTCTATCATTATCATTAGTTAAGAACCTTGGAATCCCTTTACAAACATCTCTGTGTGTACACCTGCACCACTTAGACAGAATACTTTGAACAAGACAGCTCTCTTTCACCTTCTCCAAAGGTAGTGGAGATGACAAATAAACTCTGCCCTTGCTAGTGCCCTCCAAATCTCACGGATAAATATGTCCTGTTCAAAATATCAAAACATATTATGTTTTCAAAGTTTGGTCTGTAGTTTCAGATAGGTAAGACCTTACTGGATGCTTGTGACCCCAACCTTCATTAGGAGGACGACATTACATTGAGATTGCATTCCCCATTATGTTCAATCAGTTCCTTTCAGATGATTGATCGTGCAATTTCTGTGCCACTAAGTTCAACATTTTCATAGCTGTAACATGGTTACTATTCTAAAGAAGAATAAACTCCTTCTTCTCATGTACTTACTTTGAAAATGGTTCAGTTTTCCTGCCAGTTGTTACTATTGTCCTCTCTACCGCTGTGCTAATGACCTTTATGGTTGTTTCCATGATTCTGTTCCACGTTTCTCTAAGGTAAAAATGTGTTTCCAAAGAGAATGTTTGTGCGAGAACCTGGATTGTGAATGCTCTCAAACTAACAGACCACACTGAAAAGAGAGGAAAACACCAGCAACCTAATTGAACTGAAACTCTCTCCTGAGCATCAGTTCACAATCCTCAGGTACTTCAGCAGTCAACGTCCCTATTCTGAAATATGTGGACATCTTTTGGGTTTAGCTGATGAGTGCCTAACAAGAAAAGTTCATCTAAATGATCAAGCAGCAATCATCTCCAACAGGAGAGAATGCAAAAACCTTCCCTTGATATTCAGTGGCATAATTAATCTCCAAAGGCAAATATCCCGTGCGTAAATGTTGACCAGAAAGTCAACTGGACCAGCAATCTAAATGAACACGTCAGATATTACCAATTCTGTGGCGAGCAGCTCACTTCCTAAAGCTCCTAAAGCTCCTCAAAACCTATCCATTATCTACATGGAACCAAGCAGGAGTATGATGGGAAATTCTTTGGTACCTGTATGAGCACAGATGCAACAACATTTTAAATTCCTTCCACCGCCAGTAATACTTACTCCCAGCAACCCTGCCATGCAACATGCACTGCAGGGGTTCCCTCCCAACAACACTGTGGATGCATCAACACAAACTGGACTCGAAATTCAAGGGCAATTACTGATGGTCCTGCTACTTTAAATTTTCAAATGAATTAAACTTAAAATCCAATTTTCTCACCATTATTGAACAAAGGAAAGAGTTTTATTGATCGATGAGCTCATCGCTGTCTTTGAAACTGTGTGATCTATTTGCAGAACTCACCTCATCCATAAATTAAAAGAAAACACCAACTGACAGCTCAGCTCACAGACAACACAACATTTAAGTAGTAGCTGGATGAGCACATAAAATGTTAGGGCTTAGTAGACTGTGGACCTCGAGGTAAGTGGGATTAATAAAATTTGGTGTTTTGGGCTGGCATAGACATATTGAGCTGAAGGGCTTGTTTGTGTGCCCTGAAAACTGAAAATTTCGTCTCACCACTTCCATGGCTTGTGAGGATCACGCGGTGGGGAATACAATCTCCAAGGTAACACAGTATTCTGACTTGGATCTATAACATTGCCCCTTAACTGACACTTGTTCAGAACCCTGTGCCTCTCTCTCTAACATTTCTCTTAGTGTCCCTGCATCAGGACCACTGGGGTTCACCACCATATTCTGAATGGAAGTAAATCACAGGCAATAAATAGTGGCCTTGCTAACGAAACTCAACTCACAAAAACAAATGAAAGGAATCTATCCCATTAAATACATTCGTTAGACCCAATCCGATTTCTAAAGCAGTTTTAATGACGTTTTCCCTTCGTTCTCTGCCTGTATCTCTCTGTAAAACCATGAAACTTTTCAAGTATTTTCCCAATGCTGTTAAAAATTCACATTTGGAAGTCAGGCCCATCATTCTGAAAAGCAGAGCCTTCGTGGTCATGAGAATGCTTTCATTATCTTTCCCTACAAAAGACACTGTAGAAACTAAGATCAGGAGTAAGTGATTGGTCAACTTGAAGCAGCTCCGCCAAGCGATGTGATCATGGATGATCTGATTGCAGCCTTAAATGCAAATTCCTGCCTGCCCTTATAACGTTAGTCTGTCATTCTTAGTCAGAAATTTGTCTGCCTCTGCCTTAAGAATATTAAATAACCTGTCCTCCAGCTTCTCTGGGAATAAAATTACACAAACACACGACCCTTTGAGGAGGTTAAAAGAAATTACAATTTTCTTAATTGGGATATTCTTCAGTTCTTTAGTTCTTCCATGAGCGGAAATCTGTCCCACAAATTGAAATTCCTTTCAGCATTCAACTTGAAAAGATTGCTCAGAATATCGTGGGTTTAAAAAAGTTCACGTATTATTGGCCTGAAGTCATAGACATAGAATTCCTACCCTGAGGAAACAGGCTCTTCGGCCCAACAAGTCCACAGCGATCCTCAGTGGGTCTCATCCAGACTCATTACCCTAATCTACACATCCCTAAACGGTATGGAGCCAATCCACATGTGCTAGCCAACACATCTTTTGACTGTTGGAGGAAACTCACACAGACACGAGGAGAACATGCAAACAGACAGTTCCCTGAGGGTGGAATCAAACCCATGTCCCTGGTGCTGTGAGGCAGCGATTCCAACCACTGAACCACGATGCTACCCAAGATCCAGGGTCAATCTGATCAAGAATTCCTCCGAAAATGAACGTTCCTCACAAGAGTTAGTTGAGTGAATTTTCTCTGGACTGCTTTTAATGTCTTTATGCCAACAGCTGTCTCAATGTGGTCTCACTATTATCCTGTAAAACTGTGGAAAAGCTTCTCCACTTCTGAATGTACTTTGTTTCAGAAAGTTTCAACATGTTTATGATATTATCACTTCAGTACACCTTGCCCATGCCTAACAGTTATCCTAAATTCATTTAGCCCCATTTGCCAACATTCGGCCCTTATCCCTCTAAACCCTTCTTAGTCATGCACGCATCCAAATGACTTTAAAAACCTCTAATCTCACCAGCCTCCACAACTTCCTCTGGCAGTTCATACCATACACACACCACCTTCTGCTTGACAAATGCCCCTTAGCTCCTGTTTAATTATTCCACGCTCACTTTAAATATATGCCCTCAACCATTCACCCTGTCCATATCCCTCATGATTTTATAAACTTCTCTAAGTCCATTCCTCAGCCTCCGAGGCTGCAGGGAAATTTGGCCCAGCCTATTCAGCTTCGCCCTACAGTCCAAACCGCGCCACTCTGGCAACAAACTTGTGAATATTTTCTGAGCAATTTTACGTGATTTTCTTTATTTCTCAATAACTGTTTATCAACAAGGCTGCACTACATCAATCTGTTTAAAAATGAGAAGTAAAAAGTGAATGTCTGCAACTTTCAATGCTGTATGAAAGTCGGCGGGAATGGGACTAGTATGTAGTGTTTCTGTAGTGTAGTGGTAATCACATTCGCTTCAAAGGCTAAACGTCCCCAGTTCAAACACAGCAGTGTTTGCTTCTATTTGACCAACCACAGGCCTCTGCATTAACATAGACAAAATGCTGCTGCGTGCTCTTCTCATCAGTCACCCTTGTTTTGAATATATTCGGCCATTTCTGCTGTTGTGGGGAAAGGAATACAATTCCAATTAACTGCAGTGCCAAGTTTTGTTAAATTTATATCTACTCTGGTCCTGAATATGCGCTGATTTGTACAGCACAAATTGTCATCAATTTTAAGAGAGCCAATTTTGGTGTGGTCTGATCATTTCTGTAGAGTAATAGCTTCACATTTGCTTTACGTGCAAAGGCATCCAGGTTCAATGCCAAGTAGAAGCCTGATTTGCTGTTGTCACAGTGCACCACGGATTCCTGATTTACTCTCTCTTTCAAATACATCTCAAATTAGTCCCTGAAATGTTTAATTCTGATATGGTCTGCCATGTCTTAATATGCGTGAATCAAAGCCAGAAGTCTTCAATCATATTTTGGAGTAGAGAAACATGTCAGCAATTCTTGGCGCTGGACACATCAGCGTCTCATTCAATCATCAATGAGAATGAATGGATTTACGGAATCTGAAAAACCTCTCGACTAACGCTCTCACAGAGTCAATAATATTAACATGTGCTCTGAAACCTAAGTCATGTTGCAACTGAAACTGGGGGAAAAACAGTCAGGCTACCAAATGACATTGTATCCATTTTTTTGATATGGCAGAATAGTAAGAAAATCAAAATAGGGAGGAATAAGAAAGCGCGGCACGTGGGGCTCTGGTGAAGCAAATTCTATCTGAGAGTCAGCAACAAGGGACGTGACAGAGACTCAGAGCTTTTCACATCTAGAAGAAAGAGCAATCACGTGATGTTAGCACATCTTTAACGTCTCTATTTGCCGTTTACATTCTGCCAATAGATTTAGAAACTGCCTTTTGTGCATCCCCAACTAAGCACTGTGGAGTTGAGTAAAATTTAGTGAGTCGCTTTTCTTCATTTCCCACACAGGTTTCCAACTCAGCGGGCAGCCGTCTGACATTTGGTCATGTCCAGGTCTGCAAAGCCCTCCAGACAAAAATGCCTGGTTAAGGAGAAGACAAGGGAAAGGCAACTCATACCTGCATCGAGGTTCGAACAGCCTCGCAACGTGATCTGTCGTTCTCGAATTCTAATGCTAACTCAGATTTTCAGACTGAGGACTTTCTTTGAATCGCTTATTCTGTAAAACAGTTGTGTTAACTGTAGGTATGCTGCAAGGTATCATGTAGTACACGCTGGCCTGCTCAGCTTTGTGTATTTTCCCTGTAGTCCGGTGCTTTTTATGTTACGTGTAAACGCGACAGTTATTCTGTCTCTAGGAATGAGCGAAATCAGTTTCCAAAGCGAAAATCTAAATTCCTGAAATGTTGCGCAGTTCACGCTTTCTTTATCGAAGCATAACCGAATACAGTTTCTCACAGACGCAGTACATTTGTTGGTCGACAGAGTCTTACGAGGCAGATTCAGCTTTCCATTGATGTTAATTTTGATTGATGGGCAATCGGTATCTGGGGGTTATTTGATATTGTAGCCAGGCATACCTGAGCAGCTAAGAAAATGTGCGAGCAGGATAGGCATCCTCGAAGTCTTTCCCTGTGCCTTCGCTGTTGTTGTGTTGCAGTATCAACATCGGAATATGCCATATCTAATCTAAAAGCTCGCCGTGGTCTTAGGCGCTTTACTGAGGTTCCAGTCTCTGAGGAG
This sequence comes from Ginglymostoma cirratum, assembly GCA_024137785.1. Taxonomy (NCBI): domain Eukaryota; kingdom Metazoa; phylum Chordata; class Chondrichthyes; order Orectolobiformes; family Ginglymostomatidae; genus Ginglymostoma; species Ginglymostoma cirratum. The sequence goes on from JAHRHZ010000163.1 coordinate 644,294, forward strand.
GCGGAGGTGATGCCGAAGCATGGTGGGGCTGAGTTGCGTTTAATTTGAACGCATTAAAAATGTCTTTGCTGCTCGCAGAGTGTTCTATGAAATGGGACAGAACAGATCCTCCATCGGGTCAGCGTCCAGGCTGTGTTTGCATTGGCATGCCCCCAGCATGATATCGGGCACAAGCAGGCTGTGCTGCTGCTGCATGGTCCAGGCAAGTTGCGTTGTTCACCCTTTTCACTGAAAGCGAATGGAGATTGTTATACCACTGCTGCTGTGAATTCAAATCTTTCATGAATTCTATTCGCAGTTATTTACTGTTGTGGAGATGTGAAATTTTGTTAAATTTCTCTCATTTCCTTAATTTCTGTCCTGGAGAAGGGAGCTGATGAGCCGCCTTCTCGATCCGCTGCAATTGCTGTTGTGCAGGCGCACCCGCATTGTTGACCAGAAGGGAAACCCAACCTCTTCGAGACTGTGATTGCTAGTTGTCAGTTTTTGTGGATCATCCTCGTTCTGTTCTCTTTTTTGCCTTACTTAAGCACCTTCCGGAACTCGGCGTTGAACTCAACCTCCAGTATCATTGGAGGTGGAGGTTGGGATTTCCCCGCTGCCACGTGTGTGAAGCAGCTCGTGATACAGACAAGTTGAGGTGTCTCACCGACAGCATTTAATGCTTTGATGCGTCTGGAACTGCGTTCGCCTTGTCATTTTCGCTTCTTTTGCGTGTTAAGAGCTGTCTGTTTGGGGATTCGCTCGATACCTGGGGAGCAGAGAAAATCCTCCTTGAGAAATTGTCAAGTGGACTGGTCATCAGGGTTAAAAGCGAGCGAAGTCATCACCTCTGAGTGGGGTTGAACCACCGATCTTTCGGTTAACAGCCGAGCACACTTATCCGATTGCGCCGCAGAGACAGGCGTGAGTGAGCCCTGCAAACAATTAAACCAGGGGTTCTTCAAGTGTTGCGTCGTCCAGATGGACAGCGTGGAAACAGACAATTCGGTGCACCTGATCTATGCCGACCAGTTATCCTAAACTCATCTAAACCCATTTGCTAACATTTGGCCCATATTCCTCTAAACCCTTCCGATTCCTTTCAGATGCCTCTGAAATGTTATAGTTTCGCCAGCGTCCAGAACTTCCTCTGGCAGTTCATTCCATACACGCACCACCTTTTGTGTGAAAAAATGCCCCTCAGCTCCTGTTTAATTATTTCCCTCTCACCTTAAATATGTGCCCTCGACCATTAACCTCGTCCATATCCCTCATGACTTTATAAACACACTGAGTCCATTCCTCAGCCTCCTACCCTGCAGGGAAATGTGGCCGAACCTATTCAGCTTCGCTCCACAGTCCAAACCGCTCGACCCTGGCAACATCCTTGTGAATATTTCCTGAGCAATTTTACATGGCTTTCGTTATTTCGCAGTGATGCCAATAAGGCTGGACGACAACAACCAATTTGAAATCGAAAACTAAAACGTGAGGGGCTGAAAATTTCAATGCTGTACGAAGGTCAGCTGGCATGACCACAAAGTGTCGTGTTTCTGTAGCGTAGTGGTCCCACGCGAACGGCCCCTGATCCGAAACCAAGTAAAAACAGAACGGTTTATTCGTTATATTTCAGTGACCTGCATGTCCTTCTCGTCAATTCCGCTTGTCTTGAATTTATTCGGCCATCTCTGCTTCTGTGGCGAAAATGAAGAGATTTGCAGTATTAGATTTTGCTAAATTTCTCTCCACCCTGGCCCTAAATATCCGCTGATTTCTACTGCACAGATGGTCATTGTTTTTAAGAGTGCAACTGGCGTGCTCTGATACTACAGAGTAATAGTTTCACATTTGCTTTACGTGCGAAAACGTCCTGGTTCGATGCCAAGTAAAAGCCTGATTTGCTGGTGTCACACTGCACCACGGATTCATGATTTACCCTCTCTTTAAAATACGTCTCAAATTAGACTCTCAGACGCTTACTTCCGATACTGTCTGCCATATCTGAAAGTGCGTGAATCAAAACCAGAAGTCTTCAGTCATGTTTTGGAGTAGAAAAACATGACGGCAATTCTTAGCGCTGGACACATCAGCGGGTCTTTTGTTTAATAACGAGAATGAATGGATTTTCGGGCTCAGATGAACCTCTTGACTCACGCTTTCAGAGTCACTAATTCTAAGGTGTACTCTGAAATCTAAGCTGCGTTGGAATTGAAACTGAGGTCATGACAGTCAGGCTACCAAATGACATTGCATCCTTTTTTTGCTATCAGAGAGGAATAAGAAAACCTAAATAGAGAGGAATAAGAAAGTGAGGCACATGCAGCTCTGGTGAAGCAAATTCTATCTTATTCAGTCAGCAACAAGGGACGTGAAGGTGACTCGGAGCTTTTCACATCGAGAAGAGCAATCACGTGCTGTTAGCACCTCTTTGACGTCCCTGATCGCCTTTTACATTCTGGCAATATGCTTAGAAAGTCGTTATGTTTCGAGCAATGAGCCAAATAATTTACGAAAGCAAAAATCTAAATTCCAGAAATGTTGTGCATTTCATGTTTTCTTTATCGAAGCATACTCATTTATAGTTTCTCACAGGCACATTACATTTGTTGCTCAATCGAGTCTCCCAAGATGCATTCAGCTTTCCATTGATTTTTGTTTTGATGTAAGGGGTATCGGCCTCTGGTGAGAAATTGATATTGTAGTCGGACATAGACGAGCAGATAAGAAAATGGACGAACAGGATTCCTGCGCCTTTGATTTTGTTATATTTCCGTAGCAACATCGAAAAAATCATTTTTGAGTCAATCGCTCGTATAGCATGGTGTTGTGTGACTTCTGGTATTTGTTTCTGCCCAAAAGAGGAAATCTTCGAAGCAATATGGCCGGCTAAGCAGAAAGACAGGGAAAGTGAAAGGAATTGTAATGCGGCTCGTACCTTCACTGCTTTTCGAACAATTTCGCAATGGGACCTGCAGCTCTTGGATTCTAAACCTGCTTGTCTTTCGAGACAAAGGATTTTTTTCCGACTGCTTATTTTGCAATACAAGTTTAATAGGTGTAAGTAAACTTCATGGTGACATTTTGTATGCAGCTCACTCGGCTTTGTGCATTTTCTCTGCAGTCCAGTGCTGATCATGTTTCACTTCGCGGGAAAGTTATTCTGTTTCGAACAAGGGACCGAATTATATTCCAAAGTGAAAATCTAAATCCCAGAAATGTCGTGCGGTTCGTTTTTTTTTCGAAATGAACATCCTCACAGACACATAGCATTTGTTGGTCACCGAGTCTGAAAATGGACGTTCAGCTTGCCATTCATTTTTGTTTTGATTGAAGGGCTGTGGGTATTTGTTGCAGCGCATATCATACCCGTGAAAGTACAGGAGAAGTAGAATGGAGATCAATATAAACCAGTCACCAATCTCCCCCAGAGCCCGATATACAACAGTGAACATTCTCTCGCACGGCCCAACATGAAAGAATGAACATTATACCCCAGAGCCGCATATGAAGCAGTGACCATTCTCACCTAGAGCTAAGTATAAGATAGTGACACCCGCCAATCACGACAAACCCGCATTTACCGTGGCTGAACTACCTGGCCTGCACACAATGGGGCAATTTCCCATGGCCAATTCTTCTAGCCCGCATAAGGTTAGACTGGGGGAAGAAACTGGAACACTCGTACGCATACATGGTGAGAACGTTCAAACTGCACGCAGACATCAGCTGAAAGTGAAATCGAAACTGGGTCCCTTTCGCTAAAAGATCCCAACAAATGCTTGCATTCTCCTCGGCCGGTAAGTGAAACCCGGTCCCCCGCGAGGAAGGCGTGAAGACTGACCACTACGCTACCTAGGACGTTAAGCCCAATCTCCCCTTAAGCCCTTTACGTGCGCACCAATCAAATACAAACGCTTAAGTATCCGAATTCTATTTCTGTCGCTGAGCCCCCAGTCGGCAATGCCTTAGCATCACAAATTCACATCTAAATGCATCTTAAAGTTATCAGGATAGCTGCCTCCAGGACACTTACAGGCAGTGGCTTCCAGATTCCAAACACCCGCTGGCTGAAAGCTTTCTTCCGCACATTTACACAAACCTTCCTCCCTCTCACTTTAAATCGATAGTCCCTGGTGCTCGATCCCTCCATCAAGGGTAAGCGTTTATTTGAGTCTACCCTAACAATATCTCTCAGTACTTTGTACATCCCCTCTGCTCTAAGGAAAACGATCACAGTCTGTTCAATCTCTCTTCGTAACTGAAACCCTTCAGCCCAGACAATATCCTGGTAAATCTGTTCTGCACCGTTTCTAGTGCTATCACATCTCCGCAATAATGTGAATTACAGAACTGCAAATAATACTCTAGCATTCGCCGAATGAACAAATGAAACAAATGATGCAGAAAGCCACAGAAACTGATCTTTTCCGATGAAGTCTGTTTTGCTCAATGTTTCCCTGCCTCGTTTTCCTAAGTCGGATGTTCCAATAATCATTGGCCCATGTCAGTAAAAGATGCTACATGAGTTTTGATCTCGCAACCACGGTATATAAAAGGATGGACTGGTTTAAAGTTCCTGGTGGTAAGACGGGGCACGTTCACACAGCAACAATGACCGCAACAGGACAGTGTGAACGATGTCAATGTGAAAACAGATGTTAGATTGCGCAGTGCCTCAGTGAACTGGAAGGAGGAACATAAAGGAGAGTTTGTGATTGTGGGAGGGAGAGAAATTTCCAACCAGTGGGTTTGAATTCTGATTCATCAAACGCAGATATATGAGAGACCGGGTGTTTGAGAGAGGAATGTCATCTCCTCAAAGAATATTTTCATAGAAATGTGTTTGATGTATTTCAGCAGCACGAGTCACAAGGAATGATATACATTGCAGCAAATGCCCATTGCCATGACACGGATTCGAGCCAAGATTGCTGCAGCCACAACGCAGAGCGCTAACCACTATACGATCACGGCGCCATACGTTGGAGGTCGCTTGTTACGCCAAAAACGACAGTGGCAGAGGATATGATAGGAACAGCACCAGCTACACAACAGGAATACTTTCCAAGCAGTGCATCGTAAGGTAAGGATTCACAGAGGGCTGGAATCTTTAACTTCGATGCTCCCAGAGGCTGTGGAAATTCCATCAGTGAGTATGGTAAAGATTGATAAATTACTACAAAATATCAGGCGATAATGCAGGATATTGTTGAAATGTATTTTTCAACAGCAATGCAGTTTAACATCGGTTACTTCACCAGTTCCCTCTCACCCGGAAGTCACCACTACTGCAGACGACCACTTCATCCCAGTTCCCAGGCCCGGAATCAGAGAAGCTCAGCCGCGAAGATACAACCGGAAATGGAGATGGCAATGAGCGCGAGAAGTGACTCTTTGGCTCCAGTGACGCAATCGGTGAGTGCGCGGTCCTTCTATGACGGTATCGAGGCGCGTGAAATGCCGAGGCTGTGAGCTCCAACCTCACCCGAAGCAGCTTTTATTGACATGGATCAGGGATTATTGGGACATCAGCTTGTGGGAAATATCATACAGCAATGTTGAGCAAAACGGTATTTATAAGAAAATATCACTTGCTGACTTTGGGCAGTGTTCTGTACCTGGGAAATTTCTCAATTATCAATCAAAAAGCTGCAAATATTCCCCAAGTGAAGAACCATCTGTGGACAGAGAAACAGAGTCGGGGTTTCAGCTCAATGACCATTCTCATATTTTGATCCTCCACTGATTTAAATTCTGGGAATGGCTGTTTAGTCTGTTCCATATTATTCACTTCCCTGAAAACCCACACAGGTCATTATAACAATCGAAAGGAATTCAGTTTATCTCAATGGGCCTTTTGAATGTTGTCATCAAGTTTGGCGCCAACTTGAAAAGAAAATTTAAATGCTGCGGTAAAGAACAGAGCGTTCTGGAGAGCTAAGCCAAACAGCTCAGTTCTTTTGCAATTTATAATATTTCATGTGGAACAGACTGTCACACCCATGAAAACCATGAGCTCTTTTTATACTTAGTCTTATTCGGTTACACTTACCAAGTTGTAACACTTGCCTTTTAAAAAAATCTGGAATCAGCTTTTTTTTCTCACGTTCCCTATTTGAATACTCTGACTAAATAAAAATGTTGCTCGAAACTTTTCTTTATCGTTCACCGTTCACTTTGAATCTCTGAACTATTATTATTGAGTCATTCGAAATGGGAGATTTCCCACTGACCTGCTCTCACCAACCTCCCACCATCTGATAAATTGGCAATAGGTCACCACTCAGTCTTTCCAGTTTTCCACCCGCGTGATCCTTCACCATTTCCCTCAACCCAGTAAAACCCGTCTTTCAAAAATGTCGTTGTATCTGAGTAAACCCTGTCTGTGTCCTTTCTAACCTCTTTAAATCAGTACAAATCCCGTTCCTGAAATAGGAGGAACTACCGATGCTGGATCTGAGATAACATGGTGTGGAGCTGGGTAACACAGCAGGCCGAGCAGCATCAGAGGAGCAGGAAGGCTGACGTTTCGGGTCGAGACCCTTCTTCAGAAATGGGGGAGGGAAAGGGGATTCTGAAGTAAATAAGAAGAGAGGGGGAGGCGGATAGAAGATGGATAAAGGAGAAGATAGGTGGAGAGGAGACAGACTGGTCTGACAGACTGGTGGGGTTAGAGCCAGTGAAGGTGAATGTAGGTGGGGAGTTAGGGAGGGGATATGTCGGTCCAGGGAGGACGGACAGGTCAAGGAGGCGGGATGAGGTTAGTGGGTAGGAGATGGGGGTGGGGCTTGAGGTGGGAGGAATGATTAGGGAGGCAGGGACTAGCTGGGCTGGTTTTACCAGTAAACGTCATCCATATTCTTTCTGATGTCTTACATCCAAGTAAGCCCTGTCTTCTGAAAGGTTGCTGGGCCCAACAATTCAAATTCTATGCATCACATTTCTCCTCTGTGCTGTACAATTTCACTAGTGCTGCGGGAAAGGTATTTGCTACTCCGGCAGTCACATCTGAATTAGTTTACTCTGTATCTTCCTCAGCTTCCTCAATACAGTGAACACTTCAATTCGGAACAATTCTATTAACTGATTTTCATCCCACAGACATAAGTTGCCAACTTTGAGCACACCACGCCGTTCAGTGAGATCACGAATGACCTTCTACTTCAATACTATTTTGCTGCACTATCCCATGAGCTCTTATAGTTTTTAAACTGTGGAAATCTATTCATCCCAATCTTTTACAGATTCAACACGGAGTCTTCATAACCTGTCGGACCGCGAATTGCAAAGATTCCTGCCATTCTTTGTTCCCCATCTCAATCTGTTGTTTAGCATTATTCATATTGTGCGTCTGGTGCTGCTCCTGACATACTTTGTAGCACTGCAATTATTTTCGCTTTCGGTCTGGTCTATATGTGGCGCCATGATTGCGTTGTAATTAATAGTCTGTGTTGCGGCCATAGCAATCTCAGCTCAAATTCGAATCACTGCCGTGACTGTTAATCCCACTTTTTCCTCGTAACAAGTGCTAAAATAACACATTAAGGGATCATTTAATATTCCAAGAAGACACACAGAGACAGATGTGTGACATGCCGAGGTTGGGAGATCAAGCCTTGCCCACAGCAGCTTTTATGAACATAGACCAATGATTCTTGAAGCTTCATGGTCAGGAAATGTGCAAAGAGCGATGTCAGCCGAAACACACTTCTTTGGAAGATATTAGTTTCTGTGGCGTTCTGCGTTGCTTAGTTTATATGTCAGTTTTGCCTACTTAGGTTTTTGAAATTGGCCATTCTGAATACACATGCGGGACGTTAATATCTGTATGGAAGTCAAGAAGGCGCAATACTAAACCCTGGGAACAGCGCTGTGCATTCTCCTCGAGCCTGGGAAACAATTCCTCACATGCAATGTTACATCCCGCTGTTAGGGGGCTTTTCATTCCATCGGCTTCAACTTTTCTCAGAATTCGATCCAATAGATCTCGTCTGAGCAATTTAGTTATTTGTGCTTCACTTATGCGAGCAAGTGTAGATTGAGACCGTGCTAGTCCCATACTCCAGAGGTCATACCATACTCTGAGAACCACACTCTGCTGTTTATCATTTCACTGAGACCGGGAGGAGTATCGGCTACTCTGCGCAATTTACTAAACTGTTTGGAAAAATCAGATAATTATGATAACAGATAACAAGGTGTGGAGCTGGATGAACACAGCAGGCTAAGCAGCATCAGAGGAGTTGGAAAGCTTGACGTTTCGGGCCGAGACCCTTCATCAGAAATGGGAGCGGGGAAGAGGGTTCTGAAATAAATAGGGAGAGAGGGGGAGGCGGGTAGAAGATGGACAGAGGAGAGGATAGGTGGAGAGGAGGCAGACAAGTCGAAGAGGCGGGGATGGAGCCAGTAAAGCTGAGTGGAGGTGGGGGCGGAGGGAGGAGATAGGTCAGTCCAGGGAGGACGGACAAGTCAAGGGGGCGGGATGAGGTTAGGAGATAGGAGATGGGAGAGGGGCTTGAGGTGGGAGGAGGGGATAGATGAGAGGAAAGACAGGTTAGGGAAGCGGGTACGAGCTGGGCTAGTTTTGGGATGCAGTTGGGGGAGGGGAGGTTTTAAAGGTCGTGAAATCCAAATTGATACCATTGGGCTGCAGGGTTCCCAGGCTGAATATGATTTGCTGCTCCGGCAACCTTCGGGTGGCATCATTGTGGCATTGCAGGAGGCCCAGGATGGACATGTCGTCTGAGGAATGGGAGGGGAAGTTGAAATGGTTTGCGACTGGGAGGTGCAGTTGTTTGTTGCGAACTGAGCGTAGGTGTTCTGCAAAGCGGTCCCCAAGCCTTCGGTTGGTTTCCCCGATGTAGAGGAAGCCACAACGAGTACAGCGGATGCAGTATACCACATTGGCAGATGTGCAGGTGAACATCAACATCTGCCTGATGTGGAAAGTCTTCTTGGGGCCTGGGATTGGGATGAGGGAGGAGGTGTGGGGGCAGGTGTAGCACTTCCTGCAGTTGCAGGGGAAAGTGCCGGGTGTGGTGGGGCTGGAGGAGAATGTGGAGCGGACAAGGGAGTCGCGGAGGGAGTGGTCCCTCCAGAAAGCAGATAAGGGCGGGGAGGGAAAATTGTCTTTGGTAGTGGGGTCGGATTGCAGATGGCGGAAGTGTTCGAGGATGATGCTTTGGATCCGGAGGTTGGTGGGGTGGTACGTGAGGACGAGGGGGATTCTTTTTTGGTTATTATTGCAGGGACGGGATGTGAGGGATGAGTTGTGGGAAATGCGGGAGACATGGTCGAGGGCGTTCTCGACCACTGTGGGGGGGGTAGTGGAGGTCCTTGAAGAATGAGGACATCTGAGATGTACGGGAGTGGAATGTCTCATCCTGGGAGCAGATGCAGCAGAGGCGAAGGAATTGGGAATAGGGAATGGCATTTTTGCAGGAAGGTGGGTGGGAGGAGGTGTACTCCAGGTAGCTGTGGGAGTCAGTGGGCTTGAAATGGGCATCGGTTTCCAGGTGGTTACCCGAGATGGAGACAGAGAGGGTCCAGGAAGGAGAGAGAAGTGTTGGAGATGGTCCAGGTGAACTTCAGGTTGGGGTGGAAGGTGTTGGTGAAGTGGATGAACTGTTCGAGCTCCTCGTGGGAGCACGAGGCGGCGTCGATACAATCATCAATGTAACGGAGGAAGAGGTGGGGTTTAGGGCCAGTGTAGGTACGGAAGAGGGATTGTTCCACGTAACCTACAAAGAGGCAGGCACAGCTTGGGCACATGCGGGTACCCATGGCCACCCTCTTTGTCTGTAGGAAGTGGAAGGAATTGAAAGAGAAGTTGTTGAGGATGAAGTCGAGTTCGGCTAAGGGAATGAGGGTGTCGGTAGAGGGGATTGGTCAGTTCTGCGGGACAGGAAGAAGCGGAGGGCCTTTAGGTCATCTTCATGGGGAATACAGATGTATAAGGACTGGATGTCCATAGTAAAAATGAGGTGTTGGGGACCGGGGAATTGGAAGTTCCGGAGGAGGTGGAGAGCGTGGGTGGTGTCACGGACGTAGGTAGGGAGTTCCTGGACCAAGGGGGTGAAAATGGAGTCTAGGTAGGTGGAGATGAGTTCGGTGGGGCAGGAGCAGGCGGAGACAATGGGTCGACCAGGGCATTCAGGTTTGTGGATTTTGGGAAGGAGATAGAAGCAGGTGGTGTGGGGTTGGGGAACAATGAGGTTGGAGGCGGTGGGTGGGTGGTCACCTGAGGTGATGAGGTTGTGGATGGTTTGGGAGATGATGGTTTGGTGCTTGGGAGTGGGGTCATGATCCAGGCAGCGGTAGGAGGAGGTGTCGGAGAGTTAGCACCTGGGCTCAGCAATGTAGAGGTCAGTGCGCCATACTACAACTGCCCCTCCCTTGTCCGCGGGTTTTATGGTGAGGTTGGGATTGGAGCGGATGGAGCAGAGGGCTGCACGTTCTGTGGTGGAGAGGTTGGAGTGTTTGAGAGTGGTTGAGAGGTTGAGGCGATTGATGTCTCGACGTCAGTTGGAGATGAAGAGATCGAGGGAGGGGAGGAGGCCTTGGGGTGGTGTCCTCTAACCCGCCCTCTACTGACCCCTTCTCCCGCCTCCAACACAAGCCCTCCTCCTGGACACCTCTACATTGCTGAGGCCAGGCGCCAACTCTCCAACACCTCCTCCTACCGTTGCCTGGATCATGACCGCACGCCCGAGCACCAAACCATCATCTCCCAAACCATCCACAACCTCATCATCTCAGGTGAGCTCCTACCCACCGCCTCCAACCTCACCGTTCCCCAACCCCACACCGCCCGCTTCTATCTCCTTCCCAAAATCCACAAACCTAAATGCCCCGGTCGACCCATTGTCTCCACCTCCTCCTGCCACACCAAACTCATTTCCACCTACCTGGACTCCATTTTCACCCCCTTGGTCCAGGAACTCCCTACCTACGTTCGTGACACCACCCACGCCCTCCACCTCCTCCAGAACTTCCAATTCCCCGGTTCCCAACACTTCATTTTTACTATGGATGTCCAGTCCTTACACACCTGTATTCCCCAGGAAGATGGCCTAAAGGCTCTCCGCTTCTTCCTGCCCCGCAGAACTGACCAATCCCCCTCTACCGACACCCTCATCTGCTTAGCCGAACTCGTCCTCACCCTCAACAACTTCTCTTTCAATTCCTTCCACTTCCTACAGACAAACGGGGTGGCCATGGGTACCCGCATGGGCCCAAGCTATGCCTGCCTCTTTGTAGGTTACGTGGAACAATCCCTCTTCCGTACCTACACTGGCCTTAAACCCCACCTCTTCCTCCGTTACATTGATGACTGTATCGACGCCACCTTGTGCTCCCACGAGGAGCTCGAACAGTTCATCCACTTCACCAATACCTTCCACCCCAACCTGAAGTTCACCTGGACCATCTCCAACACTTCTCTCTCCTTCCTGGACCTCTCTGTCTCCACCTGGGGTAACCACCTAGAAACCGATGTCCATTTCAAGCCCACTGACTCCCACAGCTACCTGGAATACACCTCCTCCCACCCACCTTCCTGCAAAAATGCCATCCCCTATTCCCAATTCCTTCGCCTCCGCTGCATCTGCTCCCAAGATGAGACATTCCACTCCGGTACATCTCAGATGTCCTCATTCTTCAAGGACCGCAACTTCTCCCCAACAGTGGTCGAGAACGCCCTCCACCATGTCTCCCGCATTTCCCACAACTCATCCCTCACACCCCGTCCCCGCAATAATAACCAAAAAAGAATCCCCCTCATCCTCACGTACCACCCCACCAATCTCCGGATCCAACGCATCATCCTCCGACACTTCTGCCATCTGCAATCAGACCCCACCACCAAAGACAATTTTCCCTCCCCACCCTTATCTGCTTTACAGAGGGACCACTCCCTCTGCGACTCCCTTGTCCGCTCCACATTCCCCTCCAGCCCCACCACACCCAGCACTTTTCCCTGCAACCGCAGGAAGTGGTACACCCTCCCCCACACCTCCTCCCTCATCCCAATTCCAGGCCCCAAGAAGACTTTCCACATCAGGCAGATGTTCACCTGCACATCTGCCAATGTGGTATACTGCATCCGCTCTACCCGTTGTGACTTCCTCTACATCGGGGAAACCATGAGGAGGCTTGGGGACTGCTTTGCAGAACACCTGCACTCAGTTCGCAACAAACAACTGCACCTCCCAGTCGCGAGCCATTTCAACTCCCCCTCCCATTCCTCAGACGACATGTCCATCCTGGGCCTCCTGCAATGCCACAATGATGCTACCCGAAGGCTGCAGGAACAGCAAATCATATTCAGCCTGGGAACCCTGCAGCCCAATGGTATCCATGCGGATTTCGCAAGCTTCAACACCTCCCCTCCCCCAACCGCATCCCAAAACCAGCCCAGCTCGTCCCCGCCTCCCTAACCTGTCCTTCCTCTCACCTGTCCCCTCCTCCCACCTCATGCCCCACCTCCATCTCCTGTCTACTAACCTCATCCCGCCCCCTTGACCTGTCCGTCCTCCCTGGACTGACTTATCTCCTCCCTACCCCCCTACCTACACTCACCTTTATTGGCTCCATCCCCGCCTCTTCGACTTGTCTGCCTCCTCTCCACCTATGCTCTCCTCTATCCATCTTCTATCCGCCTCCCCCTCTCTCCCTATTTATTTCAGAACCCTCTTCCCCTCCCCCATTTTTGATGAAGGGTTTCGGCCGGAAACGTCAAGCTTTTCTGCTCCTATGATGCTGCTTGTCCTGCTGTTTTCATTCAGCTCCACATTTTGTTATCTCGGAATCTCCAGCATCTGCAGTACCTATTATCTCTAATTATGATAATTTGTGGTTTGGGCTCCCTGCGTGTTGCGATCGCCGAGTGGTTAAGGCAATGGAGTGTTAATCCATTGCCTCGAGCGTGCGTGGGTTCGCATCCCGCTCTTGTCGTTGTATACTGCAATTCCCTTTTCGTGTGTTTTGTACAGAACAGGGCTGGAGTCCAATTCTTGTTTTTCTATCCGACTGAAGAGTCTACAATATTCAGCACTGTAATAAATCAAAGTCAAGAACTGGAAGTCGTCGCATCGGTTTTGTCGAAATGTCGATTGAATTGGGAGAACAGGAAGGGACACGATCTCCCCGCTATTCACTCCTTCCAACTTTACTTATTACGGACTTTTATTGAATGAAAGAGAAACAGGGGAAAAAATAACGAGAGAGACAAAGCACAGGTTTAACTTATGGGCTTGTTGATGTGTATTTTAAACTAAATCCGACACAAGGATGTGATCAATATTTGAAACACTCTTTATTAAACCAGTGAAGAGTCAATCGTAACTGGAACAGCAGAATAGTTCTCCAACTCAACAAAGGAAACAGATACTTTATGTACGTTTCATTCATGTTACATCCCTTTCTATTGTGTTTGGATCATACTGTGATCCATCATCCTACATGATCACTGCGTTGCCGGTTGTATAAGGTTCACCAATTGTCTTGATCAATCAGTTTGTGCAAATATCCAGCGAACAGGTTATCTGTGGTATATAGAGTGCCAGTTGTTGTCTCCCGTTCACAGCACATTTGTTTTTTGTGAGCTTATGAGTCTCGTTACTGACCTGTCTGCTCAGAAGAATGGACCTTTCTATCACTTTATCTCATCGCCTTACAACTTTGAACACACCCATCAAATGAAACGATGGAGTAAATGATGCAGGAGCAGAAGCAGGCCATTCGGCCCATCCAGTCTGCTCCACCATTCAATGAGGTTCTGGCTGATCTGATAATCTTCAACTCCATTCTCCTGACTTAACTGAATAAACTTTGACGGTCTTACTCATTAAATATTTGTCGAGCTCAGTTTGAAAATGCCACCAACATAGCCTCAACAGTCGTCTATGGGGAAGAATTCCACAGATTTACTTGCCCCTGAGCTATCGAAATTCCTCCTCATATCTGAAATAAATGGGCAATATCTTATTCTGAGATTATGCCCTCCGTTCTTCGACTCTCATACTTGGGGAAACCACCTGTCCATATGTACCCTATCTAAGCTGCTAAGAATATTGAATGTTTATAAATGTTATTATGTGATAACAAATATCCCCTCAGCTTCATTTGTTCCAAGGAGAACAATTCTATACTAACCAGTCATTCCTCTGTTTGATCCAATCCTGGCAAAATCAGCGTAAAACTCCATTGCATCCCACAGAGTCCATGATGTTTTTAAGTCAGATGGAGAAAGATTGGGTTAATATATCCGAAACTGTACACCAGAAAAGTTATATCAGTTCGATCTGAATATGAATTACATTCTTTGAGTACATTTAAGAAAGAATGCTTTCAGTTTAGAATGTAAGCGGTGTGATGCTGCCACTCAGCCCCTCAAGTCCACCTCACTGTTCAATTAGATCATGAAGGACCTCCTACAGCAATGTCATTTCTCTGTACTACTCCCTGTTGCTTCTGATGTGTTTTAATCTGTAGAAATCTGTGAATCTCAGTCTTTCACAGACTCAATGCTGATTTCTCATGACCTCTGAGGCCCAAATTCCAAGATTTTCGCAACTGTGAGTTCCTTCATCTCAGCCTGCTGTTTAGCGAATATTCCTGTTTGTGTGTCTGGTGATGTCCTTTGCACGGTCTCTAACACGTTATTCATTGGCTGCTTCATGTGGGGCTTACGCAATGTCGTTGTGTTTGCATTGTGGTCAGGGCTCTGTATTGTGGCTATAGCGACCTTGTTTTGAATCTGGGTCTCAGAAAAGACTAACTCCCAGCCGTTTTATTTTGTAACTCTTAACATATACGAAAGTAACACAGTAAGGGATCAATTAAGATTGCAAAAATGCATACATACATCGGCATGTGAAATGCCAGTGATTTTTGAAGCATCAGGCTCAGGAAAATGACAGACAGTGATGTTAAGTAACCAGACCATTTTTGTTTTGGTGGGGGGGAGGTGGGGTTGCGTAAATACCAGCCTGTATGGTTTCTGAATTGTTTAATTCATTTTTGAATTTTGCCTCATTTAGGATTTTGAAATTGTCAGCTCTATACACAAATGTGTGTCATTAATATCTGTCCAGAACAGAGGTGGTCCCAATACTGACCCCGGGGAACAGCACTGTGCACTCTCCCCCAATCTGGAAAACAATTCTTCGCACGGTCTTTTCATTCTCAGATTTTACTAAACAGAATTCAATTCAACAGATCTTGTCATTGAGTAATTTATTTATTTGTATTTCACTTATGCCAGCAGAGGGTCACAGTGGGAGTGATCTGAGCCCATAACCCAGAGGTGAGATCATACTCTGAGAACTGCTCTCTTCGGTTTATCACTTCACTTCAGCCAGAATTGCCAAGTGGATGATGCATCTCGGCCTCCTTTACTGGTACCCAGCATTACAGATGCCAGTCTTCAGCCAACTCAATTCACTCCATGTGATCTCACAAAATGGTTGGAGAATCTGGATATCATCATAGAATCCCTACAGGGTGGGAACAGGCCATTTGGCCCAACAAGTCCACACTGGCACAAAGAGCATCCCACCCAGACCTATCCCCCTAATCTACACACCCCTGAACACTACAGGCAATTTAGCATGGTCAATCCACCTAGCCTGCACATCTTTGGACTGTGGGAGGAAACTGAAGCACCCGGAGGAAATCCACGGGGAGAATGTGCAAACTCCACACAGACAGTCGCCCGAGGGTGGAATCAAACCCAGATCCCTGGCACTGCGGGAGCAGCAGTGCTAACCACTGAGCCACCGTGCCACCTTTATATTGCAAAGGCTACCGGCCCTGACAACATTGCAGCAATAGTACTGAAGACTTATGCTCCAGAACCTGCCGCTCCCCTAACCAATCTGTTCCAGTACAGTTACAACACTGGTGTCTACCTGACAATGCGGAAAATTGCCCAAGTATGTCCTGTACCTAAAAAGCAGGACAAATCGATCCCGGGCAAATGCCACCACATCAGCCTATTCTCAATCATCAGTAAAGTGATGGAAGGTGTTATCAACAATGCTATCAAGCAGCACCTGCTCAGAAATAAGCTGCTCAGTGACGCCCAGTTTGGGTTCCGTCATGGCCACTCTGCTCCAGACCTCATTACAGGCTAAACAGGCTGAATGGCCTCCCCCTGTTCCTGTGTGAATGACTCGAGAGAGGCTGAACGATTTCCTCCAGTCCATCTGTAACAGGCTGGAGGCATTAAATGACACAGCAACTTGTAGGTTATGAGTAGCCATTAATTTGCACCTGCTGGAGGGCCCTCCCTTCTCAGTTGCAGAAACATAAACAAGACAATATATTTCAGATGTCCTCTTAGCAAGACAGTGCGCTGCAGCTGCAGTAACATCTCTCACGGTTTTGAATGATTCTCTTTGAAAAACATTCCAATATTCCAGCTTTCCACCTCTGAAAGTGGTAATAGGTTAGTGTGGGCTGAATGGGATCCTCTTATCCCCCTCTAACAGGCACATGGGGACTTCCCTCTGTTCCTGAGCATCAGTCTTAAATCTTTAAATGGTGTCTCAATGTTAAGGAAGTATCTGATAATTGGGCACCTAACAATAGGGGCAGAATTACAAAAATCAATGAACAATGAATATTGTTACAGAGATAAAATTTCTGATGAAGGGTCTAGGCCCGAAACGTCAAGTTTTCCTGCTCCTATGATGCTGCTTGGCCTGCTGTGTTCATCCAGCCCCACGCCTTGTTATAATGAATATCGTTACTCTGGTTTATGATCTCTGCAAATTTCCTCACTAGGCACCTTATAAAGACTGAGTAAATGTTTCCTCTCACCGTGATATGAAGAATGATGTAAAGAATGGGTTAACTGAACCTGTTTGTTCAGGAACTGTGATTAAAGTCAGTCTCAATCGATTCTAATTATCCCAGTGGAAGGTTTCCATTTGTAAATAATAAATGGGCTCCCATCAGTGTGTTATGCCATAATATGAGTGGGAGAATCACCTACAGCATTAACAGGGATCTTCAACTCCAGACAGAGGTGTAGGAGACACCAGAATCTGAGAACCATAGACTGGAAAGCTCCAACAATGGATCAGAATCTAACAACGTCAGACTGCAATGTTACAACAATGGACAGGAGTTTATCCGAGGATGTTTGGTTTCTTGCTACATATTATGATCGATGGTCATTATTGCTGCGAATCCTATATGCACTTTATATTATTCAATATTTTTATCATCCTATCCTGGCTAACGTTGGTGTCCCTGGTAAGTCTCACTCTCCAGTTATCATTTCTACAAACCTTGTGTAACTGCATTACCATATTCTAATTTGATCAATGCTCGTTGCCACTGTTATTTTTCCTGCTAAGAGTCTGAATCCTGATATTAACTCGACAAACCGCTATTAAATGCATCAGTAAGCTTGTTCATTTACTCTCTCACTCTTTGATTCTGGCAGTGTCCCTCATGGGTCTCTCTCTATTGACCCACTCAGTTTCATCTGTGAACCACAATTCATTGCATCACTGACCTTGGTATTTAAATATTGGGAGCATGGAGATCACTGTTTCCTATTCTGGCTACAAACTCCATTTCCTCTCCCTGACTCCATCTCATCCCTGGCCAATATCTGAGACTGAAACAGACCATTCATAGCTGTAGTGATCCCTTTGGCCATGATTTGATTTCTGACAGTATACCCTGTTCATTCTTAACTTTAATTTTAAATACTAATACTTCCAGAATATGTTGTACTGACTCATCCCATCTGCTATTTGAATCTTGAGATATGAGATAAAGTCTAAATGATACCAATTATCTGTTGCTGAAACTCCCAGCTTCAAACTGCATAAATGAATCTTAGGCAATACTCCACGGCTTGTATCTGAACTCACACAAAAGCCCCATCCAGCTGTCATTCCTGTGTGCACTGATCTATATTGTTCATGGGTCTGGGCAATGCCTTTATTCCAATATTCTCAAGCACATCATCACATTTCTTCATGAAACATCCCTCAGACTCTTTGTAAATGAATCAAACCCCTGCCAGTTTTTCATATTTAACATGATTTCCTCCATGCGTGGTCTCTCTCAAACAATGATTTTCACACCTAACAACCCTCCCCACACCCCATCTCTCTCTCTCCCTCTCTCACTCACACACACACACACTCACACACACAAACACACACACACAGAGTCACATACAAACGCACGCACATATGCACGCAGGCACACACACACAAGCACACACAACACACACGTGCACACATACACACACGCACAGAGTCACATACAAACGCGCACACATACGCACGCACGCAAGCACACACAACACACATGCACGTACACAACACACACACACGTACACGCACACAGAGTCACATACAAACGCACACACATATGCGTGCACGCACACACACACAAGCACACACAACACACACACACATACGCACGCACGCACATGCACACAAGCACACACAACACACACGCACGCACCCAACACACACACACAGACACACAGACACAGACACACACACACACGCACACCTTGCCTTGAATTGGTGTAATAGAGACATCGAGGCTTAAGTTTGTGAGAGTCCCATTTACTGTCACTCACTGTATGAGCTGAAAATTTCCCCAGGCAGTGCCGTTACCTAGTGCAAGAATATCCTGGGAGGATAGTCCAGTGAACTGAGCAATACACTAGCATATTCTGCACAGCTCTCCATGCTGGGCTGCTTTCTTGTCCCAGTTTCTGGAGTCTAGGCTGGTTCTGTGAGTTATATTCAGAATGTTATGTAGAAACCACTTCAACTGATCTGACAATGCCTATATTCAATTTCGTCATTCTTGAGATTGGACCTTCCAAGGTCTCACTGCTCCAGTTAGTCCCACTCCTCTGTCTTCTTCTCCATATTTCCACAACATGTTCTCAGTTAATTAATTGTATGTTTCTATCTTCAATGCATATATTCTGCCCATCTGCCTCTTTCTCTGGCCTGGGTTTTTGCCGGTATAATATATCATCTGTCAGTAATGTAAAGGTCAGAAACAATGAAATGGTGTGTGTCGGGCTGTTGTTCATTTCCCAGTGTGTCACAAGATCAATATTGGACAGGCGATTTCAGCAGCTTTGGCACACATCATTGAAACTTGGTCTGTGCCTGTCCACTGAACACCTGCATTCATTGTTCTCAGCTAATCATGCAGTCAGTAACACGAAGAAACCCCTCGAGTATTGTGGTAAAGATTAGGGACCCTAACTTGTAGCTCAGCGGCTTCTGACTGATTCCTGTTCTTGTAAATTTAGTGGAGTTGTTGGGGATGCTTTTCTGGAGGTTGTGCTGTGAGCTGCTTCACACATTCAGGAAGACCTGAGGTTTTGGTGACCGGACTCTGGACGGAACTTGGGGACTGTAGATACAGCATCAGGGTCTGCAACATGAACAACAAATGGAGCAGAGGTTGCAGAGAAGGGAAGTTCTGAAACCACGCAGTGAGTTTATGTGGGGAAAGGGATCTGCCATATCCTCCCTGGTTTTTCAAGAAAGGCTTCCCTACCTAAAGTTAACCCAGGAGCTGAATGTGAGGCGTCCCTGATTGAATAAGGAGCTGGTCACAGAACGGTGTCACCTTCTTCAAAATGACCTGCAGCTTCACACCAGACTGCAGATAGTGCTGCCAGTGACTGTCAGAATCACAGTTTCATTTGGCTTCTATGATCTGAAACTTTTCAGGCAGAAATGGGTGACATATACATAATTTCCCAATATGTTGGCATCAATGTCACCAATCGGTGACAGAGGATATATTGGGTGAATGAGGTGTGAACACAATATTTTCTCCCTCAGCAGGGAAGTACCAGGTGTCTCTTTGTTTTGCCAGTGTAGCGGGATGCCCAATGGTGTGTATGGCTCTGCGGGGTCCCCTTGTCAATGGGGTAAGGTAGAGAAGCTGAAGGAACACTTACTCCATTAATGTCGGAATGTCACTGTGCAGAATACATCATGAATACCCTCTATCGTGGCAGCAGCTACAGCCTCTTCATTCAGAAGCAGGCAGCCGTACCCATCGTCTTCGGGTCTCCACATAGAAAGAAAGAATGGCCCCTCGGTTAAAGCCCATCCCCGTGATACAGGGTTAAAAAGACCCTACCCCTCACAACACATTACTGACAAACAACCACGTCAAAATATCCCATGTGTACAAAAAGCAATGGAACCACTCAGAACATCAGAGAACAGATGTTGCAAAACTACTTTGATGTCTGAAGCGGTTCTTCCTGAAAAGAATTGACAGGTTTACATTCAGTCATATTGCATTCCAGTTGCCAAACTATAATCCATTGATTTAACCTGTTTATATCCATTTTCAGACTCTCCACCTTCACCTGCTAATTTAATTTCCTGCTTATCTAAGTGTCATTGCCAAACTTAGTTACAGTACACTTGTTCCACTCCTCCAACTCATTGCTACGGATTGTAAATAGTTGTGACTGCACTGGTTAGATTTTGTCAAACTGATCAATACTGTTTAATCCCGAATGTCTGCTTCCTGCGCGATAACCAGTCCTCGCCCATTCCAGCCTACTACATTCGATGAGCTTAAAGTTGCATAAAGGCATACAAACAAGGAGCATCACTAGACAATACAGGTCATTGAGCATGCTCTGCAATTTGATATGATCATAGCTGATGTTACTGCAGCCCCAATTTTACTTCCCTGCTCGCTGTCCATAACCCTTCATTTACTCAATCTCATTGCAGTTTGGCGTAGCGAACTCCACTGATTTATAACTAGTTGAGAGAATTAATTTCCCCTCAGCCCTTTTTTAAATCTACTCCGCCTTATCCTAAAACTATAATTTTTTTGGTCAAGATTGGCCCAAATGAGGAACTATCCACTCCACATATACATTGTCAATCACCCTTAGCATCTTACATACATCAATGAGATCTCTGCTAATTCTTCTAAATTCAAGAGAGTATAGGCCTGAACTGCCCAAACTCTCTCCATGAGACAAATTCCTCATCTCCAGAATTAATCTAGTGAATCTCTTCTGAACTTTGTCCAATACAGTTACATCCCTTCTTCAGCAAGAGCACCAAAACTGTACACAGTACTCCAGCTGCGATCTCACTAATGCCTTGCATAGTTTCATTACAACTCTTCTCTTCTATACTTTTATTTTGAAAGTAATACCAAAATTGCACTTGTGTTTCTGTGTGCCTGATACTGGTTTTCTGCGATATGCAGGAAAACACCCAAATCCCTCTGCACTTAAGTACAGGTATGCTGAAGATTCTCTCTATTAAGATAAAAAGTTGTCTTTCTGTTCCTCTGACAAAAATGGTAACCTTATACTTATCCACAATAAATTTCGTCTGACAAATGTTAGTTCCTTCAGCTAGTGTATCCATACACGTCTGGAAAATTCTTACATCTGCATTGCAAAGTACTTTTCCAATTATTTAATTGTCATATGAATATTTAGTTGAAGTATTTTCCACCACTTATCCAGGTAATAAGACAGATCGCAAAGAGTTGGAGCCTGAGGACTGAACTCTATGGCAACACATAAGTTGCATTTTGCCATCCAGAAGACGAGCCATTTCTCTAGTCTTTCTGCATTTTTTGCTTCACTAATCCGCTATCCAAGCTAATAAATTACTCCTAACCCCATGTTATCTAATCTTATGGACTAATCTTTTGGGTGGCACATCATTAAATGCCATCTGTATGTCCAGATATATTACATTTCCAGGATCCCCATTACCGACTTTGCTGATCACATTTTAAAGGACTCAGGCAAATAATTCAAATCTATTATCCTTTATAAAGCCATCCTGACTCTGACGGATTGTGGTTTGACTTTGCAAATGTCTTGTAATGAATGCCTTAATAATAGATTCTTACAATTTGCTTTAAATTTCAATAGTTTTGTAACTACTTTTTATTCCCCAGCGGCGCTGATTTTCTAAGTTTTTTTTTCCCTTTCTATAACGTCTACGTTCATTTTTAAATTCTGTGTAATGGGCAAAACGCTTAAAAAGACCTGTTCCAATTGGTGTTCAAGAGGCTGAATGGACTCACTCTGTTCCTAGTTTACAAATTCAATGGTCTGAAATGTCTTCTTGGTGTTTCTACATTGTAGACTCATTTACTTGAATGTCCTGCACCTGTTCCTGAGCAATTCAGTCGAAGTCTGAATGTCCTCCTCCTGTTACTGTCTGAGAGGCTTGAGGACTTGTGGAATCTTCTTGCTGTGATGTAACATTGGATGGACTGAAAGGTTTCCTCGTGTTCCCCTTTAACAGGCTAGAGATACTGAATTATCTCCAGGGTGGAAGCTGAGAGCTAGAACAAACAGAGTTGTTATCTCTGGTTTGTTACCCGTGCCACGTGATAGCGAGGCAAAGAACAGGGAGAGGTATCAGCTGAACACATGGCTGCGGGGATGGTGCAGGAGGAGGGTTGCAGGTATATGGATAACTGGGGCTCATTCTGGGGAAGGTGGGACCTCTACAAACAGGACGGTCTTCACTTGAACCAGAGGGGTACTAATATCCTGGGCGGGAAATTTGCTAGTGCTATTCGGGTGGATTTAAACTAGCTCAGCATGGGCATGTGGTGTAGTTGCAGTACACAGGAGGATGAGAGAAGGGAGGACATGGACAGGATTTCACCATCACAGGAGTGTGCTGGCAGACAGCAAGCTGGTTTGAAGTGTGTCTACTTCAACACTAGGAGTATCCGGAATAAGGTAGGTGAGCTTGCAGCATGGATAGGTACCTGGGACTTCGATGTTGTGGCCATTTCAGAGACGTGGATAGAGCAGGGTCAGGAATGGATGTTGCAGGTTCCAGGGTTTAGATCTTTCATAAAGATCAGGGAAGGTGGTAAAAGAGGGGGAGGTGTAGCTTTGTTAGTCAAGGACAGTATAACGGTGGCTGAAAGAACTTTTGACGAGACTCGTCTACGGAGGTGGTATGGGCTGAGGTCAGAAACAGGAGAGGAGAGGTCACACAGCTGGGAGTTTTTTATAGGCCTCCGCAAAGTTCCAGGGATGTGGAGGAGAGGATCGGCAAAACGATTCTGGGCAGGAGTGAAAGGAACAAGGTGGTCATTACGGGAGACTTCAACTTCCCCAACATTGACTGGAAATGCTATAACTCTAGTACGTTGGATGGATCAGTTTTTGTCCAATGTGTGCAGGAGGGTTTCCTGACACAGTATGTTGAAGGGCCGACAAGAGGGGAGGCCACACTGGATCTGGTACTTGGTAATGAACCAGGCCAGGTGTTTGATTTGTTGGTAGGTGAGCACTTTGGAGAGAGTGACCATTATTCGGTTATGTTTAGTTTAGCAATGGAAAGGGATAGGAACATGCCACTGGGCAAGAGTTATAGATGGGGGAAAGGCAATTATAATGCAATTAGGCAAGACTTAGGAGGGATAGAATGGGATAGCAAAATGCAGGGCATGGGGACAATCGAAATGTGGAGCTGGTTTAAGGAACAGATATTGCGTGTCCTTGATAGGTATGTCCCTGTCAGGCAGGGAGGAAGTGATAAGGTAAGGGAACCTTGGTTTACAAAAGAATTTGTTAAGAACTTGTTAAGCGGAAGAGGGAGGCTTATGTGACATTGAGACGAGATGGTTCAGATGAGGCGATGGAGAGTTACAGATTAGCGAGGAAGGATTTAAAGAGAGAGTTAAGAAGACCAAGGAGGGGACATGAGCAGTCATTAGCAGGTAGAATTAAGGAGAACCCTAAAGCTTTCTCTAGGTATGTGGGGAATAAAAGGATGACTAGGGTAAGAATAGGGCCAGTCAAAGACAGAAGTGGAAAGTTGTGTGTGGACCCTGTGGAGATCGGAGAGGTGCTAAACAAATATTTCTCATCTGTTTTCACTCAGGAAAAGGAGAATATTGTAGAGAAGACTGAGATACAGGCTATTAGACTTGAAAGAATTGAGGTTAGTAAGGAGGAGGTGTTATCAATCCAAGAAGGTGTGAAGGTAGATAAATCCCCTGGGCCGGATGGGATTTTTCCGAGGATTCTCTGGGAAGCTAGGGAAGAGATGGCGGAGCCTTTGGCCTTGATCTTTGAGTCGTCATTGTCTACAGGTTTAGTACCAGAGGACTGGAGGATTGCAAATGTTGTGCCCTTGTTCAAGAAGGGCAGTAGAGATGACCCAGGTAATTATACACCAGTGACCCTTACATCTGCTGTTGGAAAAGTTTTGGAAAGGATTATAAGAGATAGGATTTATAATCATCTAGCAAGCAACAATTTGATTGGAGATAGTCAACATGGATTCGTCAAGGGCAGGTCGTGTCTCACAAACCTCATTGAGTTTTTTGAGAAGGTGACCAAGCATGTGGATGAGGGTAGGGCAGTTGACATGGTGTACATGGACTTCAGTAAAGCCTTTGGTAAGGTTCCACATGGTAGGCTATTGGAGAAAATGCGGAGGCATGGGATTGAGGGAGATTTATCAGTTCGGATTAGAAACTGGCTTTCTGAAAGAAGCCAAAGAGTGGTGGTTGATGGAAAATATTCAGCCTGGAGTCCAGTTACTAGTGGTGTGCCACAAGGATCTAGTTTGGGACCACTGCTGTTTGTCATTTTTATAAATGACTTGGACGCAGACATAGGTGGATGGGTTAGTAAGTTTGCAGATGACACTAAAGTCGGTGGAGTGGTGGACAGTGAAGAAGAATGTTGCAGGTTGCAGGGAGACTTGGCTAAACTGCAGAATTGGGCTGAAAGGTGGCAAATGGAGTTCAATGCAGATAAATGTGAGGTGATGCACTTTGGGAAGAATAATAGGAAGGCAGAATACTGGGTCAATGGAAAGATTCTTGGTAGTGTGGATGTGCAGAGGGATCTTGGTGTCCAGGTACATAGATCCCTGAAAGTTGCCACTAAGGTTGATAGTGCTGTTCAGAAGGCATACGGTGTGTTAGGTTTCATTGGTAGAGGGATTGAGTTCCGGAGCCGTGATGTCCTGCTGCAACTGTACAAAACGCTAGTGCGGCCTCACTTGGAACAGTGTGTATAGTTCTGGTCACCCCATTACAGGAAGGATGTGGAAGCATTGGAAAAGGTGCAGAGGAGATTTACCAGGATGTTACCTGGTCTGGAGCGAAGGTCTTATGAGGAAAGACTGAGGGACTTGGGTCTGTTCTCATTGGAGAGAAGAAGGCTAAGAGCGGATTTAATAGAGACCTACAAAATGATCAGAGGATTAGATAGGGTGGACAGTGAGAGTCTTTTTCCTAGGATGATGACGTCGGCTAGTACGAGGGGGCATAGCTGCAAATCGAGGGGTGATAGATTTAAGACAGATGTCAGAGGCATGTTCTTCACTCAGAGAGTGGTAAGGGCGTGGAATGCCCTGCCTGCCAATGTAGTTAAATCAGCCACGTTAAGGGCATTTAAACAGTCCTTAGATAAGCATATGGATGATGATGGGATAGTGTAGGGGGATGGGCTTAGATTAGTTCACAGGGCGGCGCAACATCGAGGGCCGAAGGGCCTGTTCTGCACTGTATTGTTCTATGTTCTATGTTCCTCCTGCATCCCTGAAGTGGGATAGAGGGAGTGACTGGTGTCCTCCTATTCCTCTACAACAGACGCATGACTAAATTACCTTCTCCTTTCCCATAAAAAAGTCTCAAGTGGTTTCATGTCCTTGTCCTGTTCTTGTACAATGGGTTTAATGGGCGGGATAGCCTCATCTTATTCCAGTGCGACAATTTCTAATCACTTTGTGACATCCTTCAGTTCTTGTGTTTCAGAATTGAACAGTCTGAGTGGACTCATCCTGTTGCTCGATAACAGGATACTGGTGCTGCATGGCCTACTCTGGGACAAATTCTATAGGATCAAGGGGCTGATTAGCCACATTGAAACTGAATAACAGGTTCTAGGGGCTGAATAGCCTTGTCCTGTTCTCGTGTAAGAGGGTCAAAGAATAACCCATGAGGCGGAATTGATTCTTCCATTTGATGTGTAAATGGCTTCTGGTGTTGACTCCTTAAGATCGTATGCATTAAAATGAGATCATCTATCGTGCCTATAAAGTCCGATGGGTTTTGGATCAACCTGCTTATTTTGTCCTCATAATTTTAAACTTTCTTTGCAGCAATCGGTTGAATGAACTATCTCTATGTTGCTTCCAGTGCAACAATTCTTTGGTGAGTGGACTAAATCTGTACACAGATGTAATTGCACTAAGTTCCGATACTGCAGAAGCAGCGGTTTGTCAGCCTTCTCTAATGTTTCCAAACAAATTAGAGCAGTCTCGGCTGTCTAGAGGAATTCACAGCATTCTTAAAAGATCATTGTCCTTCTCCACTCCACCTGCATAGCGGGAGGTCTGGTGAAAATGTCACAATGATGCTTGAGAAGAACAGATAAGACGTAGTGAGATGATCGCAACGTCGGACAAGACCTTGCCAAGTATCTCAGATAAATCTTCCATTAATCTCCCCAGAGGCCACATCGTTGAGATTCCACAGAATCTGATAACATGGAGCTTAGAAACAGCAAGGAGAAGCAAATATTGATTGGAGTTATATAACAAAGTCAAAACTACAATACAAATGTTGGGCATATTATAAAACAGGAAATTAGATGTACAATTTTGTGGGCACTGTAGCAATAATGGACAAATTCAAGTTGCATCTAAACTGCATTAACCCAAGCGAATGCTAATGCTGAAAAAAAAATGATTCCATGTGTGGATATGAGATGGTTTGCTTTAACAGTACGTTGAGCACCCAGCTCTATATCAGGCTATTTTGGAATTAGTGTTGTACAATAAGAAATGCTAATTGAAAACCTTGCCGTAAAGGAGCTTTGGGAAACAGCGATCATAGCATATTGAATTTTACAACATGCCTGAATGCATTTTTTTAATATTGTGGTTATAAACTTGAGTCATCCAAGCCATGAAGGTATGAGTGGCACGTTTGCTTCAGTGAATTGAAAAAGTACACAAAAACGATTTAGCAGAAGACGGGCAGTGTCTGCTATTTTCGAAAAACTGTAAGGTGTACAATATATACTTAGTCCTACAAGGTATAGGCAACAAAAGGGAAAAGTGACTCAATGATGGTTAACAAAAGAGTTAAAATTGGATTATATCAAAGGAAATAGCTTAGAAATATGACACATATTGTGGGAAGCTAATGGATTCAGATAAATTCAGGAACCAAAAAAAGGACGGTCAATAAAAGTCAGAAAATCATAAAGAGAACATAAATGCAAACGAACAAGAAATGTAAAGATACCTGAAAAGCATCTATTGATGTTTGAAAGGGGGAAAAAAAGAAAGCACGGTCAAATGTGGAAATGTGAATGTGTAGACAGGATAATTTATTGTAGAGAAAAGAGCAAATACAGGGGAACTAAACAGTTACTTTATGTCTCTCTTCATGGAGTAAGGTCCAGAAAATCTCCCAGAAATACAAAGTTGCCCTGGGAACTTATGTCATGAGAGACTAAACATGTTCATATCGGTGACGAAGTAGTGTTTGAAAACATTGTTGGATTGAGCATGGATAAGCCTCACAGACCAGATGTACTTCATACCAGAATTTCGAAGGAAGAAGCAATACACATACTGATTGCATTGGTAATCACGATTTTTGTCCTACACATTCTACAAAGGCAGGAAGCCATTCTGGATAACTGAAAAATTATAAACTTAATCAGACTATTTAAGAAGGGAAGAAGAGGGAGAGTGGAGAACAACAGGCAGCTAGCTTGTCAAGTGCAGTTAGTAGCGCAACAGGTTAGCATGTTTGGCTGATGGCCAGAAGGTTGGTAGTTCTAAACGACCCAGAGGTGATAGCCTTTCACATCTTTCCTCGTTGGACCACACTTGGAATATTGTGTTCAGTTCTGGTCACCTCATTATAGGAAGGATGTGGAAGCTGTAGACAGGGCGGAGAGGAGATTTACCAGGATGCTGCCTGGACTGGAGGGCAGGTCTTATGAGGAAAGGTTGAGGGAGCTAAAGCTTTTTCATTGGAGCAAAGAAGGATGAGAGGTGACTTGATAGAGGTACACAAGTTGATGAGAGGCATAGATAGAGTGGATAGCCAGAGTCTTTTTCCCAGGGCAGATATGACTATTATGAGGGGGCATAATTTTAAGTTGATTGGCGGAAGGCATTTGGGAGATGTCAGAGGTAGGTTCTTTACACAGAGAGTGGTGGGCGTGTGGAATGCACTGCCGGCAGTGGTAGTGGAGTCAGATACTTTAGAAACTTTTAAGCAAACCTTGGATAGGCACACAGATGATAGTATAATGTAGGGTATGCAGGGTAGTTTGATCTTAGTAGGATAATAGGTCGGCACAACATTGTGGGCTGAAGGGCCTGTACTGTGCTGTACTGTTCTATGAATCTGTTGGATGTATTATAAAGGATGTGATATTGGATATTTAGAAAGTAACAGCAAAATTGATGTGAATGATAACGGATTTATGAAAGGGAAATCATAATTGACCAGCTTTTATTTGAAATTGTTTGAAGATGTTTCTTGTAGACATAGACATTAGAGAATCAGTGGATGTGTTATACTTGGAAGCTCAGGAAGATTTTATAGACCTGCACTGGCTTATGCTGTGATAATTCTCCATCAGTCCTGAGGACCTGTTTAAGGCATCTCTCTTCCAATCCGTCTCATTTTCACCCCGTCCCTCCTACATCATCCTCTGATATGTTTTTTTGTCTTCAGGTTGGGGTCCTATTCTGTATTTATGGTGAATATTTTACCCTGTGATTTTCTCCCTGACCATGATTTTGGTCTCTGTTGGAGTCGTTGCAAAGCCCAGAAACAAAGAAGTTATGTGGCTTGTATTGTAACTCCCAGTGTATCCTTTGCGATGCTCCATGAGGAACAGTGTGTTTTGGCAGCTTTAACTCACGCCTTTGAAACTTGTTCTTATTTGTCCTTTGAACATCTGTGTTAGGCGCTGTCAGTTTATTATGTGACGAGGAATCCCTTTGAAGCATTGTACAGAACTAGGTGTCTAACCAGCAGCTCAGGGACCTTGACTGACTTGTTGATTGAAGCAGAAGATAAATATAGATGAAGGGGAAGACCAGTGTATGAATGATGACAAACATTCAAGCCAATATTTCACGATGCTTAGATTTTTTTTTAATTCTGCTCAAACGAGGAACTAGATGAGAAGATGACCACCTGTGATTAACAAAGGTGGTCAATGAAAAGATCGAATCGAAATCACAGGCAGGATCCGTGATGAAAACTACTGGCAGGTCAGAGGATTGCAATATTTTTAGGAGCGAGCAGCAATTGTCTAAAAAGCCAATCATGAGGAAGAAAATTGGTTATGAATGTAAATTGACGAGAAATATTTTTAAAAATGTTTCTCTGTGTACATTTACAGAGAGAGAGTGAGAATACCTCAAGTCGACAATGTAAATATTCCAAAGGCGTACAAGTAATGTACTAATGGAAGGAAATGTCTTATAGCGGTCTCTTTTTCTTATGAACAACAACGTTTTGAACAAAACATTGGGACTGAAGGCACAATAGATCACGTTATGGCCTGTATCTGTGGGTGAAATGGCTGCAGAGGTAGTGGAGGCCTTGGTTGCAATATTCCAGAGCTCTCTGGATTCAAGGAGTGTTCCAGACAATTGGAAATTCGCTGAAGTGATAGCCCTGTTCAAGAAGGGAGGGAGACAGGAAGCAGGAAACTGAAGGCCAGTGGGCTTGATATCCTCAGTTAGGAAAAAGCTTGAGTCCATTAATAAGGAGGAAATGGCAAGAAACATAATAAAACCCGAATATCAAGCAGTTTCACGAAGGTATTGTGAAAGTGAAATTAAGTTTGAAAAATTTGCTTGGTTTTTTTTTGAGGATCAGACAAGCACAGCTGATAATGGAGAAACAGTGGATACTGTGAATTTGGATTTCCAGGAGGTATTCATTAAAATGTCAAATAAATGGTTAGTGCGTGAGATCAGAGCTGAGAGTTTAGGGTGTCACAAAGGCATGTCAGTAGTCTTGTGCATGAAACTTAACATTTCAGCATAAAAGTGCAGCAAGTAATTGCAATAGCAAATGGAATTTTGGCCTTTGCAGTGAAGGAGTTGGAAAATTTTAGTTAAAAGGGAAGTCTTGCTATAAATGTCATGGTGTTGGTGAGATTGCACCTGGAGCACTGTGTACAGTTTTAATCCCATACTTAAGAGAGGATGCACCAACAATGGAGACAGTTTAATAGAGATTCACGAGATTGTTTCCTGAGATAAGGGCTTCAACTCTTCAAGAGTTACAGGTTAGATCTTTATGCATTGAAGTTTGGAATAATGATGGGTGATCTTATTCAAAGTCATGGTTCAGAGGTGGCTTGATGGTTAGATGTTGAGAAGATGTTTCCAATAGTATTTGAGTCTAGTTCTAGCAGACTTAGTTTTCAATTAGTGGCTGCTAACATTTTAACTAAAATGTGAAGATATTTGTTCTCTCTGACGTTAATGAATGTGTGGAATTCCCTATCCCTGAGAGTTGTGGATGCTGGTCACTGAAAGTATTTAAAGAGGAGATGGATAGCATTTTGAAATACCAGCGAATGGTTAACAATGAAGAGCTGACACAAAAGAGAAGCAGAGGTTTGTGATAGATCAGCCTTGATCTCATTGAATGGTGGTGTAGAACTGAAAGGCTGAATTGTCTCCTCCTGTTAACGCAAGGCCTCATCCACCTTTGGCCCAAGTATTTATGGCCCATCTCCTCCTCAAGCTCAGTGTCAAACCATGCTGGAAGTCGCTATATGAAGCGCTTTGTGATGTTTTACTATGTTGAAGGCGTTATCAATTGCAAGTTATTGTTGCTCGTGGTAAGTCATTGAAATTTTCAATCTAAGACACAGGGGTTTACATTATTCAGGCTTCGGTTCCTCAACCGTCATCTCTCCTGATCTTTGTAGTCACACTCTATTCAATCCTGAATATGCTGACACACTAAACAATCACATTACTAACTTTGTTGATTGTTTAATGAGAGGTGATTTGTGCTTGACTGCCAGACAAATCTGCTGCTTTTCTATTCAATACCTGTGCAGTAATCACTGAGTTGGCTAAGTTTGTGCTTCACATACTATGTTGTAGACTTGCTCCATGGGATGTACAGAACAAAGATGAGCCATTATGTTTCCCCTTGGTCTGTGCTGCAGTTTATGTTCCACCAGCTCCTTCCCCCATCAACTTCATTTAAAGCTATCGGCATTTTTTTTTTGAACCTTCAGGCACTGGTAAAGCTTCCCTGTCAAATGTATATCGTCATTACAGCAAAAGGAAGGCTATTCGGTCCAGACCTGTGAAATCTGCCTCCCCTGCTCCATGCAGTAGCAAGCTCCACTTTCTGTCTGCTGTATGTGTAAAGTCATTTCTTATGATTCCCTCATTGTTTTTATTGATGGCTGCAATTCATTGCTAACCCCTACTCCTGGCACAAGTGAAAAATCATCTTCTCTACAACTGCCAAGTCAATTTCCTTGTTAATTTTAAAGGACATATTCATTTGCTTCTCAGATCTCTCTTTTCTGGAGGAATGTGCCTCAACTGTTCAATCATTTGTGAAAAGTTAGAACACCTCAGTTTTTAGTATCATCCTTTCAGATCTTCTTTGCAACCCGTGCAATATCCTTGTTTGCAATCCACAGATCAGACCTTTGAACAGTGCTCCCTGTCTGGTCTGACTATTTGAAGCGAGTGACAGGCTGCTGTGGTGTAAGATGGGGAATACAAATCAGAGCATTCCCCTCTTCATTCATTTCCCATATGCAGTCGGCTGCGCATCTATTATATCTCCAGTGTTATTGATAGATTGCAGAAGTTAAAGCTGCATTTCTTGGAGAAGTGAAAGTTGAGGGGAGACTTGATGGAAGGACTCAAAATCCTGTGAAGCCTGGGCAAAGCAGATAGAGAGAAACGGTTGTCAATTGATGGAAGAATCGAGAACCAAAGGCCACAGATTTAGAGTAATTGGCAAAAGGATCATTGGCGACACAAGGAGAAATGTTATCCTTCAGCGTGCAGGTAGGACCTGGAATGCTTTGCCAACGAGTGCAATAGAAATAGATTCAGTTCAACAAGCACGAATTATTGTCTGAAAAGGAAGAATGGGCAGGATTATTGGGAGTGGCAGCAGATGCATTGCTTATTAAGGGACAGCAGAGAAACAATGGAAGGAATAGCCACCTCCTGTGATGTAACAATCCGTGTCATGTATCCTCAGAAGGTAAGGAATAACTTTAAGGATGTGTGATTAGAACAATTTAGATTCAGTGTGGAGTGGGGATGGAGACGTCGCAAATAGGAGTGCAGAAAAGATTTCTTTTTTGATCTGACATCATTGTGTGACTTCAGGACTTTGTCAGTAGATTTCCTTTATCCTGTGACCTGTACGTGGACCAGTATTACTCCAACTTTCCCATACTTTGGAATTTTGTTTCCAAGAAGAGAACTGATCAATTTTCCTGTTGTTTTAACAAGAAGAAGTTTCCCTTTGGAAAAAGAGACTGACAAACTGACAATGAATGCATTACATCCCAGCCTCACAATTGATGCCGGTCAAAAATGCTGTCCAATGACTTTATTGAAATGTTCATTGTTGTTAGGTGACTTGACAGGTTAAGTGTGAAGAGATTGTTTCCCCTTGTAGGAGAGTCTGAGAGCGGACAAACAAATCTCAGAATAAGGAGACGTACATTTAAGACAAAGAAGAGGCAGCATTTATATCCTGTCAGAGGGTGGTGAACCCGTTTGAAGGCAGGTGAGCTCAGTTACTTGGATCGATGGTTTGTAATGCAGAGGCATGTTAACAGTATGGCTTCAATTCTCTTACTGGCTGAGATTCCCATGAAGGAATCTACATCTCAACCTCTCACCTTAGCTGAGGCACAGTGACCTTCATTTTATACCACCACCTCTCTTTCCAATGAGAGAATAGCCCTACGGCTCAGCAGGTCTATGATAACGTCATTGAAATAACTCAACTGAGGCTGGTATCTCGTCACCAAAACATCCTTTATTTGCCATGGAGAGCCCTTGACACTGATCCAACTCCCTCAGAGCCAGCTCTCAGAATGAACAGAACCTCTGACACTACTGTTTATATCTGCAAGCCAGGGCTCCCTGATTGACTCATATTAACATCTTCAATCAGCGAACTCATATTCTGAGGTCTACCTAGCTTACCTCATTCAAATCACTACATTAACCTTTAGTGATTCTGTGGAATTCCACACCACAGAGGGCTGTTGAGGCTGGATCATTAAGTATATTCAAGGCTGAGATGGACAGATTTTTAATCAACACGTGAATCAAGTGTGAAAGGAAGGAAAGGGGCCTTGGGGCTTATCAGATCAGCAATGAATGGTGGAGCAGACTCGATGGGATGAATGGTCTACTTCTGTTCCTTTGTCTTGTGGTCTTATCCCAGGCAACGTCCTCTGCACCCAGGCCAGTACAATCACATCCCTCCTATAGTGCAATGGCCAGAACTGCACACGCTACTCCAGCTGTGGCCTAACCAAAGATCTGAACAGCCCACATGATCTCGCCACTATTATAGTTAATGCCTTGGATAATGAAGCACCCCGTATGTTTTCTTAATTATGTTATTAAAGTTTTCTGCCACCTTCAGTGATTTGTCCTTCTGCTGCCTCCCTTCTTCCACAACTCTATCTGTCCCTCCCTCCACCTGTCTTTGTGATATCTGCAAGCATAGCAACAATGACCTCAGTTCCTTCATTCAGATCATTTCTATACAACATGAACAATTGTGGTCTCAACATTTACCCTGGTGGAACTCTGCTCGTCACCGGATGCCATCTTGAAAAAGACTGCTTTACCCTAATCTCGACCACATGCCAGTCAGCCAACCTTTTGTGCATGTCAACATCTTGCTCCTAAAACCATGGGAAGTTACGTTATTTAGCAGCCTCTTGTGTGTTACCTTATCAAAGGCCTCCGACAAATCCAAGTAGACCACATCCACTGGCTCCTCTTTAACTAACTTGCTCATTGCCTCTTCAAAGAATTTTAACAGAATTATCAGGCATTAATTCTACTTGATGAAGTGGTGTTGACTTAGCCCTAGTTTACCATGCTCTTCCAAAGACTCCACAATCTCGTTCTTAATAACGGACAAAAAAATTTAACCATCTTCCGAGGTCAGCCTAACTAGCCTATAATTTCCCATCTTCTGTCTTCGATCCACCTTAAATAGGGTGTTACATTAGTCATTTTCCTCTCTTCCCTCTCTCTCTCCTCAGTATGTATCTTACTCATTGGAATGAGATTTTGCTGTGCCTCCTGAATTACCCTCAGAATCAACCATTGCTACTCCTCCGCCTTTCCTGCTTGTTTCTCCCTCCAATCATCTTTGGTCAGCTTGTCCATCATATATTTGTAGCTCCTTTTAGTCAACGGTATTATTAGACCTGATTCCCGTTTTTCCTTCTCAAACTGCAGGATGATGTTGATCATATTGAAGTCACTGTCACCAAAAGCTCCTTCACTTTCAGCTCTCTCGTCAAAACTGCATAATTAAACATCACCAAATCGAGAATTACCTATTCCCCCGTGGGGTCTAGCATAATTTGGTCCGAAAAATGCACAAATTCCTTATCTTGAGATCTGCTACCAATCTAATTTTCCCAGTTCACCTGCAAATTGAAACCCCCTCTGATTATTGTAAAAGTGTCTTTCTTTCATGGTATTTCTACCTCCTGGTTTATTTTCTGTCTCACTTCCTGACTACTGCTGGGAGGCTTGTATATAGCTCCCACAGGGACTTTTTCTTTCTTCGCGTTTCCCCATCTCTTCCCACATGAATTCTACGCCTTCTGACCGTATTTCACTTCCTGCTATTACTAACAAGACTTCCTTACCCGTTCTACCTATCTGCTTGTCCTTTCAATAGGAGATATTTCCAAGGATATTTATTTCCAAGCCCTGATCCTTTTGCAGTCACACCTCTGTGATGCTCATTTCACTGTAATCGCAAAACTCAATCTGAGTTCCAAGCTCCTTCCCCGTTCCACGTGCTGCATGCATTTAAATACAACACACATTACTGCGTTGATTGTCACCCTTTTCATGCTTTTCCCTTATGTTCTGTGCCTGAAATTAGAGTACTGACTCGATCCATACTCACTCACTCCTATTACTTGTTCTGGAAACTATCATAACCTCTCATGAGCCCTCCCCCTTCAACTCGTTTCCAGTCCTTGTGATCACACTATTTAATTTTTCCATTTGCAACCTGGTCACAGATCGATTCAAATGGAGCCAATTTCAATGGTCCAGTTTCTTCCTGCCTCAATACTGATGCCAGTCCCCCATGAAATGGGACCCTTCTTTCCTGCATCACTCCTGTAGTGACACTTTTACTTCCCAAACGTTCTCCTTTGTGTGCCAATTTACATGTTGCTCGGATCATAATCAGAGATTATAACACCTGAGGTCCTGCTCTTTAATTTTGTTCCTAATTCCTCATATTCCCTACACAAGACCACTCATTTTAATTATTTTATAATGAGGCAAGGAAATAGATGCTAACCTTGGTTAAATGCAATAAGTGAGTCAAATGAAATAGTCACATATCCGAGTAGTAAATGAACCTTGATACTTACAAAATGAATGCATATTTTTGATTATAATGTGCAAAATACTCTTCAAGTAAGATTAAAGTTTAAATCTGATGGAGTATATTGTTTAAAGAGTCCATCATTGTGGAAATAGCTCCTGAACATCTGCATGAAGCAAATCCGTGTAAAAATGCTCGAGTTTCATCAGGTCAGTAACACGAGCCCAGGGGGTTAAATGAGAGAATTACCTGTAACATGGAGCTCAGGATGCAATGAGATTAGCAATGATCTTATTGAATGGTAGAGCAGGTTTGAAGGGATGAATGGCCTCATGATACACCTAAAGCAAACGACTCTGCCCATCTTCATGAGTCACATATTGGGGCAAACTGGCCTTTTTATGATCCTGGGAATTGTTTGGAATATTATCTGGAACATTCTATTAACGACACCATCCATAAAATTCTAGAAGTGAAATTCTCCAGAACATTCTATAACTGACATTTCCCAGCAAATTCTATTACCAACATTCTTCAGAACTTTCCATAACTAACATTCCCTAGTCCACTCTATTACCGACATTCTCCAGAACACTCTATAACTGAACTTATTTTGTGAACGGCTGGATGCGAGTTAGTTGAACAAAAGATAAGATCCCATTCCAGGGAAGAGGAGACACTGATTCTAATTCACCTCAGGCAGTTAAAGGGGTGAATATGTTTTCCCTACGTTTACATTTCTTCACAACAGAAGATCAAACACCATTTAGAATAAAGACAGAAATTTCCAACCTCCATTTGTCGTCAAGGAACTGGCAGAAAACGTTTCAGGATGGCAAAGTTTTCGCCCTCCGTACTAGGAATTGTGAAGAAGCGGCCTGTGCCTGCTGTCAAGTGATCGAGTGTGTGGGAATGTTCTAGAAACCACCTGTTCTTATGGATAAGTTTCTGTGTGTCTGGGGAGGGAGTGTTTCTTGTGTTTTATGTCGCATTTTTGTACGTAATTCAAAACTTCCCATTTGTTATTTCAGCTCCATTTATTTCAGTAAATCTCTGAAAACAGTCAAACATTTGAAATTCTCACTCCATCCTCAGTCAAACTAGTTACTTTGCCTCCAGGCTGATGTACAATTTGTTTGTTTACCTTCCTCACAGTTAACATGGTGACAATCTTCGTCCTGCTCTATAAACATTGTGGATTGTCTCCATGTGACAGACATTACCTGGGGGCCATGGCAGAGGCGGATCTACCGATCATTATCCTCGACCTGATATTGAGACACATTCCCATTGTCTATGAGGAACAGTTTTATTTCCTGGAATCCATCCCCGTGAGTAATATCCACGCTATCCTGCTTTATGCAGCCACTGACTGCTCTGTCTGGTTCACCGTCACTTTCACCTTTGATCAATTTGTGGCCATTTGTTGCCAGAAGCTGAAAAGTAAATATTGCAGTAAGAAAATGGCAGCTGTGGTTCTGGGAACAGTGACTGCACTGAGCTGTTTAAAGAACATTTTCTGGTATTTTATGCTCTCAGGTCAGTATTTGCTGGAGAACTCCCCTTGGTTTTGTTTTGTAACAATAAACGTTCTTTACTCCCGTGTCTGGACCACAATCGAGTTCCTCCATCACATTCTAACCCCGGCTCTCCCATTTCTTCTGATTCTGCTGCTCAATGTTTTCACCATCAGACACATTTTAGTGACCAGCAGAGCCCACAGGAGACTCCGGGCTCACACCAATGGAAACATTCAGTGTGACACTGAAATGCAAGATCAAAAAAAATCCATCATTTTACTATTTGTGATCTCAGCTAATTTCATCCTATTATGGTCAACATTAACGTTTTTTTCTATGTGGTATCGGATGTGGTTTATTGGGTCTGACTCTGTGTATCTAGATGGCTTTGTGCAGGAATTGGGCTTCATGTTGCAGCTCCTCAGTTGCTGCACAAACACCGCGATTTATACCGTGACCCAGACTAAGTTTAGGCAGCAGCTGAATAATGTTTTGAAATATCCTTTTACTCAAATTAATCAATCAATCAATCCAGGATTTTCTCATTTCAGTTCAATTTTTCAGCAATGTATCAGCCTGTCACTATGTTGCTAGCTTGTCCAACTTTATCCCACATGGGGTTACTGGGGCACCTTTCAATGTTTCTATCAACCCAGGGGCAAGTTCACTTCCTATATCTGTAACTTCAATTTGTAAATAATAAAAATATTCATTTAAATATCCCAAGAAGCAGAGCAAACTATATTTCATGTGTCTTTTCATTGAAGAAGCTGAGCTGGAGAGGGACAGATTCAGCCTCCAGTCCTGGTCCTCAGTGAAGGGAGGGATTGGGGCCAAGCTCAGGAGTGGTGTTTAAGTCACTCCGTCCATGCTTTCACCTCTGGATCACCCACTCCAACCTGGCATCGGCAGAATTCATCGCTTTCTCTCTCCTTTTGACCCTTCCAGTATCACTCCCCAGTCATAATGTACCTCTTTCCACCCCCTTGCTCTTTCCTTCCACCACACCCCGCTCACCACTCTCCCTCCGTCCCTGTCCTTCACTCTCTCTCCCTCTGTCCATCTCTCGCCCTCTCTCTCTATTCCTCATTCCACTCCACTTCTTCTCTGTGCTCGTCCCACTATCTCTCTCTCCTCTCTGCCTCCTCGCCCTTTCTCCCCTTCCTCTCTTGCTCTCCCTCTGCCCACGTCCCTCTCTCTCGCTCCCCCCATCTGTCCCCTTCTTTCTCCCTCCTCTCTCCGTGTCCCTCTCTCTCACACTCTCTCTCTCTGTTCTGTCCTCCCTTCCCTCTGTCTCTTCCCCTCTGACCTCCCTCTCTCTCCCCCTCTGTCTGCTTCTCTCACACTGTGTCACTGTCATTCACTCTGTCCCGTTCCCCTCTCTCTCCCTCTTTCTCTCTCTGTCTCTGCGCCTCTGTCCCCCTCACCTCTACCTTCTCTCTCTCCCTCTGTTCACCTCTGAACACCATCTCTCTCTCTGCTTGTCCCCTTCTCTCGCTCTCTCCTGCCACTCCTTCTTCCCCCCGTCTCTCACTCTCTCTCCTTCTCACTCCCTCTCGTCCCATCTGCCCCCATTCTCCTATCCCTTCTGACCCGCTCTCTGTTTCTCTCACCCGCCCCCCCCACTCTACCTCTGTCTCCCTCTCTCTTGCTGCCACAGTCTCTCCTTCTATACCCTCTCTCTGTCCCTGTCCCACTCTCTTCCTACGTCTTTCCCCTTTGTCTCCTCTCTGCCTTTCTGCCCCCTCTCTCTCACTCCGTCACTTTCTGTCTCTGTCTCCCGTCTTTATCTGTCCTCTCTCTCTATGTTCTCTATCCTGCTTCTCACTCCCTGTGTTCCTCTCCCTCTCCTCTTTGTCCCCTCTCTTTACTCTCTCTCCATCTGTCCCCCATCACTTTCTCTCTGTCCCCCTCTGACCAACCCTTCTCTTTTTCCTCCTCTACTACCCCTTCCTCTCTCCCCCCTCATCTGCCCATCTGTCCCCCTCTCTCTCCCTCTGACCCTGACACTCACCCTCTGTAAACCCCTGTCAACCTGTCCCTATCTCTCCCTCTCTTCCTCTGCTAGTCTCTCTCCACACTTTCTTCCCTGCTGCCATCTCTCTGTCCCACCTCTCTCTTTTCTCACTTCGACCCTTTCTCTCTCTCTGCCCCTCCCATCCTTCTGTCCCACTCTCTTTCCCCCTTTGTGCCCCCCTCCCCGTCTGCCTCCTCACTCTCACCCTGTCACTGTCTCTCTCTCTCTCTCCCTGTTCTCAGCTTCTCTGTCTGGCTCTTTCTATCCTCTCTTTCCCTCCCTCTTTCTCCGTCTCTATCCCTCTGCCACCCCTTCCTGTCTCCTTCTCACTGCCTCTCTCCCCATCTATCCCCCTCTCTGTCGCCCCTTCTTTCACTCCCTCTGTCCCCCCTCACTGTCACTCTGTCCACCTCAGTCCCCCGCCTCTCTCTTTCCCGCTATTTCTCTTCCTACCCCTCTGTCATGTTCCCTGTTCCCCACTCTCTATCCCCACCTCTCTCTCTCTTTGTTCGCGCCCCTCCACCCATATCTCACCTTTCCCCCAATCTGTTCCCCGCTGTCTCCCTCTCTCTTCTCTCTCCCGGTTCTTCCTCTCTCTCTCTCTCTCGTCCATCTGTTCCCATTGGTTAGCCCTCTCCCTCCCCCTCTTCCCTTCTCCTTCTCCCTCTGTTCCTGTCCCTCTCTCCGTCTCCCCGCCTCTCTCCTCCTTTCCGTCTCCCTCTCTCTCCACCTCCACCATCCCTGCCTCTGCCCCTCTGTCTCCTTCTCACTCACTCTGACATTCTCTCTCTGTCTCACTGTCACCCGCACTCTCTGTGTGTGCCCCTCTCTCTCTCCCTCTCTCTGTGCCTCTCACTCCCACTGTCCCCCTCGCTCTACCATTTTTCTGTCCCTCTCTCCCCCTCCCTATCTCTCTCCCTCTGCGTCTCTGACACCCCTCTCTCTCCACCTCTGCCACCCCTTATTCCCTAGCCTCTAATTTCTCACTTTCTCCCTTTAACTCGCTCTCTCCCCATCTATGCACTCCCTCTCTCAATCGCCTCTTCTTTTCCCTTCTCGCGCTCTGCCCGTCACTCTCTCACTCTCCCTCTGGCCCCCCTCTCTCTCCCTATGCCCCTCTTTCTCCATCTGTCCCCCATTCTCACCCTTTGAGGTTACAGGTGGATTTGGTTCTGAGTAAGGAGATTTGGAGCTGAGTGACTGTTGCTTAACTGAAACTGAAATTCATGATTTCATGAGCATAATATTGCAAAGCAACTACTGCTTGATGTAATTGTTGTCTCCTTGTTGTGATTGCACTTATGTCTTAACAGGCCTGATGACTGACTGAAACCTTGTCCACACAGACCACGTGTATGGTTTCTCTTCACTGTGAATGATGCCTTTTCCTTCCATGTTCAAAGGCTGGTGACATTCAGCTCCTGAGAATCAAGCATTGCTGGCAGCTCTTGATGTCATGTTTTATTTGAACTTTCTGTGAAATAAATTGAAAACAGGAAGAAGTGGAATGAAATCTGCTGGATTGTCATAATGGTCCAGGTGTGTTTTTAATTGACAGGGCAGAAGTTGAAAACTAAAGGCCAAACCAGGCTATGGGAACAGTCTGCAGTAATTTCTGCAGAGCCAGCAGAGTTTGAGGGTCAAGTGATGCCACAACAATGCTGTCTATGTAACAAGATAAACCGTACAACTGGCTGACCATAGTCTTTGTCAGTCTATAATTAAGACCATAAGACATAGGAGCAGAAATTAGGCTATTGAGTCTGCTCCGCCATTCAATCATGGCTAATAAGTTCCTCAACCCCATTTTCCCACTTTCTCCCCATAACCCTTGATCCCATGAAAATCAAGAACCTATCTATCTCGGTCTTAAATGTCCTCAATGACCTGGCCTCCACAGCCTTCTGTAGTAGTGAATTCCACAGATTCACCACTCTCTGGCTGAAGACGTTTCTCCTCATCTCCGTTCTGAAAGGTCTTCCCTTTACTCTAAGGCTGTGCCCTCGGGTCCTAGACTCTCCTACCAATGGAAACATCTTCCCAACATCCACTTTGTCCAGGCCATTCAGTATTTTGAAAATTTCAGTTAGATCCCCTCTTATCCTTCTAAACTCCAATGAGTACAGTCCCAGAGTCCTCAAACGTTCCTCATATGTTCGGCTTTCCATTCCTGGGACCAATCTCGTGAACATCCTCTGAACTCGCTCTAGGGCCAGTACATCCTTCCTGAGATATGGGGCCCAAAACTGCATGCAATACTCCAAATGTGGCCTGACCGGAGCCTTGTAAAGCCTCAGTAGTACATCCCTGCTTTTACATTCAAGTCCTCTCAAAATAAATGTCAATATTGCATTTGCCTTCCTGATAAGTGACTCAACCTGCAAGTTTACCTTGAGAGAATCCTGGACTAGAACTCCCAAGTGTCTCTGCACTTCAGACTTCTGAATTTTCTCCCCATTTAGAAAATAGTCCATGCTTTTGTTCTGCTTACCAAAGTGCATGACCTCACACTTTCCCACGTTGTACTCCAACTGCCACTTCTTCGCCCACTCCGCTAACCTTTCCAAGTCCTTCTGCAGCCTCGCCACCTCCTCAACACTACCTGTCCCTCTTCCTATCTTTGTATCGTCTGCAAACTTAGCCAGAATGCCCACAGTTACTTCAACTACATCATTAATGTACAAAGTGAAAAGTTGTGGTCCCAGCACCAACCCCTGCGCAACACCACTTGTCACCTGCTGCCATCCCGAGAAAGACCCCTTTATCCCTACTCTCTGCTTTCTGCCAGACAGCCAATCTTCTATCCATGCTAGCACCTTGCCTCGACCACAGTGGGCCCTTAGCTTACTCAGTAGCTCCCTGTGTGGCACCTTATCAAAGGCCTTCTTGAAGTCCAGATGGATAACATCCATTGGCTCTCCTTGATCTATCCTGCTCATTACTTCCTCAAAGAATTCTAGCAGGTTTGTCAGGCATGACCTCCCCTTGAAGAAACCATGCTGACTTTGCTCTATTTTACTGTACACTTCCAAATATTCAGAAATCTCATCCTTTACAATGGACTCCAAAATCTTGCCGACTACTGAGGTTAGGCTAATCGGCCTGTAATTTTCTGTCTTTTGCCTTACTCTCTTTTTAAACAGGGGTGTCACATTAGCGATTTTCCAGTCCTCTGTGAATGACCTAGGCTTGCTGCAAAAGCATTACTGCAGGCAAACAGGAATTCACAAACCACCTTCGGGTACGTGCAATCCCCCCCTTATGTACTGGTGAGACTTGACATGGAGAACTGTATACAGTACTGGATAGCATACTTAAGGACAGTTGTCCATACATACTGAGGGGACCTGACCAGGTGGATGCTGAAAAAAATGTTTGCTGTTTTGGGAGCATCTCGAAGTAAAGGTCATAGTTTAAACATAAGGGTGAGCCCATTTAAAACAGGAACGAGGAAACATTTCTTCACACTCAGAGGGTTGACAGTCTTTGGAATTCACTTCCTCAAAAGGCAGTAGATGCCGAATCATTAAATATTTTTAAGGCAGAGGCAGATAGATTCTTGATGATCAAGATGATGAATGATTGTTGGGGATATGCAGGTACATAGAGTTGAGGTTGAAATCAGATCAGTCACGATTTTATTGAGTGGCATAGCAGAATCAAAGGGAAGAGTCACCTACTCTTTTTCCACAGACATATGTTGGAATAAATCAGCGAACAAAGAAACTCGAGTCTTGTCTAATTCCTGCGGGTGAGGAGGGTGTTTGAGTTCCCAATTCACCCACCCAGTGCAAATAGTTCCTCTCTATCTCCCCGACCAGCTTCATTAACATCTTAACTTTTTAATCAAATCATGCCTCAATCTTCTAAATTCCAGGGAATACAACATTCCTGCTGAGATGATGCATTTTGGTAAAAGAGTAGAGAACATACAAAATCGGAGCAGAAGTAGCCATTTGGCTCCTTGAGCCTCAAAAAGGTCATTGCTGATCTATTTAGGATTCAATTAAAAAATGTCTTTTTTCAAAATTTGATCATGGAATGTGGGCATCACAGGGTGGCCCTAGTGACCTTTATGAAGATGGTGACCTGCCTTCTTGAGCCACTGCAGTCCATAGGCTGTAGGTCGATCCACAATGTTGTTATGGAGGGATTTCAGGATTTTGACCCAACAACAGTGAAGGAACAGTGATATATTTCCAAGTCAAGACGGCAAGTGGCGTGGAGGGAATTCATGCCCAACAAAGAGTCTCAAAGATCTACAGTACATAAAAACACCCTGCTACCTCTGTCTGATCTTGTTACTATCTTCCAAGTACTCTGTTAATACTCATTTTAGAGTCGCCTCTAGCATTTTTCCCATAACCAGCATCATGCAAATTCCCCATTTTTTCTGCCTCTTTCTTAAATACTAGGGTTACGTTAGCTACACTCAAATCATCAGGAACTCTTTCAGAGTCTATACAATTTTTGGAAGATAACACTCGTGCATCTGCTATTTCTCAGGCCACTTTCTGAGGTACTCTGGGATGAAGGTTACCAATTTCTGTGGAGTCATCTACGTTAATCCCATTATTTTACCCAATATCATTTGACTGCCTATACTAATTTCTTCCAATTCCACTTTCCCATTAGATCCTGTGATTTCCTCTTATTTTGGGGATGTTATTTGTGTATTTCTTTTTGAAGATAGGAGGATGTATTTAGTTGGTCTGCCATCACTTTGTATTGCATTTTTTTAGTTCCTCTGTTTCCGATTGTAGGAGACCCTATGTTCATCTTCATTAACGCTTTACTATCAATCTTGAATTAAGAGTTTAATATTGATCATGAAATCATTAATCGCCAGGAAAATCCCATCTGGTTCACTAATGTCCTTTGTGGGAAAGAATAACATGCTTGCCTCCTCTGGCCTACATATGACTCTCACCAACAGCAATGCAGTTGACTCTTGACAGCCCTCTTAGCAATCATAGATGGATGATATATTCTGGCTTAGCCAGCAATGTCCGCATTCCGTGAATGAATAAAAGAAAACTATTGATTTGTGTGGTCTTTGCAAGCATACTCTCAGACTCTATTTTCTGCCTTTTAATCAATCCCTTT
The DNA here is from genome assembly GCA_024137785.1 of Ginglymostoma cirratum. Lineage (NCBI taxonomy): Eukaryota > Metazoa > Chordata > Chondrichthyes > Orectolobiformes > Ginglymostomatidae > Ginglymostoma > Ginglymostoma cirratum. The sequence goes on from JAHRHZ010000163.1 coordinate 688,565, forward strand.
GTCTCCCTTTGTTGAGTTCTAAACTGTTCTCAATCCTCAGGTTTGTTGATTTATTTAGCAAATTTAATACTAACCATCATTTCCCTTTTTTGCCATGGTCCCTATATTGTTCTTATGCCAGACTGGGATGAATAACTTTTGAACATAGATCATGGCAAACATTGAAAGAGTGCATGGACAATCTCACAAAACCCACTTAAATACTGATCCATGATTTATCACAGCTAGCTCACACCTCTCAACATTCTAATTTTCTTTATTTAATGACAGGACCCTAGTCTCAGAAAGAATGACATCACTCTCCATCTTAATGAACAGTTCTATCTTATTGTGGTCACTCTTTCCTACGGGCCCATGCTCAACATTATTATCAATTATTCATAGATCATAGAATTCCTACAGTGTGGAAACAGGCCCTTTGGTTCATCAAGTCTACACCGACACTCAGAACTTTGCCACCCAGACCCATCGCCTAATCTACACCTCCCTGAACACTATTGGCAATTTAGCACGGCCAAACCAGTTAGTCTGCACATCTTTGGACTGTAGGAGGAAACCAGAGTGCCCAGAGGACACCCACGCAGATATGGGAAACTCCATACAGACAGTCGCCTGAGGCTGGAATTGAAACCGGGTTCCTGGCGCTGTGAGGCAACAGTGCTGACCACTGAGCCACAATGCCACCGTAATGAGAATTCCTTTCTTGTTACCCAATACCCAGTTGCTTCCTCGCTATATTGATTCTTAAAGCTGTTCCACACACCATGCTAAAAATGCCTCCTGTGTCATATTGCTACTAATTTGATTTGCTCAATTTATGTGCAGATTAAAGTCACCCATATTTACACCCATATCTCACCAAATCTCTTTACAAATGAAGCAGATACCTTTACATTTACATTCAATTCTTGTAATAACGAAGGATACAGCTGATTCACTTTCTTGAAGACAAAGAGATTTTGATCAAATGGGTCAATGGTCTGAGGACCCGCAGATGGAGTTTTTATCTCCGGCTAATACATTCCCAAACTGAGCTATTCAGCAATAGATACGAGGGGAATGATCCCCCACCTTCCGCCCCCCAAAATGAATGGAACTATACAGTCCTCTCTCCTTACGGTTGGAAACAAAGAGAATCAATGGTATCATAAAGAAAATTAGATCAGCATTTAAGTAAAATAAACTTTGGGCAGAGAGCAGGGGAACTTGAGAGATTGCATTTCCGTACAGAAAGTTGGTATTGATGAAATGAGCTAAATTATTCCGTTCTGTGTCATAATGAATCTAAGACTGATTCCTGCAACCATTGCTCATAATAAAAACCAGAAATCATTGGCGTAAACCTGCGCTGACTCCGAGGAAGTTCCAGGCTTTCCTTCCTAAATAGTGATACCCAAACTCATCCTCCGGGGCTGCTCTGCACACGGTTTCGAATTTCTTAGAACCTTTCCGGTGACACTGATCGCAAAAATCTTTTCCCACAGACACTGCAAACAAACATTTTACCTTGCATGCACGGCGAAAGACCGATGACACTGCGATGCTGCTAAAAAGCGTGGCTCTGTTAGGCCTTGCTGTGATATCTGGTTGGAACTGAAGATCTGGAAATCCTTCCCATTGAATGCACTGGAAAAGAATGAACAGAATTCATCCTCTCAGTCAGCCCATCGTACAATGCCCCGGCCTGCAGCATGCCTACCGCGCATTCTCTGTTCAGCTTGTCAGGCCCGCCTTCCGGTTCATTGACTGGTTGGAGCACCAACCCCGCCCCCCACCCTCGCCGATCGAGGCTCCAGTTCCAGCCCCGCCCCTGTGTCTCCCTGACTGGTTGGAAGATTAGACCGTCCCTTCCCTTCACTCGATGGATGTTTCTGGGGCCTGCCCCGCCGTTTGTCCGCTGAGTGGACTAGCAGTTCCGGTGCCATGTTCCAGTTCCGTCCCTTGCCTTGTTGCTATTGGTTGTTAGACGACATCAAACGGCGTGCAATCTACTGGAGCATGCGTGCCGGGAGCAATGGGAGGAGTGAAATGTTCCTCCATGACATCCACAAACGGTGAGTAAAGGTTAGAGAGGAGGGCAGTGTTGGTGCTATACGCCAGCAAGAGGCATGATTGCCCAGTTTAGGTCTCAAGTCCCAAACGGCTTTTTCGGTTTCGCTGTAGAGACCCTAAGACTTCTTCCCTGAAACAGGCCGCAGGCCAACGCCAATGCCTCTGCGTCTTGGTTTAGTGGGAAGTGCGCAGGCGCGGCTAGCGTGGTGACGTAGCAGAGACGGCGGGGTCCTGTGTTGCCCCATCCTCCAACTCCTACTCTTTCTGTTCCCAGGCTGCCACAATGTCTCCGTCTGGGGCTCTGCAGTTTTGTTTTATTACTCTCAGTGGGAGGGTTTACTGCGGTAAAAGTGCAGTATGAAGGTGAGATGAAGCTGGATGTGATAAAAAGCAGCAATCCCACCAGAATACAACTCCTGTAACCCCCTACAAACATATAGGTGTCTCAGCAGCTGGGTGTCTGACTGAATCGTTCCTGCACATGGAGCAGGGGAATGGTCTGACCCTGGTGTGACTGCACCATTGGGTGGCCAGCTCAGCTGGGGAACTGTATCACTGCCATTGTCCTGATATTTCCACAGTTTCTCCATAGGGTGGGTATCTGTAGTCTCTCCTGGCTAGGTGATCAGGTAAATTTTGATCCAATGGACAGAACATCCATATAGTTCCTGTCAACTGTCTGTGGTGAGATTTTTATTTCAGTCTATGTTAAAGCTCTTTCCACTGTCAATTCACTGAAACACTCACTCAGTCTGTGTAATTGGTTACGACTCTTTCGACATTCCACTGGAAGACCAGATGTAATAGGAACAGGAGTAGGCCATTTAGTCCCTTGAGCCTGTTCTGCCATTAAGTAGGATTGCGGCTGATCTGACACTCCTGATGTCCACATTTCCAGCATTTTTCGTGTAACCTTTAATTCCCCTACTGATCAAAAATCTATCTATCTCTGCCTTAAAAATATACAAGGACTCTGCCCTGTCAGCTCTCTGTGGCAAGAAGTTCTAAAGACACTCAGCCCTCTCAGATGAAAACTCTCTTCAATTCAACTTTAAATTATTCTGAGACTATGCTTTCAAGCTGGAGACTAGCCAATGAGAGGGCAAATCCTGTCAGCATTTACCCTGTCAAGCCACTTCAGAATCTGATTGCAGCAATGGTAGGTGATCTCATTCAAGCAAAACTCCAATGCGTTGTGTCGCATTCACTCAGTCTGTGTCACTGGTTAAAGGTCTTTCCACTGTGTACTGTATTAGAACCTTTGCTGAGATTTTAAAAATCATTTTTGGTTTGAATCTGAGAGCTGAACAGTGAACTCTGGACTGTGAGCAACAGTTATGTTAAAAAAGAATGTAAAGCTATAGTTTGTTTCTGAGGCCAGGCCTGGAAGTTAATTGCAGGTTGTTTGTTGATCAAAACTCCGTAGACTATTTTGGTCATTAATGAAGTCAGTATCTGGGAACTGGTACCAGCATGTCTGGGAGAGAACATGGTCAAATAGAAGTCAGTGCCAGAGTTCTTTAGAACTGGGGCTTTCTGAGAAAAGGTGTATGGCTGTTGATGTGACAGCATAAAGGTTTGACAATCCTGTGTACCGGTGAGGCAATGCATCATGGAAACTGCTCAAGTAATCTGGTCAATTTTGTTTTGATTTCTGAAAATTTATACCGTGACTTTTTGTATGTCTGTCTTAGGTGCGAATGGGGCTGGAAACAAAGGTTATTGGTTTTAATCATTGCTGCATTCACTGAGGAGTATATGCAGTATGCTGTTGGGAGATGCTTGTGCATGTGCTAGTGACCGAGACTGATGGAAAAGTGTCCACGTGCGCGTCTTTGACACTGAGCTGGCTGCCAGTGTGAAAGAGGCTAGGAGAAAGACCACAGAGCAGAGGGAGAGAACCGAGCAGGGTGGGGGTGTGTGGTTTGGATATTGGGGTTATTCTTCTCCCATCACCCCACCACAAATCCCAGCCCATTGTTTCTTTCATTGCTCCCCTTCCCCACCCATCCCACCTCTCGCTTCCCCCAGCATCAGCAAACTTCCAAAGACATTTCTTACATACTGTTGTTTTTCTCAGAGCATTCAAAAACTTGACAACTGGATAGAAAACGAGAGACATAGCAGCCACTCCAGAATCTTCCAAAATTACTCTGCATCTTCTTGAACTACTGCAGTACGCGTGGTGAAGATGCCCCCAAATTGTTGTTTGGTAAGGAATTACGGGATTTTCATCCAGTAGTGATAAGGTTGTGCTGATATCTGTGTCAGTCATAATCATTTTGTTTTTATATCCCACCTTCATCAGAATAGAAACATAGAAAATAGGAACATGTGTAGGTCATTGTAGCTTCTGATCCTGATCCGCTAATCAGTTTGTTCATGGCTGATCACTCAACTCAGTAGCCTGTTCCCACTTCAGATCCATACCCTTTGATCCTTTAAGCCCTCACAACTATACATATTCTTCTTCTTGGAAACAGTCAATGTTTTGACCTGAACTGCTTTCTGTGACAGCAAATTTCACAGGGTCACCAGTCTCTGTGGAAAGAAATGTTTCCTCGTCTCAGTCCTAAATGGTCCTTTTTCCTTAAACTGAGACTCTCTGATTCTGGACTCCCTGGCCATAGACATCAACCTTCCTGCATTTACCATGTTAGTCCTGTTAGAATTTTATTGGTCTCCGTGGGATCTTCCCTCATTCTTCTAAACGCCAGTGAATTTCATCCTACCCAATCCATTCTGTCCTCAAATGTCAGTCCTGCCATCCCAGGAATAAGTCTGGTGAACTGTTGTGAATAGCCTCCATAGCCAGAACGTCCTCCCTCAGACAAGGATTCCAAATCTGCACACAGTACCCCAGGTGTGGTCTCACTAAGATCCTGTACAATTTCAGCAAGACATCCCTGCTCCTGAACTCAAATCCTCTCGCTATGAAGTTCAAAATACCATTTGCTTTCTTCACCTCCTGCAGCACCTGCATGCTTACTGTCAGTGACTTGTGATTTCCTAGTGGATAAACTCAAACTTATACACATTATACTTCATCTGCCTTGAATTTTTGCCCACTCACTCAACTCCAAATCACACTGAAGCATATTTGCATCCTCTTCAAAGTTCACTGTCCCAACCAGCTTCATGTCACCTACAAGCTTGCAGATATGCCATTCGAGTTGCCTCATCTAAGTCACTAATGGGTAGTGTGAATATCTGGGGTCTGGCACTGACCCCTGAGGTACCTCACTGGTCACTGGCTGGCACACAAGAAATGACTGTTTATTTGACACTGTTTCTGTCTGCTAGCCAGTTCTGTGTCCCCGTGAATACCCAGTCCCACGTACTTTAACTTTACATGCTAATCTCTTCTGTCGGACCTCTCGAACGCCTTCTCAAATCCCAAGTGAACCATGTCAACTGCCTCCTTATCAACTCTAAATGCTTCAATCTTGAAACATTCCAGCAGATTCGTCCAGCATGATTTCCCTTTGGTAAATTCATGCTGACTGACTCTGTTCAATCCCCTGTCGCTGTTTTCCGGTGTTAGGCGAACTGGTCTGTCATTCCATGTTTTCTCTTCACCTTTCTTTTAAATAGTGGGGTTATCTTCGTTACCCTCCACTCCATCATAATTGTTCCAGAGTCGAGAGAATCTTGAAAGATGATCATCAATATCCTCTATTTGGATTCAGGCCCCTAATTTCAGAATATATCCATTGTATCTCAGGCCACTTTAAGTACTCTGGACTGTAGATTACCAGGTGTTGGGATTTGTTAGCTTTTAATCTCATGCATTTCTCCAATACCATTTCCCTATTAATACCGATGCCCTTCAGTTCCTGCCTCTGATGTGTTCCCAGCATTTTAGGGATATTATTTGTGGCATCCTTTGTGATGACAGAACCAAAATATGTAGTTAATTGGTTTGCCATCTCTTTATTCACATATTAACTTCCCCTGTTTCTGATTATAAGGGATTTGTTTTCATTAGTCTGTTCTTCTTGTCATATACTTTTAGGAGTTTTTGCAATTAGTTTGTGTGTACCCTGCAAGCTTATTCTTACACTTTACTTTTCCCCTCTTAATCAATCCCTTAGACCTCCTGTGCTGAAATCTGAACAGCTCCCAGTCTTCAGACCTGCTGCTCTTTTTTGCCAATTCATAGCCCTCTTCCATGGATCCAGTACTATCCCTAATATCCCTGGTTAGTCACGGTAGAATATAGAACATTACAGCGCAGTACAGGCCCTTCGGCCCTCGATGTTGCGCCGACCTGTGAAACCAACCTGAAGCCCATCTAACCTATACTATTCCCTTATCATCCATATGTTTATCAAATGACCATTTAAATGCCGTTAAAGTTGGCGAGTCTGCTACTGTTGCAGGCAGGGCATTCCACGCCTTTACTACTCTCTGAGTAAAGAACCTACCTCTGACATCTCTCCTATATCTACCACCCCTCAATTTAAAGCTATGTCCCCTCGTGCTAGCTGTCACCATACGAGGAAAAAGACTCTCACTGCCCACCCTATCTAATCCTCTGATCATCTTGTATGTCTCTATTAAGTCACCTCTTAACCTTCTTCTCTCGAAGGAAAACAGCCTCAAGTCCCTCAGCCGTTCCTCATAAGACCTACCCTCCGTACCAGGCAACATCCTGGTAAATCTCCTCTGCACCCTTTCCAATGCTTCCACATCCTTCCTATAATGCAGCGACCAGAACTGTACGCAATACTCCAAGTGCAGCCGCACCAGAGCTTTGTACAGCTGCAACATGACGTGACAGCTCCGAAACTCAATCCCTCTATCAATAAAACCTAACACACCGTACGCCTTCCTAACAACCCTATCAACCTGGGTGACAACTTTCAGGGAACTATGCACATGGACACCGAGATCTCTCTGCTCATCCACACTACCAAGAATCTTACCATTAGCCCTGAACTCTGTATTCCTGTTACTCGTTCCAAAGTGAACCACCTCACACTTTTCCACATTAAACTCCATTTGCCACCTCTCAGCCCAGCTCTGCAGCTTATCTATGTCCCTCTGTAACCTGCAACATTCTTCCACACTACCCACAACTCTACCGACTTTAGTGTCATCTGCAAATTTACTAACCTATCCTTCTATGCCCTCATCCAGGTCATTTATAAAAATAACAAACAGCAGTGGCCCCAAAACAGATCCTTGTGGTGCACCACTGTCTAACTGAACTCCAGGATGAACATTTCCCATCAACCACCACCCTCTGTCTTCTTACAGCTAGCCAATTTCTGATCCAAACCGCTAAATCACCCTCAATCCTATGCCTCCGTATTTTCTGCAATAGCCTACCCTGGGGAACCTTATCAAACGCTTTACTGAAATCCATATACATCACATCAACTGCTTTACCCTCATCCATCAGTTTGGTCACCTTCTCAAAGAACTGAATAAGTTTGGTAGGCACGACCTACCCTTCACAAAACCGTGTTGACTATCCCCAATCAAGTTATTCCTTTCTAGATGATTATAAATCCTACCTCTTATAGTCCTTTCCAACACTTTACCCACAACAGAAGTAAGGCTTACTGGTCTATAATTACCAGGGTTGTCTCTACTCCCCTTCTTGAACAAGGGGACGACATTTGCTATCGTCCAGTCTTCTGGCACTATTCCTGTAGACAGTGATGACATAAAGATCAAAGCCAAAGGCTCTGCAATCTCCTCCCTGGCTTCCCAGAGAATCCGAGGATAAATCCCATTGGGCCCAGGGGACTTATTTATTTTCACACTTTCCAGAATTGCTAACACCTCCTCCTTGTGATCCTCAATCCTGTCTAGCCTAATAACCTGTATGTCAGCATTCTCCTCAACAACATTGCCTTTTTCATGTGTGAATACTGACGAAAAAGATTCATTTAGCGCCTCTCCTATCTCTATCTATCTGGACTCCACACACAACTTCCCACTATTGTCCTTGACTGGCCCTAATCTTACTCTAGTCATTCTTTTGTTCCTGACATACCTGTAGAAAGCTTTAGGGTTTTCCTTGATTCTACCTGCCAAAGACTTCTCATGTCCCCTCCTGGCTCTTCTTAGCTCTCTCTTTAGGTCCTTCCTGGCTAACTTGTAACTCTCAAGCGCCCTAACTGAGGATTCACGCCTCGTCTTTACATAAGCCGCCTCCTTCCTCTTGACAAGGGATTCAACTTCTTTAGTAAACCACGGTTCCCTCGCTCGACCACTTCCTCCCTGCCTGAGAGGTACATATTTGTCAAGGACACGCAGTAGCTGTTCCTTGAACAAACTCTTCATTTCAATTGTGCCCAGTCCTTGCCGTTTCCTTCCCCATCCTATGCATCCTAAATCTTGCCTAATCGTCTCATAATTGCCTTTCCCCCACTATAACTCTTGCCCTGCGATATATACCTATCCCTTTCCATCGCTAAAGTAAACGTAACCAAGTTGTGGTCACTATCTTCGAAGAGCTCACCTACCTCCAATTCTAACACCTGGCCTGGTTCATTGCCCAGTACCAAATCCAATGTTGCCTCGCCTCTTGTTGGCCTATCTACATACTGTGTCAGGAAACCCTCTTGCACACATTGGACAAAAACTGACATATCTAAAGTACTCGAACTATAGCGTTTCTGGTCAATATTTGGAAAGTTAAAGTCCCCCATAACAACTACCCTGTTACTTTCGATCCTATCCAGAATCATCTTTGCTATCCTTTCCTCTGCATCTCTGGAACTTTTCGGAGGCCTGTAGAAAACTCCCAACAGGATGACCTCTCCTTTCCTGTTTCTAACCTCAGCCCATACTACCTCAGTAGACGAGTCTTCATCAAACGTCCATTCTGCCACAATAATACTGTCCTTGACTAACAATGCCACACCTCCCCCTCTCTTACCACCTTCCCTGATCTTACTGAAACATCTAAATCCCGGAAACTGCAGCAACCATTCTTGTCCCTGCTCTATCCATGTCTCCGAAATGGCCACAACATCAAAGTCCCAATGAACAACAGTTGAAGTTCCTCCATGTGCTCTTTAAATGTTTGTTATTCCTTTAAAGTTATATTCCCCAATTGATTCACGCCTCATACTGTCGTATTTTCCTCTCTTTAGGTTTTGGCCCCTTGTCTCAGAATCAACTCTGTCACACTCTATCTTAACGAGGAGTTCTTTCACTGATTTCTTCATTCTCCCATAAGGGGTCTCATACAGCAAGATTGCCAATTATTCCATTCTCATCACACAACTAAAAATTTGATATTCAAGTTGCCATAGTCTCGGGGGGAGAGAGAAGGCTAATGTGTTTTAACCTGAGGGTCACTGTGCCTCAGGCAAGGGGTAAGGTTAGGAATGTGGCACCTTTATGGTGACCTTGGGCTGTACATGATTTGAGCACATGCTGTTGGCATCACACTGAATCGTGACTCGTAGATCAGCCATCCAGCCAACTGAGCTAACCCACTCCCAGCCATTACACAATATGCAGTCAAGATCTCCATTTGGGTACTCAATGTATCGATCCAGAAAACGGTCTCATACACATTCTTGGAATTTCACCTCAATGCTATTGTTACTGATCTGATTTGTTCAATCTGTGCGCAGACTGAAGTCTCCCACAATAACCATAAGACCACAAGATACAGGAGCAGAATTAAGCCATTCAGCCCATCGTGTCTGCTCCACCATTTTGATCATGGCTGATATGTTTCTCAACCCCATTCTCCTGCCTTCTGCCTTCTCCCGTACCCTTGATTCCCTCACAAATGAAGAACCTATCTATCTGTGTTTAAAAATACACTCTACAGCCCCCTGCAGCAATGAGCTCCACGGAATCACCACCCTCGAGCTGGAAGAAACTCCTCCTCATCTCAGTTCTAAAGGGTTGTCCCTTCACTGTGAGGTGGTGCCCTCTGGTTCTAGTCTCTCCTACTAGTTGTAACATCTTCTCCACATCTATCTATCCAGGCCTCTCAGTATTCTGTAAGTTTCAATCATAGAGTCATACAGCATGGAAACAGACTCCTTGGTCCAACTCGTCCATGCCAACCTTGTTCCGAAACTAAACTAGTCCCATCTGCCTGCACTTGGCCCATATCCCTCTAAACATTTCTAATTCATGTACCTGTCCAAATGTCTTTTAAACATTGTAACTGTAGCTGCATTGACCACTTCCTCTGGAAGTTCATTCCGCACAGGAACCACTCCCTGTGTACAAAAAAGTGTTGCCTCTCATGTCTTTGTTTTTTTTTTCCTTTTACTTTAAAAATGCCCTCCAGTCTTGAAATCCCACCCCCTGGGGAAGAGATACCTTATCTCTACTCCTCAAAGGAAGGACTTGTACAATTAATAGTAGGGCCTGGGTAGTGTCGTACCTAGGTACCTTTGTACCTAAGACAGTGCTGTAAGTGGCGATTTGTCAACTTTTCACTGTACTCATGTGAGTTTGTGTGACAATAAAGCTAATTCAATTTGATTAAAGATATTCCCCTTGTCTTGAAATCTCCACCTAGGTAAAATACACCTGCCATTCTATAACCCTCAGATTTTATAAACCTCTTGTAGGTCAACCTCAAACTCTTACACTCCTGTGAAAGAAGTCCTAACCCATTCAGTCTCTCCGCACAACTCAATCCGTCTGTTCCCAGCAGCTTCCTGGTCAATCTCTTCTGAACCCTGTCCAGCTTAATAATGTCCTTCCTATAACAGGGCAACCAGGACTGGACATAGTACTCCAGAAGAGATCTCACCAACCTCCTTTACAACCTCAATATGATGTCTCAACTTCTGTACTCAAAAGGTCTGAACAATGAGGTAAGCCTACTAAACACCTTCTTAACCATCCTACTTACATGTGACATAAACTTCAAAAAACTAGGTAACTGAAACCCGAAGTGTATCTGTTCTACAGCACTAACCAAGGCTGTGTAAGTCCTGCCCTCCCCTTGTTTAGAATTAAAATCCTTACAGTGTGGAAACAGGCCATTCGGCCCAGCAAGTCCACGCCAACACTCTGAAAAGCATCCCACCCAGACTCTCACCCCTGCTCTGTCCCTATAACCCTGTATTTCCTGTGGCTAATCTATATTACCTATACATCTGAGGACACTACAGGCAATTTAGCATGGCCAGTCCATCTAACCTGCACATCTTTGAATTGTGGCAAGATACTGGAGCATCTGGAAGAAACACACACAGACACAGGGAGAATGTGCAAACTATGGACAGACAGTCGCCCGAGGCTGGAATTGAATCCAGATCTCTGGTGCTGTGAGGCAGCAGTGCTAACCACTGAGCCACCGTGCTACCCTAAAATATAATAGCTTGCATTTAGCCAAATTAAACTCCATCTGCCATTCCTCACCCTATAAGCCCATTTGATCAAGATCTCTTTGTAATCTTAAATAACCTTCTTCACTGTCCACTATACCACTAACTTTCGTGTCATCTGCAAACTTACCAACCATGCCTTCTATATTCTTATCTCAGTCAATTGTACAAATGACCAACACAAGTGGACCCAGCACCGATCCCTGTGGAACACTGCTGGTCACAGGTCTCTCGGCAAAATACATCTTTCTACCACTACACCCTGTCTCGTGTCCTTAAGTGAATTAAGTATCCAATTGGCAAGCTCACTCTGAATCCCAAATGAGCTAACTTTACTAATTTGTCTACTGTGCAGAACCTTGTTAAAGGCTTTACTACTGTCCAAGTAAACAATGTTTACTGCTCTGCCCTCATCAATCTTCTTGGTTACTTCATCAAAAGACTCAGTCAAGTTTGTGAGACACGATTTCCCTCGCACAGAACCATGCTGACTATCCCCAATCGTTCCTTGCCTCTCCAAATGCTGTCTTTCAGAATCACCTTCAACAACTTACCCACCACCAAAGTCAGACTTGCGGTCTGTAGTTCCCAGGCTTCTCCCTACATCCCTCCTTAAGCAAAGGCATGACATCTCCAGTCATCCAGCATCTCACTCATATTTCTAGATACAAATATTTCTGCAAGGAGCCCCACAAAGTCCTGGGATACACTTGATCAGGTACCAGAGATTTATCCATCTTTTTATTTTCTAAGAACTTCAGCACTACTCCCCCCACCCTTTGAAAAGACCTTTGCTGTTCACCTTATGCATATCCCTTATAATTTTCAAACCTCTACAGGGACACCCTTCAATCTCCTACGTGGAGTGAAAAAAGTCCCAGCCTGTCCTGTCTTTCGTAACGCAAACCCTCCAGTCTTAGTGACATACAGACTGTAAGTGTGGCATGAAGTCGTAAAGAGTAGAAAGTCAATCCAACCGCGAGAAACAACACCCAGTGTTCATTTCTTTGGCCCTTGGTCAGATCGTTTGGCAGCAGGAACTGTCCAGCTTTGTACATGGAGAGTGAACATTTGGGCTAGCTTTCTCCACAGTCAAAACTGATGTGAAATAGTTATTTTATATCTCTCCCATCTGCCTTGTCTCAACACAAAGACATCCTCCTTGATCTTTCAGGTGCCTAATTCTCTCTCTCCCCACTTGTTCTCTTGCTGTGTATGTACTATTAGAATCTCTTTGGATTATCCTCAGCCTTGGCAGATAAAGTTACCTTATGCCCGCTCTGCCTTCCTGATCTCCCTCTTAAGAAAGCCCCTATACTTTTCATTCAAGGAGTTTATTTGAATCCAGTTGTCTGTATATAAAATGTGATTCTTTTTCATTCTTGACTAGTGTCTCAATCTTTATTCGTCTATTGTTGTCTGATCATTACCAGCCTTACCTTTCACTCTGACCGTAATAGTAACACTCTGAACTCTTCTTATCACACTTTTCAAAGCCTCCCACTTATCAGACGTCCGTCTACCTGTAAACCGTGTACTCCAATCAACTTTTGCAGGTTCTTGTCTCATACCATTAAAATTTGCCTTACTCCAATTAAAAACTTTTAACTTTCATGGAAGGCTTATCCTTTTCCATAGCAGTTTTAAAGCTGATAGAATTATGATCCCAACCCAAAGTGTTCCCCAACCATCACTTCAGTCACTTGCTCTGCCTTACGACACGAGAAGGTCAAGTTTTGCTCCATCTCTAATAGGAACATTTACATAGAGTCACAGAGTCATACAGCACAGAAACAGACCCTTTGATCCAACCGTCTGCGCCGAGCATAATTCCAAGCTAAACTAGTCCCACCTGCCTGCCCCTGGACCATGTGCCTCCAAACGACTCCTATTCATGTATCTATCCAAATGTCTTTTAAACGTTGTAATTTTGCCCACATCCACCGCTTCCTCAGGAAGTTCATTACAAACACAAACCACTCTCTTTGTTTTAAAAGAAAATTGCCCCTCATGTCTTTTTTTAAATCTTCCTCCTCTCGCCTTAAAAATATCCCCCCCCCCAGTCTTAAAATCCCTCACTTTAGGGAAAAGCTGAGTGCCATTCACCTTATCTATACCCTTCATGATTTTCCAAACAAATATAAGGTCACCCCTCCAATTCCTAGACTCCAGTGAAAAAGGGTCTCAAGCCTATTCCAGCCTCTCCTTACAACTCAAAACTTCCATTCCTGGCAACATCCTGAAAATCATTTCTGAACCCTCTCCAGCTTAATGATATTCGTCTTAGAACAGACGACCAGAAGTGGACGCATTACTCCAGAGGAGGCCTCACCGACGTTCTGAACAACCTCAAGAGAATGTGCCCACTCCTGTACTTAAAGGTCTGAGCATGAAGGCAAGTAGGCTAAACACCTTCATAACCACACTGTCTACATGTGACGCAAACCTCAAAGAATTATGTTGCCGAACCCCTAAGTCTGTCAGTTCTCCAGCAGTACCCAAGGCTCAACTTTTAATTGTATATGTCGTGATCTTGTTTGTTTTACCAAAATGCAATACCACGCATTTATCCAAATTAAACACCGTCTGCCATTCCTCAGCCCACTAACCCATTAGATCAAAATCTGTTTGTAGTCTTGGATAGCCTTCTTTGCTGTCTACTATACCACCTATTTTGGTGTCATCCTCAAACTTACTAACCATATCTTCAATATTCTCATCTAAATCGTTTACATAAATGTCAAACAAAATTAGACTCAGGACCGATCCCTGTGGAACACCGCTGGTAACAGACCTCCGGTCTGAAAAACAACCCTCCACCACCAGTCCCTGTCCCCTGTCATTAAGCCAATTTTGTATCCAATTGACAAGCTCACCCTGAGTCACATATGATTTAACTTTACGAATTAGTCCACTGTCTGGAACGTTGTCAAAGGTTTTACGAATCAAAGTAAACAATCTTCTTTGTTACTTCCCTAAAAAGCTCAATCAACTCATTGTTTCTTGCCTGTCCAAATACATAAATCCTATCTTTCACAATTACCTCCAACTACTTACCACCACCGAAGTCTGACTCACAGGTCTATACTTCCCTGGCTTCTCCTTAAGTCCTTTAATCAAAGGCACAACATTAGCCACTCTCCAGTCATCTGGCACCTCACCTGTAGCTATAGATGATGCAAGTATTTCTGCAAAGGACCCCACATTTTCACCTTCACTTGACACAACTAAATGGGATGCACCAGAATGGGTCCTGGAGATTGAGAGTGATAGAGTAATACAGCATGGAAACAGGCCCTTTGGTCCAAACTGGCCAATGCTGACCATGGTGCCCACTCAGCTTGTTCTAATTGCCTGCATTTGATCCATATCCCTCTGAACCCTTCCCATCCGTGTACCTATTCAAATGTTTTTTAAATGTTGCTGTTGTACCTGCTTCAACCATTTTCTTTGGCAGCCCATTTGAAATATGCACCACTCTCTGCATGAACAAGTTCACCCTCAGGTCCTTCTTAAATCTTTCCCCTCTCACCTTACACCTATGCCCTCTAGTTTTCAATTCCCCATCCCTGGGAAAAATACTATTTGCCTTCATCCTGTCTATGCCCCTCATGATTTTATACATCACAATAAGGTCACCCCTTGTTCTTTTACATTCCAAGAATGAAGTCCTATCCTGGCCAACCTCTCCCTATGACTCAGGCCTACTAGTCTTGGTGACATCCTCAAAAATCATCTTTGCATACTTTCCAGTTTAATTATGTCTTTTCTATAACACGGTGACCAAAACTGTACACGATACTCCAAATGCAGCCTCACCAATGACTTGTACAACTGTAACGTTATGTCCTAACTCCTGTACTCAGTTCCTTGACCGATGAAAGCCAGCATGCTAAATGCCTTCTTCACCACCCTGTCTACCTGTGATGCCACTTTCAACCAACTATGTACTTGTCCTCCGAGGTCATTCTGTTCCACAACACTGCTCAGGTCCCCACCATTCACTGTACAAGTCCTACCTTGGCTTGACTTTCCAAACTGCAACACCTCACACTTGCATTTTGTCTTGCAAATTGCATTTGTCAATCCTCATCCCACTTCCCCATCTGATCTAGATCCCTCTATAATTTTTGATAACCTTCCTTGCTATCAACGATACCTCCTAATTTTGTACCATCCGCAGATTTACTCACCATGCGTTGTACGTTCACATCCAGATCATTTATGTAAATAATGAATAACAAATGTCCCAACACTGATCCCTGTAGCATACCACTGGGCATAGACTTCCGGTCTGAGAAACAACCTTCAACCATCACCATGTGCTTCCGATCATCGAGCCATTTGATTCCCATTAGCTAGCTCTCCCTGGATCCCTAACCTTCATGACCTGCCTGCTATGTAGGATCTTGTCAAAGGCCTTACTAAAGTCCATATAGACAGCATCCACTGCCCTAACCTCATCGATCCTCTTGGTTACCTCTTCGAAAAAATCTAAAAGATTTGTCAGACATGACTTCCAGTGCACAAATCCATGCTGACTATCCTTAATCAGATTTTATAATCCAAATGTTAGTTGATCCTGTCCCTCAGTATCCTCTCGAATAACTTTGCCTGCCACTGATATCAGGCACACTGGCCGGTAGTTCCCTGGCTTGTCTTTGCTACCTTTCTTAAACAAGGGAACAACGTTGCCACCCTCCAGTCTTCCAGAACTTCACCAATAGGCTAAAGATGAAGCAAAAATCTCTGCAAGGGCCTCTGGAATTTCTTCCCTAGCCCCCTACAATGTCCAAGAATGGACTTGATCAGGCCCAAAGGGAATAATCCACCTTAATGCGCTTTAAGGCTGCAAACACCTCATGTCTGGTAATTTATATGTGGTCCAAAACATCCACACTTGTTTCCCTTATTTCCTTTGCATCCATGATTCTCTCCTCAGTAAAGACTGAGGAGAAATATTCATTAAAAATGAAAAGATGGAGGAATCTCCAGTGAACTGTCCATGTGAACTGTTGTCAAAACGTAGTATTCCTTTCCCTGAGTTGTCTGGCCGCTATTTCCTTCTCCACAGTAAAAACAGCAAAATATTCCTTTCATATCTCTCTCATTTCCTACAGTTCAACACAAAGATGACCTCTTTCATCTTTACAGAGCCCTGCTTGCACTCGAGTTGCTCTCTTGTTCTTACTGCACTCGTAGAATCTCTTTGGATTATCCTTAACCTTATCTATCAAGCAATTTCATATCCCCTCATTGCCTTCCTGATCCCCTGCTTAAGAATGCCCCTACATTGTTTATAATGTTCAAGAGATTCATTTGAACCCAGTTGTTTACATGCAATATGATTTTTTTGTTTTATTTTAGCCTAAAACATGAATATCTTTTTTATCCATTGTTCTCTAATCCTACCAGCCTTGCCTTTCACTCTTATAGGAAATTAATGACTCTCAAAAGTGTCATAATGAGAGCTCAAAGCCTCCCACTTATCAGATATCCCTTTACCTGCAGTCTATTCCATTCAACTTTTGGAAGTTCTTGTCTTGTACCTTTAAAATTTGCTTTATTCCAATTAAAAACTTTTAACTTCTATGGAAGGCTTATCCTTTTCCATGACTGTTTCAAAGCTGACAGAATTATTATCACCAGACCCAAATGTTCCAAAAATGTCACTTCAGTCATTTGCTCTGCTTTATTATCCAAGAGAAGCTCAAGTTTTTTTCTCTTTCTTTAGGAGGAACATTGACTTATTGATAAATGTGTTGAAGAAAATTTTCTTTAACAAATTATTCAACATCTAAACTTTTAACACCATGCAGTCCCAGTCAATGTTAGCAAAATTATAATCATTGATTGTTACAATCTTATTATTCCAAGATATGTCTGAGATCTCCCTACATACTTATTCCTCAATTTCCCTCTGACTACTGGGGGGTCTTCAGGACAATTCCATCATATGATCATTCCTTTCTTATTTCTAATTTCAACCCATATATTTTCACTGGACGCTTTTTCAGAAATCTCTTCTAGTTAGAGAAGTGATGTTTTCCTTAATAAAAAAACACCGCTCCCTGTTCTCTTTTGCCTCCCTTTCTATCCTTCCTATAACTTCTGAAACCCAGAACATTTGTCTGGGCAAAATATCTTGCAGGTGGTGTATAATGTAAGAAAATGTGAAATCGTTCACTTTGGCGGGAAGAATAAATAACAGCACTATATTGCTTAAATGCTCAATGACTGCAGAATGCTGAGGTGCAGAGGGATTTAGGGTTTATAAAATATGAGTTACAAAGTTAGTATGCAGATACAGCATGCAGTCATAGGGCCCAAAAGCATGGAGACAGACTCATCGGTCCAATTGTCCATGCCAACCATGTTGCCAAATTAAACTAATTCCATCGATCTGCTTTGGCCCATATCGCTCTAAACCTTTCAAATTCATGTACCTGCCCAAATATCTTTCAAATGTTGTAACTGTACTCACTTCCGTCACTTACTCTGGCCATTCCTGAGCGCACTCTACGTTTTGAAAAAAAGAACAAGTTGCTCCTCATGTCGTCTTTTAAATCTTAATGCTCTCACCTTAAAAATATGTCCCCTAGTTTTGAATTCCCCCACCTGAGGGAAAAGACCTTTACTGGTCACCTTATGTATGCCTGCCATGATTTTATAAACCTTTATAAGGTCAAGCCTCAAACTCCTACCTTCCAGTGAAAAAAGTCCCAGCCTATGCAGCCTCTTTTTATAACTCAAACCCTCCATTCCCAGCAATATCCTCGTAATTTTTTTTTTCTGAACCCACTCCAGTCTAATAATATCCTTCCGAAAACAGGACAACCAGAACGGCGCACAGTACTCCAGAAGATGCCTCACCAAAATCCTTTACAACCTCAACCTATCTTCCCAACTCCTGTACTCAAAGGCGTGAGCAATGAAGACAAGTGTGCTAAAAGCCCTCTTAGCCACCGTGTCTACCTGTGACTCAAATTTCAAACAATGATGGACCTGAAACCCAAAGTCGTCTTGTTCTGCGACACAACCGAGAGCCCTACCTGTGTAACTGTCTATTCCTGTCCTTGTGAAGTATTGCATTTTGCTAAAACAAACATTTATCCAAATAAAATTCAATCTGCCACTCCTCAGCCCATTGACCTAATTGATCAAGATCTTTCTGTGTCCCAGAAAGCCAATAGGCTGTATCCTTTACTATGATAGGAATTAAGCATCAATGTAAGGATATTCTGTTCCATTTGTGCAGGGAAGGGGAGTGACCAAATCTCGAATACCATGTGCAGGTTTTGGTCTTGTTTACATATATTCAAAGTGGTTCAGTGGAAGTTTACTAGATTGAAACCTAGAATTCATGGGTTGTCATAAGGAGGATAGATAGGTTGGGCAGGCAAAAAGGAAAAGGATTAGGCTAGAACTGCTGATTAAAACAGCAAAGTAATATGATGTGAGCCAGGATATAGGGTGTGGTGAAGTAGAATCTGTATGGTTAGAGCTTAGAAACACTAATGGACAGAAAATGATATTAGTGTTGCATAGAGACCCCAAGCTGCAGTAATGTTGGGGAAGGCATTAGAATGGGATTTAGAGATACAAGGAATAAAGTTATGGCTGTAATTATGGGTGCCATCAACCTACATATAAATTGAGCAAATCACAACCATAGCAATACGATAGAGGAGGAAATCGTAGTGTGCATATGGTACAATTTTATGAATCAATACATTGAAGAAGCAGATGGGTATTGGGTAGTGAAGAAAGGAATAATTGACAATCCAGTTGAGCATGGGCCCTTAAGGAAGAGTGACCACAATAGGATAGAATTCTTCATTAAGATGGAGAGTGATATTGACTTGATAGAGGTGTACAAAATGATCAGAGGTATAGATGGACTGGACAGCCAGAGACTTTTTCCTAGGGTAGAGGTAGCTATTATGAGGGCACATAGTTTCAAAGTGAGTGGAGGTAGATATAGGGGAGACGTCAGAGGTAGGTTCTTTACTCAGAGAGTGGGTGGGTCATGGAATGCATTGCCGGAGAGGGTAGTGGAGTCGGCCTCATTAGGGGCATTTAAGCGGCTATTAGACAGGCATATAGATGATAGTATAAGGTATGGGTGGAGGTTAGATAGACCTTAGGTTTTGGGTAAAAATTTGGCACAACATCGTGGGCTGAAGGGCCTGTACTGTGCTGTACCGTTTTCTGTTCTATGTTGTTTCTGAGACTAAGGTCCCATAATTAAATGAAACAAGTTATAATGGTATGAGGCATGAGCTACTTGTGATAAATTGTGGATCAGTATTTAAATGGGTGATCAGAGATGGGTAATGGCAAACATTGAAAGAGGGCGTGGATAAGATATGAAAATTATTCATCCCAGTCTGGCATAAGAAGAAAATGGGAAACATGATCAAACCACGGCAGAGAAAGGGAAATGAACGGGTATTGAAGTTAAGGAAACAGCATACAAATTAGGTAAATAAAACAACAGACCTGAGGATTAGGAACAGTTTAGATTTCAGCAAAGGGATTTAATAAAAACTAGAAAATAAAACATGAGAGTATGCTTGCAGACATCAAACAAACCAATGGCATTTTCTTTTTCTTTCATTCATTCATAGGATGCGGGTATCGCTGGCTCGGCCAGAATTCATTGCCCATCCATTATTGTCCAGAGGGCTGTCAAGGCTCAACTGCATTGCTGACTGGCGAGAGTCATATGCAGGCCAGATCAGGTAAGGATGATAGTTTCCCTCCCTAAAGGACATTTGTGTGCCAGATGGGTTTTTCCTGACAAACAACAACGGTTTCATGATTGTCATTAAACTCTTAATTGAATATTGATAGTAAAAGATTAGTGAGGAAGAGTGTAGGATCTCCTCACAATCAGAAACAGGGAAATTATAATAGGGTACAAAGTGATGGTAGAATTGACTACTCTGGCTTCTGTTTTGTATGTTCTCGACTCCTATCAAAATGCATCATCTC
The DNA here is from genome assembly GCA_024137785.1 of Ginglymostoma cirratum. Lineage (NCBI taxonomy): Eukaryota > Metazoa > Chordata > Chondrichthyes > Orectolobiformes > Ginglymostomatidae > Ginglymostoma > Ginglymostoma cirratum. The sequence continues at coordinate 708,940 of JAHRHZ010000163.1, forward strand.
AGCAGGAATGGTGTATTCCCTGGAATTTGGAAGGATGAGGGCTGATTTAATTAAAATTTTCCACATATTAATTGAAGCTGGTCAGGTGATAGAAAGGAACGAACCCACTGGGTGGATGAAGTGAGAGCTCAAATACCCTCCTCGCCCCCAGTAATCAGACGATATTCGAGTTTCTTTGTTCTCTTATTTTTTTTTTGAGCGTACGAATGAGGAATAAGAGAAGGCCACTCGGCCCCTCAAGCCTGCTCTGCAACTCAATAAGATCACTGCTGATCTGATTTCAACCTCAGCTCCATGTGCCTGCATTTCCCTCAACATCTTTCATCATCTTTGTCATCTAGAATCTGTCTGCCTCTGCCTTAAAAAAGAATTTAAAGATTCTGCATCCACTGCCTTTTGACGAAGGGAATTACAAGGATTCACAACCATCTGAGAAAAATGTTCCTCACCATGTCAAATGGACTCACCCTTACCACTAAACAATGGCCCTCAGTTCTAGGTTCTCCCACAAGAGGGATCATGTTTTCAACATCCACCTGGTCAGCTCCGTCAGCATCTTTTATGTTTCAATTTCGTTTCTTTCTCTTTTCTAAACTCCAGAGCTGACAGGCCCACCCTGTCGAGCCTTTCCTCAAAAGGTAATCCACTCATTCTAGGTATTAATTGATTAAATCTCCTCTGAAATGCTTCCAACATATTAACAACCTTCTGTAAGAATGGTGAACAGAACTGAACACAGTACTCCAGATGCAAGTCTCACCAGTAAAAGGGGGACTGCATGTATCTGAAGGTGGTCCATGAATTCCCACCTGCTTACAGTAATGCTTTTTCAGCAAGCTTAGGTCATTTACATTTACCCGATTACAGACTGACACAGGTTATGGTCAGACAGTGGGCAGTTTGTATTATTACACAGACAGCATTGTTGCAGTATCACTCAAACCTCCCACTCGTTGGCTCTGCAGAAATAATGACTGGCCCTGCAGCCAGTTCCAGCAGCCTGTTCTGTCCTGTATTTTTCAACTTCCGTCCTTTCAAGGACATGAATGATCCAAGTGGGTTTTTGACAATCCGGTAACTCTCTTTCCACTTTTGACTGTTTTAAATTTATTTTCCAAGGAATTGGAAAGGGAGAATTTACAGACAGGCAGCTCAAGTCAAACATTGGATCAAGAGCTGCCAGTAACACTCAATTCTCAGGAGCTTTGAACATGGAAGGAAAAGGCATCGTTCACAGTGAAGAGAAAACATACATGTGGTCTGTGTGGACAAGCCATCAGTCAATTGTCTGGCCTGTCAATATGTAAATGCAGTGAAAACAGTGACAACAATGACATCAGGCAGCAGTTGCTTTGTAATATCATGGTCATGGATCTCAGTTTGAGTTAAGCAAGGGCCACACAGCTCTTGATTTCCTGGCATTCTTGGTGCAAACATGGACCAAACAGCTGAATTCCAAATGTGAGAGTGACTATCCACTATCTTAAGGCTCCATTTGACAGATCGTTGTATCAAGGAATCGTAGCAAAGCTAAAGTCAATGGGAATCAGAAAATTATTCTTCCTTTGATAGCCGGTTTTTGAAAAGATTGCATCTTCCGAACTGAGTAAATCGAAACAAGGTGAATTTATTCAAACTTGTACCATATAAATGCGGAAGAGGCCTCCTAAGTTTACCTCGGAGACTCTCTACCATTGACAGCTCAAAACAGCATATTAAGACACTTACACGTCAGAATGGTTACATGTAACATTGGTATAAAATAAATTATATGTCAGTCACTAACCTCAAAAACAGAATGATGTTCAGTTTCTTACAAAGTTCTGGGTCCTCTAATTTCAACAGAACTTCCACTTCCACATTATCTTCCAAGATCTCTATCCCCACCATCAGCTCACAGCATGCAAGCCTTCCCTTATGAGTAATACTTTCATGACTATGCTAAGCTATACAGATGGTCTCTGAACCTGAAGTAACTGCTGACGGTTCACTGTTATGGATATGCAGGTAAACTACCTGAGCCACAATAACTATGTCCTTATATGGTCGTATTTGACTCTTGGGCCTGTGCTGAACTTCTTGTCCAAGCTTATTCCTACTTGTTCTGTGTTTTAATGTTCCATTCTGTTCTTTTTTATATGCCCCTTGTGAACTCTCCTTTCCTCATTATCCTACTTTATCTTGGTTGTATAATACTGAATGCAGAGGAAGGTGCTTGTGATTGCAGGAGGCCTGGTTTCTCTGTGGTGTGGGTGTCATTGTCTCTATCCAGATTGGGCGATCAGGTGAATCGAGTCCATGCAGACAGAAAGCCCAACATTCCCTCTTGTGAATGTGTTTTTATTCTTCCACAGGATGTGGGTATCACTGGTCAGGACAGCATTTGTTGTTTATTTCGAATTCACCTTGAACTGATGGCAGAGGACAATTAGGGGTCAAACACATTTTTGTGGGTCTGGAGTCACTTGTATGCCAAACTTGGTGAGGACTTCCCTCCCGAAGGGACATGAATGAATCGGATTTCAGGAAATTAAAGTCACAGTCTTTGTTCCTGAAATCAGGTTTACATTCCAGATTTTATTCATTGAATTTAAACGCCAGCAGCTGCCGTATCTCAGTCTCCAGGGATTACTAGGAGATATATCACCACTACACTGCCATCTCCCTGTTGCATTGCCTTATTGTAGAGAATAACTTTCACTGTTCAGATCATTCCAGTGACAGAGAATACGAGACGGTCATTCGGACCATCAATTCTAGACTGTTAATTCCTGGTGACAAAGTGATTGAATGAAAGGGAAAAGTATCAGCTGGTGCGTGTTTGCAACATGTGTCCATGTCGGGATAAATGTGGTTTAATGCAGATTGAAATGTTTCCTGGGAGCAAGAAGCTGATGCAGAGACAATGTGAGCAAAATTGGCTTAGCTGCTACTACTCGGGTAACAACTATCAGCTTGTTGGTGTAAACAGCAGAGGATCGTTTCAATCCAGCAACCTCTGGGTGATGGACCCAGCACGCTCCCACTACATCACTCTGCCATTTCCTGCCAGGTAACCCACAATCAATATACACTGTTACTTGTTACTACTTGCTTTTGAATGAGAGCACACTTATTGACAGGCTGTCCTGGCTATACAATTCCACTGTATCACATCACCCAGAATGTGACAGACAGAAACACACACACAAAAACAGCAATGTACCATTAACATACACACAATATTGAAGGGGCCGAGCAGACCAGCTACTCACTCAGATGGACAAACTTGAACTTGACGATTTATTTGACAAATCAACAGTTACATTCCTCAATCTGAAGAGCTCTGAAGAAGGATCTCTGACCTGAGAATGGTAACCCTGCTTTCCCTCCACAGATCCTGTCAGACCTACTGAGTTTAATCAGCAATTTCTGTTTTTGTTACATTCCTCATTGTTGTTTGTCTGTGGGTTGTAACATTCCCTAGATTGTGTACAATGACATTCAAAATCATCTGAACGTTATCATTCCTCATTCTCTCTTTATCATCCTTTTCTCGCCCTTCTGCCTTCCAAAATCACACCCCACAGCTTGTAGATTTTTTCACTTCTCCCTATGGCGTCAAACACGTGAAATTTCGCCTAGTTCTGATGAAAAGGTTGTGGATATGAAATAAGAATCCAGTTTTAAAAGATACAGATAAACATAAAAAGGGTGAATTTAACAGGCAGTGGGAGTCTGTCAGGAGATGGGGGAGCATTTGTGTGTTGTCCTTTGCACATCTCACCTCGGTTCAGCATTCTGAGGGGTTCCAAGCATTTTTCATTTCACACATATTACTGGGGAGAGTTTTGCAGCCTCATATTAAAACCATTGATTTTAGGAACAGATAGAGACCATTCAGACCATCAAGTCTTCTCTGCCATTCGAAGAGCTCTTGTCTGATCTGATAATCCTGAACTGCACTTTGTTGCTTTTCCCTATAAACCCTCGATACCTTTACTGGTTAAAGATCTGTCAATCTCAGCCTTAAATATACTTAATGGCCCAGCCACAACTAACCTCTGCTGGAAAGAATTCCACCAATTCACAACCATATGAGAGAATAATTTCTTCCTCATCTCTGGCTTAAATGCATAACCCCATTCTGATATGAGGTACCCTGGCCCGAGACTATCCTAGAAGGGGACCAACCTTTCTGAATCCAACCCTTTAATACTCCAAAAAACCTGTATGTTTCAATAAGAAACAAGTTTTTTTTTTTGCAGCACAGTGTCTGAGCAGACAAAGGCAATGAAGCCCAAGGCTTCCTTCCATTTGGTTTCATTTCTGATGTGAAACTCTCATTGATTTTGACGGATCTCTCTTTGCTGTTTTAATGTCAGGAATTTGTATTCATTTTAAGATTTTGTACATGAACTACAAATCCTTATTCCTTGACTGGAAACCAAACCTAGGGAACAGCAGTGAGAGGTCTGAATCCCAACTATTGAAGCATCAAGGGAGGTGCATGCAATGCTCGCAACCTTTCTTGTTGACATTGCTTTTTTTTTCCTTTTTATTATTCAGTTGAAAAATGATAGAGTAACTGAGTTTTTAGCAGCGTGGAGAGATGCTCTTCGGCCCATTACATCGTTGTCAGTCGTCAAACATCTCGCTTCTAAACCCAGTTTCCAGCACTTGACCCAAGTGCCCATCTTAATAATTGTTCCATGTCTTGACGGCTTCAGTGGAACAAAAACAGCTCTTTCAAACAATGACAGGAAAAATTGTGGTTTGCTGGAACACAAAAACACCTTCCTCCTTGAAGACAGTTCTGAAAGCCAAAATCTTTCTCGGAGAATTTGTCAGTTTTCCTCTTATTGCCAACAGCGTGGGTTTAAATCTCACACCGTTTGAAGTTACCGTTAAGAACTGTCTTTTTCAACCTCTCTGTTCACCTGAGGTGTGGTGTCCCTCGGGTGAAACCATCACCAGTTGTCTCTTTCTAATAAGAAAGCTGCCTTGTAGTTCAGATGGAGTATGGCCTGACCTTACCCTTTAATATGCAGTTCAGTGTCAGACTTTGTTATATCCCTGTGATGCACAAGTGATGCTTTATTCTTTCTTATATGTACTGTGTGTATCAGTGGTCCATAGGAGACAAATAGAGAGATTGCTTGTACACAGGAACAAATAAATTTAAATGCAACAACGGCTGCCAGGTAACCTAGAATGCCAAGTGTTAGTGAACATTTCCTATACACAGAATTGCTCATCATACATCTGCTCAGTATTTTCCCCACCTACCCACGGTATGCAGCATGCACAGTGGTAAATGTGACAGACCCTGTATAAAGAAACCATCTGGCCCCATTTCATAAAACGGGATAAATCGATATGTGACATGCCCCGGTGTTGGCCAACATCTTTGGGCAAGGCAAAGAGAAGCACGGCGTATGAGCGGTTATCCTGGGCCAGGGGAGAGCATGTTATAAATGTGTCTCCTGACCTACAGGGATCGAGTTTATAAAGTCCTTTTACTGGGAGTAAGGAGAGGAGGACTTATACACAGCAAACTCCAAATCACAGAAATATTTGCTTCCTCTGACATTCTGTCCCGTACTGACTGAGATAGCTTTTGTAAATTCTTTTTACGGCATGTTAGAAAAGGATTTGCAGATCAGAAACTCAAAACCAAATGACACAGCAAGACCTAAGCATGCCACTTTATTCTTTATTCATTCAGCACTGGATATTATTGGTCTTTGAATGTAAGTACTGAGTCAAATAAAAGTAACAAAGTTCCTTCCTTACATCTCCCAGTAACTATTGCCCAATATCCTAAATCTGTGTCTCTAATAATTTTACTACCAGTGAAGAGGAACAGCTGCTCTGTACCTACCTTGTCTAAATCTATCAAAAACCGAGACACCTTTGTCAAAGAACACCTCAGTCTCCTTTGCTTTGTGAAGAACAACTTCAGTTTCTCCAACATGAACTTACAACTAATATCCCTCAATTCTTGAGCCATTCTGATTCATTTCCTTTCAATCACTCCTCAGACCCTCACATCCTTTGTGGAGATCACCAGTTTGTGCAGACCCGAATGCTCAATGTTCAAGTGGGTGATGTTATCACACACGGGCAATTGCTCAGTGACATCACCCTGATTCCCGGGTATTTCCTGAACTGTGAGTTTCCTCTGACCCCAGTGCTTCTGATATCTTTTGAGCTGCAGACTCCAGCATTTGATTTTAAAGTTGAAGACAATGAAATTATTTCAGTATTTTTAACCAGTACTGTACATATTTTGCTTCACGTGCTGTTCTCAATTATCTAACTCTGGTGTTGGTGCAACCCATTTCATCACTCACCTAATAACAGTTATAAAGCAACTTTTGACACCAGTCACATAACAAGATATTAGGGAAGTGACAAAATGTTTAATGGGAAAATATGTCGTTTATTATAAAGTGCAAAACTGATGTTAGAGAGAGATAGAGGTTTAGTGAGGAAATTTCATAGTTTGAGGCCTTGGCAGCTAAAAGTTAAGGGGACAAATGTGGGACAGTTAAAATCGAGAATGCTCAGGAGGTTGGAATTGGAGGTAATGCAGATATCTTGAAGGGCATTTTTTAAAAATTCATTCTTGGGGTGGGAGTGGGCATTGCTGATTAGGTTAGTATTTACTTGCCAGCCCTAAATGCCCTTGAGAGGGCTGGAGGCTGGCGGACATTACAGAGATAGTCTCCTCTCTATCTATTGAGAGATTTGAACAGAATGATGAAAAGTTTAAAATTTAGCTGCACGGGGGGTGGTGGGTGAACAAACCTTGGTGTGAATACTCACACGGGCAGCAGACTTTAGGATGACCTCAGGATTACATCACTTGGTGAATAACCTGTAACTCCTTCCATTGCAGCATTGTGGGAATTTGAGTGGGAAGCTAACGCTGCTAAGGCAGCAGCACATGGTGGGGAGAATGGGCAGTGGTAAAAACCTCATTCAGATAGAGTTAATGTCAGGAACAATAAGACACTAAACAGAACTCCCATACACCCATTAACAGAGGCAGAGGAAGTTAGACAAGTGCAGAGAGGGGAATGTGAGAGGACAGTGAGGAGTGTGTAAGGATAGCTAAGTCCAGAGGTAACAACGGAATGGATGAGAATTTTAATAACAGATGAGCAGACGAGGAGGAGTCGGGTGATGTCAATAAGGTGGAAGTGGGGATACATGGTTGAAAACTCATCTTGGGGTGAAATATTTCGTCATGGTTATGATATGTTTGTTTCAGGCTCAGGGAGAGGATTTACATGCATTTGGAAAGGCAAAGACTGATTATGGATGGTCGACATGTCTGTGTGTGATGTAAATCATGTCCCACTAACTTGAGTGTTTTGCAGAGGTGACAAAGAAGATTGATGAAGGCAGAGAGGTAAACTTTGTTTGGATGGACTTCAGAAAGGTGTTTGAAAAGGTTCCTCATGGTAGACTGGTTAGATCACATGGAATCCAAGGGGACCGAGTGGTTTGGATACAAAACTGGCTTGAAGGCAGGAGGCACAAAGTGATGGTAGAGTGTTATATTTCGGACTGGAGACCTGTGACCTGTGGTGCGTCACAAGAAGCGGTGCTGGGACACTGCTTATACAAAATGATTTAGATGGAAGCATAGGAGGGATGGTTAGTAAGTTTGCAGATGGCCCCAAAATTCATGTTGTCGTGGACAGTGAAGAATGTTATCTCAGAATTCAATGGGACCTTCATCAGATGGGCCAATGGGCCGAAGAGTGGCAGATAGAGTTTGATTTAGATAAATGTGAGGTGTTGCGATTTGGTAAGGCAAACTAAGGCAGGACTTATAAGTTAATGGTAGGGCCTTGGGGAGTGTCACCAAACAGAGACATTGGGGTGCAGATGCATAGTTCCTTGAAAGTGGAGTCACAGTTAGACAGGGTGGCAAAGAAGGCATTTGGCATGTTGCTTTTATTAATCAATGTATTGAGTACAGGAGTTTGGACGTTACGATGCAGATGTACAGAACGTTGCCACTTTTAGAAAACTGCATTCAGTTATAATCTCCCTGCTATAGGAAAGTTGTTAAACTGAAAGGTTTCAGAAAAAAAGATTTATGAGGATCGTGCCTGGATTGAATGGTTTGAGCTATAGGGAGAGGCGGCTGAATAGGCCGGGGCTGATTCCCTGGAACGTCGTAGGCTGAGGCGTGACCTTACAGAGGTTTATAAAATCATGAGGTGCTTGGATAGGGTGAATTGCCAAGATCTTTTCCTCAGGGAAAGGAATCCAAACCTGAGAGCATGGGTTTAAGTTGAGAGGCGTAAGATTTAAAAGGGACCTGAGGGGCAGTTTTACATGCAGAGAATGCTGCATGTATGGAGGAGGTACAATCGCAACTCTTAAAATGCATCAGGATTGGTAAATGAATAGGAAGGATATAGAGGGATATGGGCCAAATGCTGGCGAATGGGACCAAAATAATTTAGGATATCTGGTTCGAATAGACGAGTTGCGGCAATCAGTCTGTTTCCAGCCTTTACATCTCTACGGCTCTTGAATCTTAATTTGCAATTCTAAATTACCAGATTGTAATTGGAATGTTTGGAGTTGAAGCCAAACCATTTGTGACTTATTCAATGTACTGAACTTAATATCGACCATCATGCTGTTCATTTCCATGAAGGGGAGTGGTGTTGGGGATGTTGGAGTGGTTTGGGGACGAGAGTTCATATATTCCAGGACAGACGGATTAGTCTAAGAAATTCTGTTCATAATTGTGACCAAGTACTTCCTGACAGTGACATTACTCGATCAGAATTAGAATTTGCTTCAAGTATTTGCTTTGATTTGATTTGGGAAGAGGCAGGCATTTTTTGCATTGCTAACAGTTCAGTTTGTTTAGTTCGCGGGATAGAACAGCACAAAATCAGACCCTTTCAGCAACTGCAGGCACATTGACACTGCAGGCAGTTGCACATTCCAAAGAAATAGACGGGGTGGGATGGGTTTGGTGGGGGGATGGGGGGGGGCGGTCGAGGGTGGTGATTCACCTTTTTTGTAATGAAGAGTCACATTTATCGAGGCAGGTCAACCCACCATCTTCAGTGAGTGGTTACTGCCAGCTGTGCACTGCCTGAAAGGGCGCTGGAAGCAGAATCATTCGTGGCCCTCAGGAGAGAGTTGAATGATGAGCGATTTACAGGGCATCGGGAAAAGCATGGCAGGTGGGACTGGTGAAATTGCCCGTACAGACAGCTGATGCAGACAATGACAGGCTGAAGTACCTTCCTCTGTGCTGGGTCATTCTCTGAGTGTGTAGTTCTGTACCGATTGTTGCTGCATTCTCACTGACCCTCCGCTAGTCACGGAACTGGTTGACGAAGCTTGTTAGTGACGTCCGCTATGTCCTACTTCATCTGATTGGTACATTTCCGATGGTCGACATACACTACGAAGAGAGTTTTACAGAAAAGATGATGAAAAAGCGCTGGTGTAAACTGACTGTTTGCCCTGGTTAGGAAGCCCGGGAGTACTAGAACAACACTAAAAACTGTCAGCAGTGATTTACAAGTCTTTGCACATAGTCAGGCTGATGGAAAATATGGAAAGTAACTGGGACCTAAGATAGTCCAGCGTTATAATAGCATTGCTTCTCGGCCTATTGGCTCAGACCAAGTGTTGTTCTTAGCCTTTTGGCTGAGGCCATTTGACTGCGATTACGTGCTGGGGCTTTTGCCTCAGTAACGAGACTATTTGTGTGGGAGCAACAACTTAAATACACCCCTTCTGTTCTTATCAGCTTTAATATCTGGTATGACCTTTTCTTAAGGACCCTATATTAAACTGATTTTTGGAGCAGGGAGTTGCAATAGAAGCTTGCTCCGTCCACTTCAAGCTTTGTCCTGGTATTGCAGTGTTTCCAGGAATGGTGCAGTCTCATTAAACCAATTTTAAAAGCAGCCTGACCAAAACTTGAAGAATCATTTCTGAAGAAGGGTCTCGACCCAAAATGTCAGCCTTCCTGCTCTTCCAATGCTGCTTGGCCTGCTGTGTTCATCCAGCTCTACACCTTATTATTTCAGATTCTCCAGCATCTGCTCAATGCTCTGGAACCATATCATAAGAATCCCTATAGTGTGGGAACAGGCCCTTCAGCCCAACAAGTCCACACCGAACATCAGAGCATCCCAGCCAGACCTATAACCCACCTAATCTACCCCTCCCTGAACACTACAGACAATTCAGCATGGCCAATCCACCTAACCTGCACATCTTTGGACTATGGGAGGAAACTGAAGCACCTGCAGACACAGGGAGAATATGCAAACTCCATGCAGGCAGTCACCCAAGGCTGGAATTGAACCCAGGTCCTGGCACTGTGAGGCAGCAGTGCTAACCACTGAGCCACCATAGTGCTTACTCTCAGTACTTTCAACCAACTTTCTCCAAACATGCTTGTTCCAAGGTAACTGTTAATCTCTCTTCTGCATGTTTAGCACTTGCTGTGAATGTTATCCCTGGTACATGCCACACCTTCCCACAACACCATCCCCGAATATCCACACATGGCATCAGAAGCAAAAGAAAATCACCTGCCAACACTACCTAATTGCAAATGGCATTTCAGAAAAAAAAAGATAAAGCTATCGAAGTATTCACTAGTTTTGAATTTGATGACGATGACTTGGATGTATTGAACGAGAGATTTTGGGAACACTGCGAGCCAGGAAAGGATATGATGTATACAAGGCACGTTTTTCATTTGAGTCCAAGAGCAACCAATCAAACAGGTGTGCATGTGACTGCTTTATTTTTCTCAAGTCAAGGCTTGTGAGTTTAATCAGATTACCGATTCACTGACGGGGGACACAGTTGCGAATGACCAAGTCAGTGGCATGTTACTCCAAAAGCCAATTCTCACATTAGCCAGACCAATAGATATTTGCAGATCTAGCAAAATGAGCCAGAGTTAAATAAAAATTCTACATCAAGATGCAGAATTGCCTGTCCACAAAGTACATTCTTGTTCTAAGAACTCTACAAGCTTTTCAGCACCTGAGACGTGTTCTGCTCAGGGACTGGCACAATATCTCTGCCTTTCCCTGGCATTTTTGCACTTTGATGTCTCAACTAGAACCTAATGTTTCACAGTGTTCCTGTCTTGCCTGGTTGTTTATCGCAGGCATCTTATCATTGTTGTTACCAGCAGTCAGTCAAGGGCTGGTCAGCAGCTGAGGCAACAAACGCATGTGTTTCAACCAAATGGTCACGTCTCAAAGTCTCAGGGAAACAGTTCTCAGTCAGGGTAAGGGAGACAGGATTCAGTCAGGAGATCCTGACACAGCATGTCCAAGGAATCATTTGCTATCAGCCCAGGAACTTTGACACTGTCAGTCAGCCATTTGGGGCAATCAAGATCAGGGAATCTGTATCACTACAGTACAGAGAGGTGGCCACACTCACTAATAATTACATCCTCAAATTGCTCCAGTAGATTTGTTGAGCCTGAATTATGTTCATCAATCCAAGCTGACCCCATCTGTTCCTGCCATTGGGGGTCAGTTTGATGAAATTCTCAAGGTGTTCGGGGGGCACTGCAGTACTGGTGAAGCTGGGGAAGTCACTACTGGGCAGTGGGGAGAGCCTGCTTGGAGGAAGAGTGGACATTAATTGTGGAAACAGTGGGAAAGTCAACACATTAGTGACGGAGGGAGACAAAGTACATGGGTTGTTGTGGAAATACAAGTTGTCATTGTTCACTGCCATCATGGTTTTGATGTGTGCGGAGAGTGCAGTATATGGCAAAGCTGTAGGGCTGGGAGTCCGGGTTGGGTAATGTTGTGAGGTAAAGTTTGTAAATGGAAGAGCTGCGTGGGAAAGTGCAGAAGCTCACGGACTCGACAAGGAAGAGACTTGTGCAAGGAAGAAAGGAATACTGAGTACAAGATGTAATGTCGCAACTTTATAAGACTTTAGTTAGGCTGCTCTTAGAGTACTGTGTTCAATTCTGGTCACCACATTACAGGAAGGATATGGAGGCTTTGGAGAGGGTGCAGAAGAGGTTTACTCGGATGCTGCTTGGATTACAGGGTATGAGCTATAAGGAGACATTAGAAAAATTCGAGTTGGTTTCTCTGCAGCAGTGGAGGCCGAGGAAGACTTCATAGAAGTCTACAAAATTATGGGATGCATAGCTGGAATTGACAGTCAGAACCTTTTTTCCCGAAGTTGAAATGTCTAATACTAAGGGGCATGCATTTAATGTGAGAGGGGGGCAAGTTCAAATGAGATATAGATCAACTGGAATGTTGTGCAGAGAAATGGCATTTGAAGTTTAGTTTGAGCTGATGCACTTTGGGAGGTTCAAGTCCATAGCTCCCTGAAATAGCAACACAAGTAGATAAGATGGTGAAGAATTTCGCTTTCAAGGTACACAGCATCGGGATATGGTCAACTTTGATATCTGGTTCAAAAGTGAGATAAGGTATTTTTTTCAAACATGTCAGAGCACGCATTGTTCCTACGAGAACAACTATGGTTCTATTCATGCAATTTTTTTTTGTTTCAACCATGAAATGGCCACAACTTGATTAGAAGTGGAAGTGACAATCAACCAGTTTGAACTGTCAGTTATCAAATAAATTAAGACAGAGATACATGTATTTGCAGGAGTTTTTTAAATTAATTTTTAAAAAAACCATTCATGGGATGATGCCATCACTGGATAAGAATGGCAGTTTCCTTCCCTAAAGGACATAGGTGAACAGATGGGTTTTTCCAACAATGAAAATGGATTCACGGTCATCATTAGATTCTTATTTCCAGATTTTTTTAACTCAAATTCCACCATCTGGAATGGTGGGATTCAAATCTAGGTCCCCAGAATGTTAGCTCGGTCTCTGGGGAGTGATGGACAGCAGACTAAATAGAAAATATACACTAGAAATCACACAATATCTTGGTTTATGTATTCATCATGAGATCCGTCACTGCTATGGACACCAGGTAAAGATTTGAAGAGGCTGCATTTCCCCCTGGACATAGCAGATTGGGAAAATGCAATCAAGGATATAGTACATGACTCATCCCAATCTTTTGTTTGGATTTAAAACTTTCCTTTGATTGTTATCCACAAAATGAAAGATTACATTGTTTCCAATAAACAAATATCTATTAAAAGTTGAAACATGTCTGTGGAGAGCAAGAGAATCCGTAATTGTAAAGGTGTGCAGACATATTGACCAGGCATAACTAACAAATAAAGGGCCATCGACATCATCATAGAATCCCTACAGTGTGGAAGATGGCCATTCAGTCCATTGAGTCCACACCAACCCTCCACAGAGCATCCGACCCAGTCTCACACCCTACCCTATCCCTGCATTTTGCACACAAGACACTATGGGCAATTTAGCATAGTCAATCTACCTAATTTGCACATTGTTGGACTGTGGGAGGAAACCCACGCAGACAAAGGGAAAATGTCCAAACTCCACACAGTCGCCCAAGGCTAGAATCAAACCCAGGTCCCTGGTGCTGTGACGCAGCAGTGCTGACCACTGTGCCACCATGCAGCCTCAAGAGATCTATGTATATTTTTCTCAATTAGAGAGCTTTTCACACTAAATGTCAGCAATTCAGCATGCTCAACAAAGGATTCACCTCCATCTCAGTTTCTCACAGTCAGCCTTGTTTTAGTCTATCCTACTGAACCGAAAACACCTTCTCTGAAATGAGAAGCAGATTCATCATTTCAAGTTCAGCTGACTCTGAGTGACTTTGAACTCAAAACATTAATTCTGTGTTTGTCTCTACTGATCAGACCTGAGGGGTTTCCACACCACTTCCTGTTTTACTTTGATCTGCAGCCTCCTCAGTATTTTACTTTCCTTTCTGATTGTGAGTCTAGTTCTCCCAGCATCTTTACCATCCCCAGGACAGGGATCAGCACATTTTTCTGTGCACAGGTCAGATACTAGCATCTTTCATACTCCAAGGGAGGAAAATCACATTTATTTTGTAGGCAAAATTTTTGGATTGGAGTCCAGATGTAAAGATTAAAAGTACCCTGATCAAGTACCTGACAGTGAGTTTTTTTCCGTTGAATGGGGTGACAGTCACTGATGTCTCATTCTTTCACAGCTCCATGTATTCCTAATTGGGACAGTCTAAGCAGACGGATCCACAGTGAACCAAAGTCCAAGATTCTGCAGATGTTCGAAATCCAGTCTCAAAACAGAAAATGTTGGAAACACTCAGCAAGACAAACAGTTTTGGAAGAAAAAATCAGTGAAAAATGTGTGTTGCTAACCTTTTACCTGAACTAGATGCTATTAGCCTTGAATAGTTTATACACTAGGACTGTGTCATGGAAGAGGAGAGTGGAGTGCAGGCTTGATGGCGAATGGCCAATTCCTACCGCTAAATTTGATATGGAAGTGCTGATCATGGACTGGGGTGGACAAAGTTAGAAGTCACATGACACCAGATTATAGTCCAACAGGTTTATTTGAAATCACAAACTTTCAAAGAGCTGCTCCTTCTGCAGGTGGAGTCACCTGATGAAGGAGCAGCAGTCTGAAAGCTTCTGACGTCAAGTAAACCTGTTGAACTATAATCTGGTATTGTTTGACTTCTGACTTTGTTCCTAACTAGCATGTTTGTATGAAAGAATAATGTTTTTGCAAGCAGATAGGAGGCTGGAGTGACTAAATGACAAAGTTCAAAGTCCATCGCAATGATGGTACAAGACAACATTGCCTATAACAAGAAGTTAATAAACAAGTGGGCTAGGAGCAGAAAGAAAAGTCAGGCCCAGGGACAGCAAAATGTGAACAGCATTGCCAGCACCTGCTCTCGGACAGAATGGGTGACACAGTTATTGCACCTGACATTTTAATCATGAATGTTAAGTGTGGAAATGTCACCAGAGGAACCAGGTGTCCTTGGACATATATGACAGAACATAACAGAAGATGCAGCAACAAATGGTGAATGGTAGGTAAGCTTTTATTACAAGAGGCTTTGAAGAACAAGAGTGAACTCCCCTGGAGTACTGTGAGCAGTTTCCTGTGGTGAGATCTGCCCTGGAGGACTGTGAGCAGTTTTCAGGATAGAGGTCTGCCCTAGAGGACTGTGAGCAGTTTCTGATGGCTGAACTAAAATGATCTAGAGTGAGTGTAACAAAGGTTCTCCAGACTGGTTCGTGGGAAGAGAGGTTTTCTGAGCAGAAGAAATTGAGTAAACAGGGCTTATATTCTGTGGGATAAAATCAAAGTCACCATAGTGCTACTGGTCAACCAGGCTGTCTCTCATTCGAGACAGACAAATGGTGGTGACTAACCTGAGAGTCAGGCAAGGGAAGAAGTCAAGAAGGGCAGTCCTTCATAGTCACCTCAACTGTTGAAGGAATTGAACCCACACTGTTGGTACCACTCCACATCATAAATCAGCCATCTAGCCAACTGAACTAACTGACCACCAACCTTTGGGATATAGAGAAATAGAAGTGATCTAATTGAATTTTTTTTTTTTTGAAGACGCTTGATAGGAACGATGCTGAGAAAATGTTTCCTCGAGCTGGGAAATCTCGGACATGGGGTAATTGTCTCAGAATAAGAGTGTGACCATTTCAGATTGGGGTGAGGAGCAATTTCTTCACTTGCACCACTGTAAAACTGTGGAATTCTCTATTCCAGGGAGTTGTAGATTCTTGGTTATCTAGTGTTTCCAAATCAGGCATTGTTAGATTTTTGTACATCAGAAATGAGGGAAATGGGGCTAATTTGAGAAGGTAGAACTGAGGTAGATGACAGAAGGAACAAGGTCAAAGGGCTGAATGGATGTTTACTGTTTCTATTTCTGCATTTGATTCCAGCCTCAGGCTGCTGTCTGTGTGCAGCTCGCACAGTCTCTGTGCCTGTGCAGGTTTCCTGCCACAGGCTAAAGATGTGCAGGTTAGGGTGGGGATTGACTATGCTGAATTGCCCAAAGTGCCCAGGTTATGTGCAGACTATGTGGATTAGCCATGTTAAATGCAGTGTTACCGAGATTGGGTGTGGGTCTGGGTCTGGGACGGACATTCTTCGGAAATTCAGTGTGGACTTGATGGGCCAAATGGTCTGCTTCACCATTGGAGGGATTCTATGATCTCCAGAAACAAGCCCAAAAAATATGGTTTGGGTATAGCTAACAGCAGAATTAAAAACCAATGAACAGTTACTCAGAAATTTGCTGGTAGTTAACCAGTCCTGATGAACCAGGAAATCCCTTTTCACATACTGTGCAGGTGGATAGTCTTTAGTCAGTGTGAATGTGTTGACGTATGGTGACAACGTGTCTATTTCCAAGCTCTACCTTACAGATACACAACTGTTATTAACATTTTATCCACAATACCAGCACCTTTAATTGAGAGGGGATTAATAACATCAGTACAAACAGCCCAAAACCATGGTTCATTTGATAGAGAGAGTGACAGCAAAATCCTTCAACTGTGGTTCTTTGTGAACTTGCTGATGTATTAACAGTTTGGATGACTGAGTAATGCTTTCCCACACTCAGAGCTTATGAATGGTCTCTCCCCAGTGTGAACCTG
>JAHRHZ010000163.1:725528-747162 GCA_024137785.1 Ginglymostoma cirratum
CTGGTGTCTCAGTAGGTTAGATGAGCAAGTGAATCCCTTCCCACACTGGGAGCAGATGAATGGTCTCTCCCCAGAGTGAACTTGCTGGTGTATCAGCGGGGAGTTCGAGTCAGCAAAGCCTTTCCCACACACAGAACAGGTCAATGGTCTCTCTCCAGCGTGAATTCGTGGTGTATCAGCAGTTGTGTTGTCTGAGTGAATGCTTTCCCACATTCTGAGCAAGTAAATGGTTTCTCTCCAGTGTGAACTGGCTGGTGTTTAAGCAGGTTAGATGACTGAGTGAATCCCATCCCACAATCAGAGCAGGTGAATGGTCTCTTTCTCTAATGTGTACTCTCTGCTACGTTTGCAGATTTGCTGAATGAGTGAATGCTTTCCCACAATCGGAGCAGGTGAATGGTTTCTCTCCAGTGTGAACTCGCTGGTGTATCATTAGCCTGGATGGCGAAGCGAATCCCTTCCCACAATCAGAGCAGGTGAATGGCTTCTCCCCAGTGTGACTGTTGGTGAGTTTCTAGCTGGGGCGGGTAAAGAAATCCCTTCCCACAATCCGCACGTTTCCACAGTCTCTCCCCAGTGTCACTGCGCTGGTGTTTGGACATTTCAGATGAATCTTCACAGACTCTTCGATATACAGACCATGTGCATTTCTCCCCAGTGTGAGTGCTGCTTTTTCCTTCAACGTTCAAAATCCTGAGATAATTGGGTTGTGATAAACAAAATGACTGTCAGATCTGGATGTGGAACTGTTTGAATTCTCCCATTGCAAATTAAGCTTTCAAACAGAAAGTGCTGTGAGCGAGAAACCAGAAGAACACACACAGATTGTGAAACTGAGAGAAATCTTCTGGACATTTGTGCAGCAACACTTGGGGAATATGCTGGATTATCATTAGAACAAATTCATTCATAAATATCCTCCAGGTAAGGGATCCAGTCAGTGTTTGCACAAAACTACCGAAAGACAGAGGTGGGAGAGCCAGGGAGGAAGGACAGGCATTGTATAGATCTGTAACTCAACCTTTTGAATCCTCTGAAAGACTAAGAATAGTGCAGAAGTAAAATTGTGGAAATCTGAAGTCAAAACAAAAAATGCTTAGTCAGAGTTGTACAGCACGAAACAATCCCTTTGGTCCCAGTTGTCCATGCTGACCAGATATCCTAAATTAATCTAATCCCATTTGCAAGCATTTGACCCATATTCCTCTAAACCCTTCCCATTCACGTACCCATCCAGATGCCTTTTAAATGTTGTAATTGTACCAGCTTCCACCAGTTCCTCTAGCAGCTCATTCTACACAGGCACCACCCGCTTTCCCTTTTGAAACTTTCTCTCTCAGCTTAAACCAATGTGTTTAGTTCTAGTCTCCCCTAACCTGGGAAAACAACCTTGGCTATTCATCCAATGCCCACCATAATTTTATTAACCTCTGTAAGGTCACCTGTCAGCCTTCAATGCTCCAGGGAAAACAGCCCCAGCGTATTCAGCCTCTCCCGACAGCTCGAAACTTCCAACTCTTGCAACATCCTTAGAAATCTTTTCTGCACCCTGCCAAGTTTAACAGCATCATTCCTATAGCAGGAAGACCAGAACTGAACACAGTATTCCAAAAGCAGCATAATCAATGTCTTGTTCAGCCTATAACATGACCTCCCAACTCCTATACTCAATGCACTGACCAATAAATGCAAGCAGAGCAAACATCATCTTCACTACCTTCTGTACCTGCAATCCACCTTCAAGGAACTGTGCACCTGCACCTCAAGGAGTCTCGGTTTGTAACAGACCCCAGGGCCTCGTCATTAAGTGTTTAAGTCCTGCCCTGATTTTCATTACCAAAATGCAATATCTCACATTTACCTAAACTAAACTTATTTCTGTCACTCCTTGGCCATCGACCCATCTGATTAAGTTCCCATTGTACTTGGAGGTAAACTTCTTTGCTGTCTACTACACCAACAATTTTAGTGTCATCTGCAAACTTACTAACCATTCCTCCAATATTCATTCCAAATTCTTTACTCAGGGAGTGGTAAGGGCATGGAATGCCCTGCCTGCCAATGTAGTTAACTCAGCCACATTAGGGGCATTTAAACAGTCCTTGGATAAGCATATGGATGATGATGGGATAGTGTAGGGGGATGGGTTTAGATTAGTTCACAGGTCGGCACAACATCGAGGGCCGAAGGGCCTGTTCTACGCTGTATTGTTCTATGTTCTAAATGATTTCTATCAATGACAAAAAGCAGTGGGCCCAGCACCGATCCTTGCAGCACAGTGCTGTTCATAGTCCTCCAGACTGAAAAAAACAACCTTCCACCATGACCCTGTCTCCTACCTTCAAGCCAATTTTGTTTCAAATAACTAACTCTCCCTGGATTCCATTTTATCTAATCTTGCTAACCAGTCTATCATGTGGAGCCTTGCTGAAGTCCATATAGACAGTGTCCACTGCTTTGCCTTCATCAATCTTCTTTGTCACTTCTTCAAAAAACTCAATCGAATTAGTGAGACAAGATTTTCCACTCTCAAAGACTATCCCTAATAAGTCGTTGCTTTTCCAAACACATGCAAATCCTGTCCCTCAGAATCCCCTCCAACAATTTACCCACCACTGACATCAGGCTCACCGGTCGATAGTCCTCTGGCTTTTCCTTAAAGAATGGCACCACATCAGCCACGCAGTCTTCTGGCAACTCACCAGTGTCTATCAGTGATACAAATATCTCAGCAAGGGGCCCAGCAATCACTTTCCTAGCTTCCCCCAGAGTTTGTGGATAACACCTGATCAGGTGCCAGGGACCTATCCACTTTTATGTATTTTAAGACGTCCAGCATCTGGTCCTCTGTAATATGGACACTTTTCACGACTCATTATTTATGTCTCCAAGTTCTCTAGCTTCTATATCCTTCTCTGCAGTAAATACTAATATGAAATACTCATTTACTATCTCAGCCTGCAGTTCCACACATAGACAGCCTTGTTGATCTTTAAAGGGGCCCTATTTTCTCCCTAGTTGCTTTTTTGTCCTAAATGTAGTTTCAGAATCTCTTGGGATTCCCCTTAACCCTATTTTCCAAAGATAGCTCATGTCTCCTTTTCGCCCTCCTGATTTCCCTTGAGTATACTCCTACTGCCCTCATACTTCGAGGGATTGACCCAATTCCTGCTGTCAATATCCAACATGTGCTGCCTTCTTTTTCTTGACCAGAGCCTTAATTTCTCTAGTCATCCAGTATCCCCTACACTTAGCAGCCTTGCCCTTCACATGATCAGGAACATACTGTCTCTGGACTCTCCTTATTTTATTTTTGAAGACCTCCCACTTTCCAAGCATCCCTTTACCTACGAATTGCCTCTCCCAATCATTTTTTGGAAGTTCTTGCCCAATACTGTCAAAGTTGGCTTTACTCCAATTTAGAACTTTGAAATTTATATTAAATATATAAGTTTTATATTTAAACTAATCCCATCTGCCTGCATCTGGCACATATCCCTCTAAACCTTTCTTATACATGTACTTATACAAATGTCTTTTAAACAATACGACTGTACCTGCATCCACCACCTCCTCTGAAAGTTCGTTCCACACATGAACCACTGTAAACAAAAAAAATTGTCCCTCATGTTTTTTTTTTAATATGTCTTTCTCCTCTTACCTTACACATATGTCCCCTTGTCTTGAAATCCCCCAACCTAGGGAAAAAAACCCTTGCTATTCACATAATCTGCGCCCCTCATGATTTTATAAATCTCTGCAAGGTCACCCCTTAACTTCCTATGCTCCAGTGAGAAAAGTCCTAGCTTTGGCAGTCTATTTTGACAATCAAGTCCTCCGTTCCTGGCAACATCCCAGCAAGTCTTTTCTGACCTGTCTCCAATTTAAAAATAATATCCTTCCTGTAACAGGGCAGCCAGAACTGCACACAATACCTCAAATGAAGCCTCACCAATGTCCTGTACAACCTCAACATAACATCCCAACTCCTGTACTCAAAGGTCTGAGCAATGAAGGCAAGTGTGCTAAACAACTTATTAACCACCCTGTCTACCTGTCTACGTAATCTTCGAAGAATTATGTACCTGAACCTCAGCATTTCTCTCTTCCACAACACTACCCAGGGTGCAACCATCAATTGTGTAAGTCCTACCCTTGTTCATTTTACCAAAATACAATATCTCACGTTTAATCAAATTGAACTTCATCTTCCACTCCTCAAGCCATTGACCCAATTGATCAAGATCTCGCTGTCATCTTAGATAACCTTCACTAACCACTATACCACCAATTCTAGTATCATCTGCAAATTTACTAATCTTGTCCCTTAAATTCTCATCCAAATCATTAATATAAATGAGAAACAAAAGTGGACCCTGTACCAGTTGCTGTGGAACACCGCTGGTCACAGAACTCCACTCTGAAAAATCCTCCAACACCACGTTCTCTCCTACAACTAAGCCAATTTTGTTTCCAATTACCAAGCTCTTCCTGAATCACATGTGATCTAACATTATTAATTAGTCTACCATGTGGAACCGTGTCAAAGGCTTCACTCTTACTCTCGAGGTGCGGCAAATCTGACCCAATTCCCCTGCCGTTTGTCCATGGTCCACTTTATCATTCCTTGAAAAGTTAAATCCCAAATCTCTTTTGAGAATAACTGCTGAATCTGCATCCAGCTGCCATTCAGATTGTTCCAGACCCTGGGAACTTGCTGAGTCAAGTAATCTTCACATTTTCACCCTGCATTATTTGCCAATTATCTGAATGTTGTATTCTGCGGTTACCAAACGTTGCCACAATGTTAATAATTTTTCTCTCTCTGCAAGCCAATATCCTGGAAACAAATCTACTACTCGACTAAATCATTGCTAATCAGCCCCAAGGAGAATTATCTGAGCTTCTGCTAGCTCTCCCCAAACCAGAAACTCATCATAATTTTAATTTACTTATGGGATGTGTTTTTTGCTGCCCAGACTAATATTGATTGCCCATTTTTATTTGATTTGGAGAAAGTGATGGTGAACCACTTTCTACAACTGCTGCACTCCATGTGCTGTAAGTACACCACCGTGCTGTTTAGACGATAATCCACCCTGGAGCCTCACTACCTTCCCTATTGCAGGAATCATACCTGAAACCTCACTACCCTCCATATCATGACAATGACCGTCGAGCCTCACTATCTGCACTACTGCAGGCATCACCCTCGAGCCTCACCACCCTCCACATCGCTGGAATCCCCCTCTAGTCTCAGAACTCTCACCTTCTCTGTAGATTCCTCCAGTCTCACAAACCTCCTTATCTCTGTAATCTCCTCCAGCCTCAACACCCTCCTATCTCTGTAAATTCCTCCAGCCCATATAAACTTCCTTAGCTTTGTAACTGTCTTTACCCTCACAAACCTCCCTTTGTTTGAAATCTAATCCAGCCTCACAATCCTCACCATTTCTGTAACCCCCTCCAACCTCACACTTTTCCCTATTTTTGTAATTTTCTCCAGTCTCAGAACCCTTCCAGCCTCACAAATCTCAATGATATGTGCTTTCCTCTAATACAATCCTTATGATGATACCCCATTTTTATTCCTCCACTTGATGGCGGCACTTGCAATTTCCTGGGCTTCAAGCTCCAGAATTTCCTGGTAAACCGATTCATCTCTATACCTCACTTCTTTCCCGAAAACATTGAGCAATCATGAGTCATCTATTCTAATATCTCCTTTTCTGAAATGGCTAGAAATATTGCTTGGCATCTTCCTTTGTGAAGTGTCTAGGAGGTCTACAATACAGAAAAAGGCTCTGTGGCCCATCCAGCCTGTGCCGGTTAAAAACCACCACCTAACCATTCTAATCTAATTTTCCAGCACTTGGCCCATAGACTTGTCTGCGTTGGCATCACAAGTGTGCATCTAAATATGTATTAAATGTTATGAGGAGCTCTGTGTCCACCACCTTACAGACAATGAGGTTCAGTCCAATTGTCACTGCACGATGACATCACAGACAGGAACAGAGACTAGCTGAATGTGTGCAAACCAAAGATCACCCACATATTGTGAAGGATGGGAGGGTCCCCGATTGGGGGCAGAGGAGATTTAACAGAATGATTTGTAGGAAGAGGGTTTTTAGTTGCATGGTTAGGATTGTTTTTTACATTATTCTTTCGCGTGACTTGGGCGTTGCTGGTACATATCGAGAATATCCATCTACAACAGATGGATTCTCCTTCTCAACCTCTCCCCTTGCCTGGGGTGTGGTGATCTTCGGGTTAAACTAGCCCTATGGTCAGGTAGGACAATGGTGACTTTATCTTTGGCACAGTGATGCTACTGTGCCTCGGTGGTGTAGAGAGGAATGTTGAATGTGGTGGATGAGACACCACTCTGACAGTGCTTCATCTGGAGGATGTTCACTTTCTTTAACATTGTTGGGGCTGCACTGATGCAGGTAAGTGGAAAATGTTCCAACACAATCTGGATGAGTGCCTTATAGACAGCAAACAGTTATTGGGGAATCAGGTGTTTGGGGAAACTGAGATTGTTCTCCTTGTAACAAAGGATTTTGGGGGGACCTTTGATAGAGGTGTTTACAAAAGATATACATTCGGATGATAAAATGTACACTCATCAACTGATCATAAAAAGGATTACAGGACATATATTGAAAGTTTTAGGCAAGATCTATTGAGAGAATAGGGTGATTTAAGAGAGAAATTTTACATGGCAAACGGGAATGTGCAGGAACACAATACTCACACACAATGCGAATATCCAGGTCCTGATAAATTGAGTAATTCTGTCAGACTTTGGTGTTACAATTATTGAGATTCCCACCTGAAAGTCCACTTGTAATATCCTGTAACACAAATTCATAAAAGCCATCACTGTCAGTCCAGGGTAGAAATTCACAACATCCCCTCCTGCTGGCCGAGGATAACTGTGCATTGTCCCTGCTACACATTATCTCTTGTGGAGGATTCAGGGGGAAATCTGTTTGGGTTTCTAGGAATTTCCACTTGGGACTTCATGTCATTGAACAGAACAGCAGGTCTTTGACACATGGCAAAGAATGGCCAAGAGTCAGTGAGATGCAGACAGCAGGATTCGCTTCCTTTTCTTTCCTTCCGTGCCGCTGCACTGCCACATCAATAAGACATTGGGCCGGAAAAGCTAATGCAGCTTGATGGACAAGTTGTCTCTATTCTGAACAATGGACAGTAAGCTTCTCCCAGTCATTCGAAAGAATGCCCCTTAAAAAGATAGCAATTACGTACGTGTCTTCTTGCCCAATGCTCCCAACAAACAGATTAGAAGAATGAGGGAGGATCTCATAAAAAAGGGATAACAGTCAAGTTCCATGACGGTTACAGTTTATGGACAGATATTGATAAATGGGCAACAAGTTGGCAAATGGAGTACAATGTGAGAAAATGTGAAGTTGTTCATTTTTGAGGAGACAACCAAAGAACACGGTGTTATTTAAAAGGTAAAAACTGTGGAAACTGCAACACAAAGGGACTCAGGAATAATTGTGTAGGAAACACAAAGCGAGCACACAGTTGCAACAGGTAATCAGGAAGGGCAATGGTTTGTTATCCCTTATGTCAAGGTGTTTGCAGTATAAGAGTTTGGAATATATATCTGAGGACAAATGTACAAATTGCTGGTAAAACCACATCTGGAGGAATGTGAGCAGCTTTTTTGGTCCACTTATTCAAGCAAGTATATCACTTCATTGGAGGCATTTCAGAGAAGATGAACTAGGATGATCACTGATTTGGAGGAATTATCTTTTAAGCGAAGACTAAACAGGTTTGGAATCTACTAACTAGATTTTCGAAGAATGAGAGAGGATCTAATTAAAAATATAGGATTCTTAAGGGAGTTGACAGGACAAATGCTGAGGGGATATTTCCCATCGTGGAAGCAGATTCTTGGTAAGGCGGGGAATAGAGCATTCTCTTTTGGAATCGTCAAGTTTAAGGCAACACAGACATGGGTAAGGGGTTTCAGTCGCAAATGAGCTGGAGAGAGGTGGACAGCAGGAGCATTTTAGAGATTGAAATTTCTGGCATTTGTGATTGAGAAGATGTATGGTAAGATGTTCATCTTGAGGGCAGATATGAGAGCATTATTGAGAAGAGTGCAATTCAGCCTCAAGACAGTTCCCAGTGAGAGGGACGGATTCAGTACAGTAGTAAGGAAAAGTAATTTGTAATAACAACTGAAGGCAATGGGTTTAACTATCACAAAGTGTTATTGGAGGAAATTTCAGCTAATCAAGTAGTGGAAGCATGATAAGCAGTTTTATAATTGAGTAACAGTGGAGCAAAGGAGAGTTAGATCTGAGCATTGCAGTGTACGTGTGAAACCTAACACGGTGCTTGTGGAAGATCTCACCTCCTGGCAGTATGTCGGTGAGAAACAGGATGGGCCAAGGATAGATCCTTGAGGGACATCGACTACTGGATTTCAGACAGGAAAGAGAGAGTGCAGATGGAGTGGGATTTTCCAATGACGGTGAGGTCAAATATTGGTTTTAAACAGAATGGGTGAGAAGGACATAACCAGAAAAGAGAAACAGACAGAACAAGTAACAATATCTGTGAACTGGCATGGGGGAGAGGCAAGGAGGAAGAGGAGGAGAAATAAGAGAGAGTTAGAATGAACGTAGTTTAGGAGAATAGGGCAAAGGGTGAAGAAAAGCTCTGATAAGGCTTGACACAAGATTGGAGAAAGATGCAAGTTTAGGACTAAAACGAGGAGCAACATGCAAGGCAATTTGGTTTGGTGGGCGAGTGGAAGAGAGAGAAGCAGCAGAGGCAGCTAATTGGATTGTCTCAGTGACATTAGTGACATAAAAACCCCACGTGTCTCCCTCACTTGTTGTTGGAGGGGAGGATGCAGGAGACAGGATGATGAACAGTGTTTTGCAAAGAAACAATGCCTGTGTTAGAGATATTTAAAAATGAGTGAACAAACCTGATGTACTTAACTTTTATCCAGAATATTAAAATGTACAACAGAAGTCCAGGTTTGAATCCCATCTCAGCAGATGGTGGAATTTGAATTCAATAAAAAATAACTGAAATTAAGAATCAACTGGTTGCCATGGAACCATTGCTAACGGCAGAAAAAAAATACCTAATGTCCTTCAGGGAAAGAAATTTGCCAACCTCAGCAAGCCACTCAGTTGCAAATCACTGCAAAGTCTCAACAAAGGAATGAAACTGGGTGGACCACTTGGCATCTACCAAGGCACTAGGAAAGACAACTGCAGAATCAGCCCTATCGACCCCGCAAACTCCTCCTTACTAATATCTGGGGGCTAGTGGCAAAATTTAGAGAGCTGACTCATAGACTAGTCAAGAAACAGCGTCATATGCATGGAATCATACCTTACAAACAATGACAGATGTCACCATCACGGTCCTTAGATAAGTCCTGTCCCACCAGCAGGACAGACCCTGCAGATGTGGCAGCACAGTGGTATTCTGACCGGATTGATTTGACCTGAGAGTACTCAACATTGACTCTGATGCCTGGAAGTCTCATTGCTCCTGCTGGACCATCCTCCCTCAGTTGATAAATCGGCAGCAGTATTATCGCTAGATTATTAATCCAGACACCCAGATAACTTTCTGGGTACCTGGGTTCCAATCCTGCCATGGCAAATGGTGGAATTTGTATTAAATAATGATCTGGAATTAAGATTCTAATGATGACCATGAAAGCATTGCCAATTATCAGGAAAGACCAACCTAATTCACTTATGCCTTTCGGGAAGGAAATCTGTCATCCTTACCTGGTCTGGACTACACGTGACTCCAAACCCACAGCAATGTGGTTGACTCTTAACTGCCTTCTGGGCAATTAGGGATGGACAATAAACACTAGTCCAGCCGGCGATTTCCACATCCCAAGAGTGAATTTTAATTAAAAAACTCCTCCATGTTGAACAGTACTTGGAGGAAGCACTGAGAGTGTAAATGGTACTAAATGTACTCAATGTCCACCATCAGGAGTAGTTTGCAGCAGGATTACCAATCAAGCTGGTCGGGTCCTAAAGGACAAAGCTGCTTGGCTGGGACAGCAGCAGGAGGTGACGCAACCAACAAAAGGGAAAAACATAGCTGATCTCATCGTCACAAATTTCCCAGCTGCAGATGCATCTGTCCATGGACAGGACTGATAACAGCGACCACCGCACAGTGCTGTGGAGACAAAGCTTCACCTTAAACTTGAGAACACCCTCCACTGTGTTGAGTGGCACTAACATCGGCTAATTGGGACAGACTTGGAACAGATATAGGAACTCAAAACCAGATATCTATGAGGCTCTGTGGGACATCAACAGCAGCAGAACTTACTCCAGCACAATCTGTAACCTCATGGCCCAGCATATCCTGCGCTCAACCATTACCATTGATCCAGGACCCATACCTAAAATAAGGTGCCAACCTGGTAAAACTACCAAACAGGACTATCTGCATGCCAAATAGCGTAAGCAGCTAAGCCACCCCATAAACAATAGATCAGATCTAAGCTCTGCAGTTCTGCCACACCCAGTCGTGAATGGTGATGGACACTTAAACAACTCACTGGAGGAAGCATGCCAAAAATCCCCATCCTTACTGACAGAGGAGCCCAACCTATCCATGCAAAAGATAAGACTGCAGCATTTGCAGCAATCTTCAGACAGAAGTGCCAATTGGATGATCCATCTCAGCCTTCTTCAGAGGTCCCCAACATCACAGATGTGAGTTCTCATCCAATTTGATTCATTTCAAATAATATTAATAAATGGATGAATAGTGCAAAGGTTATGGGCCCTGGCAACAGTACCGAAGACTTGTGCTCTAGAGCTTGCTACCCACCAAGCCAAACTGTTTCAGTACTGCTACAGCACTGGCATCTACCGACAATTTGGAACATTGCCCAGGTCTTTTCAGCACAAAAGCACAGAGCAAATCCAACCCGAACAATTTCCCCTCAAGCAGTCTACACTATCATCAGTAAAGTGATGGAAGGTGTCGTTAACAGCGCTATTAAGCAGCACTTACTCAGCAGTAACTTGCTCAGTGACACACAGTTTGGGTTCTGCCGGGCACTCAGTTCCTGATCTTATTACAGACTTGATCCACAAATTCACAAACAGCTGAATTCCTGAGGTGAGGTGAGGGTAACAGCAGAGTGCTGCTCCAAAACCACTTACTTCCACTTCAGCATCAATGACCCGACAATGACACCTTAGTTTCAGCTCATCTACTGAACCTCTCATCTCTTCCTGTGTTACCTCTAGACTTAACTATCCAAACACACTCCCAGTCGGCCTCCCACATTCAACGTCCCTGTAATCTCAAGAATATCTAAAATTCTGTTGCACACATGTTCATTTGTACCAAAACCTGTTCACCCATCACTGCTGTGCTCCCTGACCCACAAAGGCTCCTATTTATAAGCAACAACAATTTAAAATTCTCACCCTTGATTTAGTTCCTGGCTGTGATGATCCCTATCTCCCCGCACCACACAACCTTCGAGACTTCGACAACTCATTTAGTTTCAGACTCCAACAATGTGTTTCATCATTGCCTCACTATTGGAGGCTGTTTCTACAGTTTCTACAGTTTTCTACAGAAAATTTTCTGATGAAGGGTTTGCCCGAAACGTCAAGTTTTCCTGCTCCTGTGATGCTGCTTGGCCTGCTGTGTTCATCCAGCCCCATGCTTGTTAATTTGGTAATGCTTTTGGTCACCTGATGTAACGTGTTTCTGTGGCCTTACATCAAAAGTTTCTTGATAATACTTCTGTGAAATTATAAACATGATAAAAATAAAAATTGTTTCTGGATTTGGACATACACCATCAGCTCTTCAGTATCGCTAGATGAATGATCTGTAACTTCTCAAATAACTGCATTGTGGGAGCACCTTCATCATATGAACTGCAGCAGCACAAGAAAGTCAAACATTACCTTTTCCACAGGCAACAGGGCTTTGGCAACAATCGCTGGTATCTGTGGAAGGAGAAACAAGAGTAAATGTTGAAGTGCAAAATGAATGACATGGAATAAAAATGCTGCAGAATTTGATAGTCTGAAATGGAAGGAAAATGCACTCTCTTTCTGGGAAAATAATTCCTGACTGTGAAAGATACCATTCAAAAATTAATCTGGTAAAAGAGCAGCACATGATCAGGGGGTGGGCAGCAGTGGAAAATTCATTTCCGAAAGGTATAAGAAAGTAACAGTAAAATACTAAACAGAGATCAAATATATCCATCATTAGAGACTGAATAGGTTAGATACCGACCAAGAGGTGATCAGGGAGCACAGAAGTGAGTAAGAGCAGTGCTAGCTGCTATGATCGCACACTCTGGGAAAGAAATCCAGAAGAAACAAACATTTCTCTTGGTTTGAATTTGGTCTGTGTAAATCCTCTCCGACCACCTTCATTTCTGAAGAAGGGTCCAGACTCGAAACGTCAGCTTTTGCTGCCTGGCCTGCTGTATTCCTCCGGCTCCACACCACGTTACCTCACTTTCAACCAGAGACGGCTGCGCATGCGACCAGCTTCAGCTTGGCCCTTTCAAAGTTTCAAACTGCCGCGGATCATGGCCCCCAATAAAGATGGTGGCGGTCACACGGGTCTATCGCCATCTGAGGCGTTGATTTGTTTTCTGCAAACGTGAGTCTGAGTTTCAAATGTCTGTTGTCCGACGTGCACTAAGTATTTGTAAAACTTCCAAGGGCATACGAATATCACTTCCCTCCCACTTTCTGCCGTTTTTCTTTCTTTACCGTGTCCTGTTCGTACCTCAATTGCACAAACCTGGGTCGCAGCGACTCTGCACCGCGCGCGTGGATGATCACGTGGTTTACTCTGGTCCCGCCCCTTCTTCACTCCGATTGGTTATAATGTCAGCGAAGTCCACACGGCCGTCCACGGCGCCCCTGTGCTCCTATTGGTCCAGCACTGACGTCAATCAGACAGGCCGGGTTGTGAGCTGGAGCATGCGCAGTGCTTCTCGTTGTCATTATCCGAAGCTAATGATCGTCATTAGAATCTTGCCTTTTCACACAAATGAAAATGGGAACTAGATGAGAAAGATGTTACGTTAGCGATCCTGGGATTTTAATAAGTCGTTCTCAGTCAGGGTCACTGGACCGAAACGTTAACTCTGTTTTTTACCTTCACACATGCTGCCAGACCTGCTGAGCTTTTCCAGCAACTTTGTTTTTGTTCCGGATTTACAACAACCGCAGTTCTTTCGTTTTTTTTAAATGGGTAACGTTTGAAAAAGGCTTCCTGCAGCCCAAAGCTAAAGATAGCTCTTGATACTGCTCTGTCAGCGAATAGAGAAATGGCGGTAAAATAAGTGTAATAAATACAGGTATAGCAGTTCTCAGGTACGATGTAAATAGAATAATTATGAATATGAAGAACATCACGTGGTTAAGTGAGGTGAGTGTTGTTCATATGAACTGTGATTGGGCTGACAGGGACGTTAATCAAAGAGGAACAAGGATAAAAGAGATTCTCAAGAAAGATCTGTGCAATGGAAAGCAACGAGAATCAGAAGATAAAAGTCCAAGACAGAGAAAAAGTT
Organism: Ginglymostoma cirratum; assembly: GCA_024137785.1. Taxonomy (NCBI): domain Eukaryota; kingdom Metazoa; phylum Chordata; class Chondrichthyes; order Orectolobiformes; family Ginglymostomatidae; genus Ginglymostoma; species Ginglymostoma cirratum. The sequence goes on from JAHRHZ010000163.1 coordinate 739,144, forward strand.
TGAAGACCCAGGCTGCAAAAGCTACAATAAGTTGTTTCACTGCTCTACTGCCTCGATATTAACATGAGCAGTAAAACCCGCATTCAACTGGAAATAGCTGTCTGAGTTTGTCACTTCAGTCTGCTTCATAACAGATAAACTTCTCCACACTTTGTCTCAATAAAGCTGATAGTTGGTTCACAACTTAGTTCTGCTGCCAAGTCAGTTCCTGCTTGTAAAGGGGTGTAGATCACATTTAAATGGTCAATGCTAAATATCAATCCAGGCTGGCAGCCAAACTCCATTCCCTCACCACTGACTCCATCCCTGCCCCTGGTAGCTGGCTGGTAACACACTGTTCACAATCATGGTACAATATTTCACCCCAAGATGAGCTTCCAAACACATTACTCACCCCCACACCCATCATCACAAAGACCACATACCATTTCAACCTCAGAAGCATCTCAGTTCATCTGCTGCTGAAACTCTCATCCATTCCTTTGTTACCTCTCGATTTAACTCCCCAAACACACTCCCGGCCGGCTTCTTAATTCCACTTCCCTGTAATCTTGAAGTGATCCAAAAATCTGCTGCCCATGTGTTTACTCTCACCCATTTCAATATCTTCATGTTTTGCCATCCTGTGCTCATTAACATACAAATTTTCTGGGTGGCAAAGCGCCAAGATATTGAAATTCATATCCTTATTTTGAAATTTTGTCATCACACCTCTTTCTTTTGATAGTCCCTCCAGCCTCAAAACCCTCTGAGATATATCTGAAGGGGGGTCACTGGACCCAAAACAATAATTCTGCTTTCTCTCTGCAGGCACTGCCAGATATGCTGAGTTTTTCATCAATTTCTGTTTGTGTTACTACTTTCAAGCATCTACAGTTCTTTTGGTTTTTCCTTCGAGGTATTTGTTCTCCCTGACTTCCTGTGGATTTCTGATTTTAACTCTCCCACCTTTCTCATGCTTTCAGTTTCCAAGGCCATAAGTTCTTGAATTTACTCCCTGAACATCCCTGTGTTCATCCAGCCCCACGCCTTGTTATCCCTAAACATCCCTGGTTTTCAAAGACTCTTTGTTTGTTCAGGATATTCCTTAAAACCTACTTCTTTGGCCAGTTTTTGGTCACTTGTCCTAATATGTCCATAAGTGCCTGGTATCAAATATTGTTTTATGACAACCTTGTGTAATATGTCAGATCATTGGATTGAGTCAAAAATGTGAAAATATTTAAATTGTTCATTTGGAAAACACCAAAAATCCTTCACGATCATTTGGTAACACCTTACGTAATAGCATTGCAAGTGCAGTTTCACCACACGGCCTGCAACAGTTCAGGAAGGTCCAACATCAAATTCTCCAGCGGTAACTGAGGATTGGCAACAGTGACTGATACCTGTGGAGAGTGATCCAAAGTTAATGTATCAGGATATGTTGAATGAATGACATGTTGTTGAATGAATGACATGTTGTTGAACTTGTTGGTTAATATAAGCTCAGAAACAGAACAGAAAAGGACTGCATTAAGAATAATTCCTGACTATGAAACGTACTGTGGGAAGACAAAGCTTCTAAATCCATAGGGTTTGATCAAAGAAATGTGGTGGAAACTTCATCTAGACATAATTTGATAGAGTAACAGAAGCATTAAACAGACAGGTACTCACGCATTATTAAAGACAGAGGGAAGGCAGAAGTGAAACAGAGCAACATACTGAAGTGGATTCAGATCCATACTAAAGGAGACACACCAGCCCTAGAGCTACAGAACCTCTCACAGGTAACAGGCACAACACTAAAACTCAACATTGTTGACGAATGGTCAAAAATACTCAACCACGTCACTGTTGTCAATTTGAAATTTTCCTGTTGCATCTGCAGCTGGGAAGGTATCAGAAGTACTGGAGTTAGAGAAAAATCTCACAGTTGAGGAAATCCCTAAGGAACAGGCGATGTCACTGTGTTACTGTTGCTGCATGATAACATCACACACGGGAACACAGAGCATCTGGGTTTGTGCAAACCAGAGATCGCCCACACATTGGGAAGGATGGAGGGTCGCTGAGAGGAAGCGGACCTGTTCCTTTGCCAGAAAGGTTAAAACTTGAAAGATTTTTGATGTCAGGGATTAAGTGAAGCTGAAGGGAGATTTGACAGAGCTGTACTGTTTACTGTTGGTTTAGACAATGTAGATAAAACAAGGGATTCACATTAACTGAAAAGAAATGGATCATGGGATACAAATGTCAGATTTAGATCAACATGGAGGTTATAATGGAAAAATTACATGCAGTGAGTGGTAATGACAGGGAGCTCAATACTTACACTCAAAAGGCCAATAATATCCAGTTTCTGATGAATCGATTGATCATGTCAAATTTTGATTGATGTTTGTTTAAAGTTTCCTGTCTGTGAATCTTTTTAATATATTCTGTAAAAGAAGTTTAGTAAAGAAACTGTCAGTCCAGGTTAGAAATCAGACATACAAAGTATTCCCTTTGTATGATTTAATATTTTATATGTATGTCCATCTTTACAAGACTCAGTGAAAGAAGCTTCAAAAATCCATCACTGTCAGTGCAGAGATAAAAGTATAATAACTGGTTCTAAACATGAACACTATTTCTCGCTCCCCAGAGGTTGCCAGTCCTACCCGGTGCTCTAGCACCTCTCTTTTATTTCAGGAATTCACAACATCCCTCCTCCTGGCCGAGGATGACCAGATATACTCAGAAAAGAGCTTATCATACATTGTGAAGGAGGGGAGGATCCTCAGAGGAGATAGATTCATTCATAAACCAGGAAGTTTCAGGACTGAGGGATTTGTGATGCAATGGACCAACTGGAGTTGAAGGGAGATTTAACAGAACTTACGGGCTCATAATTGGTTTAGGTAAGGTAAATAAAAGCAATAAGTTCATAGTAGTCGAGGGAAAATGGACCATGAAATACAACTTTAAGATTTTGACAAGATCGACAAGGAAGATCTGATGAAGAAGCTATATGAAAGGGATTCTATAGCCAGGCTGTAGTAATTCTTTGTAGATAGTTTAACTGAGAAGTCAAAAGCGCTGCATTTAAGCTCTAGTCTGTATCGAATCATGGGTTTGAATCCTACCAGTAACCAAAATCATGAGTGATCTACCCCAGGCAGTCACATCGAAGGAGCTGGGCAACTTCAAGTTTGCAATGTTTACATTTATTCTGGGTGATTGTGGCTCCTTGGGCCTCTGATACTCTTGGTGATGAAAGTGGGAAAATTGGCAACAGACTCTGAAAACAATGAAAGCTCTAGCTTCACAATGGCCCTTCAGATCTCCGCTAACACCCTGCTTTAGGGGATTTTGCATGGCTTGTGGATGCCAGTTTTTATGGTTCAACTGTTCGGCATTAGGTGGTAAACTGAAAAGTCGGTTGTTTGAGACCATCCGGGTGCACAACCTTAGTTATTTTGGATCAAGCAATTTGAGTGACCACCTACCTGCATTTAACCCATGAAAAAGCTACAACAAGATTGGATTCAAAACACATCCATCCACGATTCTCTCTTCCCCAGCTCCACACGGAGTGAGACAGGGACAAGCAGCAGGCTTTGACCTCTCTCTCTCCAATCTCCATTGCCAGATTTTATGGGCAGAGAGATCAAGGACAGAGAGATCAAAAGATCGTACAAATGGTTTGAATGGAGTGTCCAAAAATAAGTCTCTGCAGGTGATCTAAAGTGTTGAACGGTGTGAGTAAAGCTGAATAACAGGTGGAGGGATGACCTTTAATCCGATCAAATGAGGCAGAGAGATAATTACAAAAACAAACTAAAAATAAGGTAGTGCTTGGCACAAACCAAATGGCTGGAATAATGTGATAGGTATAAGAATTGCATGCTGATAGCCAAACCAAAGTAATGAATAATCCAAAAATGTACAAACTAATTAAGGTAGAGAGGTCATAACAATTTATCAAGGTGATGGTGTCGAAAAAGGACAATAAGGGAGATTTTATAGATACAGAACAGTACAGTGGGATCACATGTAGTGCGACATGAACTTAAGATCATGGCTGAGGTCATCTTCATGGGCATGGAATTTGGCTATCAGTTTCTGCTCAGTGATTCTGCCTTGTCGTGTATCTCAAAGGTCATGTTGGATGCTTACCCGAAGATTGGAAGCTAAATGTACTTGACTGCTGAAGTGTTCCCCAACTGGGAGGGAACATTCTTGTCTGGCAATTATCCACAGACTCCATTCATCCATTGTCATAGCATCTGCATGGTCTCACTAAAATACCATGCCCGGGACATTCTTGCCTGCAGTGTGTGAGATAGACAACGTTGGCCGAGTCACATAAGTATCTCCCTTTACATGGTGAGTGGTTTTGCCATATGTGATGGTAGTATCCATGTCAATGATCTGACATCTTTCAGAGGTGCCAGTGGCAGGGTTGTGGGGTGTTGCGGTCGATGATGACCTTAAGGTTGGATAGCTCGCTGTGAACGACAGTCTGATTAAGGTTTGGTGGTTGTTTGAAGGTGAGAAATGGAGGCATACGAATGATGTAGGCGAGATGCTTGTCATCATCAATGACATGTTGAAGGCTGTGAAGAACGTGGTGCAGTCTCTCTGCTCTGGGGAATTAATTAATGATGAAGGGTACTCTATGGGTTGCATCCTGTGTCTGTCTTCTGAGGAGGCCATTGTGGTTTTTAACTGTGGCACGTCAGAACTAGTGAACCTCTGTCCAAAAATAAGTCTCTGTCGGTGATCAAAAAGTGTTAGATGGTATGGGTAAAATGTTAACAGCTGAATAGCAAGGAAAGGGATGAACTATAATCAGAGTAGAGGAGGAAGAGAGATAATTACAAGAAAATAAAAATAAGATGGTGCTGGAGAGAAACCAAATGACTTTGTTACTCCTTCAGAACATTAAAACCCATTTTCAGCACTTATTCCGGGATTTTAAATGAATATTTTAAAGTTATTGCCCTCATCTTTGATGCCCACATGACTGCTAACTACTCTGTCAGACGCTGAATAAATCTGGGAAATTGCTTCAATAAACCCAGTCATTTCTGTTACAGATCGTAAGGAATTCTCATTTGGCTGATGAGACACAATCAACATGATCAACACTTTCTCTGTTCTGCTGCAGGGTGTCAGCGGAGATTTGAAGAGACTTTGTACAACTGGAGGTTTCACTGTTTTAAGAAACAATCGCCAATTTTACTGCTTACATCAGCCAGTGCGTCGGAGGCCTGCGGAGCCGGCAACTGTGATCGAATCAGGGGAGCTGGTTACATTACAACTATCTCAACATTTAAACTATCTACCAACTGAGAAAGCCATCAAAAATTAATCACAGTTTCAAGGAAACTGCAAAACACATATGGTGTAATGAATTGAATTATTGATAATGTTTAATCTGTGTGTTAGGATAATAGAACAAAAAACAAAACACTGCCGATGGTTCAAGTCTGAAAGACTAAAAGTGAATGTGAGAAACACCCAGCAGGGCAGAATCCAATCTATCAGCAGGGAATCTTTCCACCCTCAGAGACTGGGGTTAGATTCTTTAGAGCAGAATACACTGAGGAAGGGTCACTGGACACGAAAGGTTAACACTGATTTTTTTCTTCACAGATGTTGCCAGACCTGCTGAGCTTTTCCAGCAACTTCTGTTTTTGCCATACACTGAGGGGCGGGGGAGAGGGGAGGGTGGCGAGGACGTGATTGTGATGTATACATTTGGGAGAAATAGAGTAATCAAGAATTAATCTTTCTGCTTGGTGGTGGAATCAGTATCGGTGGGCAAGGATTAATGGTAAGGGGCAGGCAGCTTAGATGAGATGTGACACTTTTTTACTCCAATGGTGGGAATCTGAAACTCACTGCCTGGAAATGTGGGAGAGGTGAAAACCGTCATAACATTCCACTACTATTTAGAAGTATAAAATAAACACCAAAAGAACTGCGGGTGTTGTATATCAGACACAAAACAGAGAAATTGTTGACAAAGTTCAGCATAACAAGCATGGGGCTGGATGAACACAGCAGGTCAAGCAGCATCATTGGAGCAGGAAAACTTGACGTTTCGGGCCTAAACCCTTCATCAGAAATGGGGGAGGGGAAGAGGGTTCTGAAATAAATAGGAAGAGAGGGGGAGGTGGATAGAGGAGAGGATAGGTGGAGAGGAGGCAGACAAGTTGAAGAGGCGGGGATGGAGCCAGTAAAGGTGAGTGTAGGTAGGGGGGTAGGGAGGAGATACGTCAGTCCAGGGAGGACGGACAGGTCAAGGGGGCGGGATGATGTTAGTAGATAGGAGATGGGGGTGTGGCTTGAGGTGAGAGGAAAAAGAGGTTAGGGACGTGGAGATGAGCTGGGCTGGTTTTGGGATGCGGTTGGGGGAGGGGAGATTTTGAAACTTGTGAAATCCACATTGATGCCATTGGGCTGCAGGGTTGCCAGGCTGAATATGATTTGCTGTTCCTGCAGCCTTCGGGTGGCATCACTGTGGCATTGCAGGAGGCCCAGGATGGACATGTCATCTGAGGAATGGGAGGGGGAGTTGAAATGGTTCGCGACTGGGAGGTGCAGTTGTTTGTTGCGAACTGAGCGCAGGTGTTCTGCAAAGCGGTCCCCAAGCCTCCGCTTGGTTTCCCCGATGTAGAGGTAGCCACAACGGGTACAGCGGATGCAGTATACCACATCGGCAGATGTGCAGGTGAACCTCTGCCTGATGTGGAAAGTCTTCTTGGGGCCTGGGATTGGGGTGAGGGAGGAGGTGTGGGGGCAGGTGTAGCACTTCCTGCGGTTACAAGGAAAAGTGCCGGATGTGGTGGGGCTGGAGGGGAGTCTGGAGCAGACAAGGGAGTCGCGGAGGGAGTGGTCCCTCCGGAAGGCAGATAAGGGTGGGGAGGGAAAAATGTCTTTGGTGGTGGGGTCTGATTGCAGATGGCGGAAGTGTCGGAGGATGATGCGTTGGATCCGGAGGTTGGTGGGGTGGTATGTGAGGACGAGGGGGATTCTTTTCTGGTTATTATTGCGGGGACGGGGCGTGAGGGATGTGTTCCGGGAAATGCGGGAGACACGGTCGAGGGCGTTCTCGACCACTGTGGGGGGGAAGTTGTGGTCCTTGAAGAATGAGGACATTTGAGATGTACGGGAGTGGAATGTCTCATCCTGGGAGCAGATGCGGCGGAGGCGGAGGAATTGGGAATAGGGGATGGCATTTTTGCAGGAGGGTGAGTGGGAGGAGGTGTATTCCAGGTAGCTGTGGGAGTCAGTGGGCTTGAAATGGACATCTGTTTCTAGGTGGTTGCCCGAGATGGAGACAGAGAGGTCCAGGAAGGAGAGAGAAGTGTTGGAGATGGTCCAGGTGAACTTCAGGTTGGGGTGGAAGGTGTTGGTGAAGTGGATGAACTGTTCGAGCTCCTCGTGGGAGCACGAGGCGGCGCCGATGCAGTCATCGATGTAACGGAGGAAGAGGTGGGGTTTAGGGCCAGTGTAGGTACGGAAGAGGGATTGTTCCACATAACCTACAAATAGGCGGGCAGAGCTTGGGCCCATGCGGGTACCCATGGCCACCCCCTTTGTCTGTAGGAAGTGGGAGGAATTGAAAGAAAAGTTGTTGAGGGTGAGGACGAGTTCGGCTAAGCGGATGAGGGTGTCGGTGGAAGGGGATTGGTCAGTTCTGCGGGACAGGAAGAAGCGGAGGGCCTTTAGGCCATCAGCATGAGGAATACAGGTGTATAAGGACTGGATGTCCATAGTAAAAATGAGGTGTTGGGGACCGGCGAATTGGAAGTTCTGGAGGAGGTGGAGAGCGTGGGTGGTGTCACGGACGTAGGTAGGGAGTTCCTGGACCAAGGGGGTGAAAATAGAATCTAGGTAGGTGGAGATGAGTTCGGTGGGGCAGGAGCAGGCGGAGACAATGGGTCGACCAGGGCATTCAGGTTTGTGGATTTTGGGGAGGAGATAGAAGCGGGCGGTGCGGGGTTGGGGAACGATGAGGTTGGAGGCGGTGGGTGGGAGGTC
>JAHRHZ010000163.1:752162-837828 GCA_024137785.1 Ginglymostoma cirratum
CCCACACCTCCTCCCTCACCCCAATCCCAGGCCCCAAGAAGACTTTCCACATCAGGCAGATGTTCACCTGCACATCTGCCAATGTGGTATACTGCATCCGCTGTACCCGTTGTGGCTTCCTCTACATCGGGGAAACCAAGCGGAGGCTTGGGGACCGCTTTGCAGAACACCTGCGCTCCGTTCCCAACAAACAACTGCACCTCCCAGTCGCGAACCATTTCAACTCCCCCTCCCATTCCTCAGATGACATGTCCATCCTGGGCCTCCTGCAATGCCACAGTGATGCCACCCGAAGGCTGCAGGAACAGAAAATCATATTCAGCCTGGAAACCATGCAGCCCAATGGCATCAATGTGGATTTTACAAGCTTCAAAATCTCCCCTCCCCCAACCGCATCCCAAAACCAGCCCAGCTCATCTCCACGTCCCTAACCTGTTTTTCCTCTCACCTCAAGCCACACCCCCATCTCCTATCTACTAACATCATCCCGCCCCCTTGACCTGTCCGTCCTCCCTGGACTGATCTATCTCCTCCCTACCCCCCTACCTACACTCACCTTTACTGGCTCCATCCCCGCCTCTTCGACTTGTCTGCCTCCTCTCCACCTATCCTCTCGTCTATCCATCCTCTATCCGCCTCCCCCTCTCTCCCTATTTATTTCAGAACCCTCTTCCCCTCCCCCATTTCTGATGAAGGGTTTAGGCCCGAAACGTCAAGTTTTCCTGCTCCTATGATGCTACTTGACCTGCTGTGTTCATCCAGCCCCATGCTTGTTATCTCAGATTCTCCAGCATCTGCAGTACCTTTTATCTCTGACAAAGTTCAGCATGTCTGGCAGCATCTGTGAAAGGAAGTCAGAGTTAACTTTTCGTATCGATTTTCCCTTCCTTATATCTATTCTCTCCGCAGATGGTGCCGGATGTGCAGAGATGTTTCAGCAATTTCTGTTTAAATGTGATGCCATTTCGAACACGTCTCTGGGCAAAGTGCTGGAAATGACACTTAAATAGTTATTTGACTGGCAATGATTCGATAGGTCAAAGTGCCTTTTTCTCGGCTGTGGACTCTGAAACTGGGTGAATGGTTCAGGTCGGTGAGCAAGTGGACGGGGAGGGGGATGGAGACGGTAACAAAGGAATGAGTGGGTGAAGGGTGTGGGGAATTTCACTGACAAAAATTTTCATGTTGTGAAATCAAGGGGAGTGGTGACGGAGAAGTAGAGACAGAAGTGTCTGATATAACAAGGTGTGGAGCTGGGTGAACATAGTGGGCCAGGCGGCATCAGAGGAGCAGGAAAATTGACGTTTCAGGTCTGGACCCTTCTTCAGAAATGGGGGAGGGGGAGGGGTCTCTGAAATAAATGGGGGGGCAGTGATAGCAGGTGAATAGGGGAGAGGATAGGGTGAAAGAGAAGATGGACAGGTCAAGGAGGCAGCTATGAAGCTAGTAGAGGTGAGTGTAGGAAGGAAGTGGGGATGAGGGTTGGTCAGTGAGGAAGGAGGATCGGAAAGGTGGGACAGAAGACGGAAATGTCAAGGAGGCAGGGTTGAGGGGGGCGCTGGTCTTGGGATGAGGTCGGGTTTGGGGAAATTTTGAAGCTTGTGAAGTCCACATTGAGACCACTGGGCTGCAGGGTTCCCAAGTGGAATATGAGGTGCTATTCCTCCAACCTTCGGGTGGCATCGTTGTGACACTGGAGGAGGCCCAGGATGGACATGTCGTCAAGGGAGCGGGAGGGGGAGTTGAAGTGGTTCGTGACTGGCAGGTGTTGTTTATCGTGAACTGAGTGTAGGTGCTCCATGAAGCAGTCACCGAGCCTCCGCTTGGTCTCCACGATGTAGAGGAGGCCACATTGGCAACAGCAGATACAATATACCACATTAGCGAGTCCCGCGCCCAGCACTGCTTGCAAGTGGAAGAAAATGGCTTAATAATCCGCAAGAAGAGGGAAGAGCACCTTCCCAAGGTCTTCGCTATCAATGGATACCGCACCAACTTCATCCGCATGTGGCTGCTCGGAAGACAACACCAAGAGGACACAATACACACAATACACACCTGTCTATCTGTCCCTCTGTCTCCCTCATTTTGCTCTTCTATACTTCATTGCCTCACTTTGTCTCTCCTCGTTCTCTACCTTCTCCCCTCATGTAGCATGCTCCGTATTTGCATGATACTGGGGAGATTGATTCTGTATGTCACGGGGCGAATCCAAGACTTATTCTCGACACTTTCTTCAAATACAACGAGAGAGAGAAAGGATCTGAGAGGGAAGAAACAACTGATGAGATTCTAGACGCTCTTCCGGATATTCTTCAGTAAATTCAGCCACCAAGAATAAATATTTCTCCAATTTCACGAAGAAACCCCACCATGAATATCATTAATACAAATATAGAATCCCAAGACTATCTTTACTTGAGGCCAGACACGGAAATGCCTGAGATTATAACGTAGAAATAAAAATACCTGGCGATGCAATTACAATTCTTTGAATGATTCAGTACCACGTGACCCACTACTATTTCACATTCATGGTCCAGGACCAACATCATTATTGCATCACAACAGTTGAAGGCCATCGCCGCTCATGTCATATGACGTCATGATGCAGCTGCAAGCCCCGGGTTCAATTCATTAAAGAAACCTCACTGAGGGTCAGACTGCCCTGAAGACAAGAAATCGGGAGTCAGTGCTGGGATCACTTCTTTCCTGGACGTGTATTAATGGCACGGACTTGTGAACGGGGTGAAAGACTTCAAAATTCTAATATGAGACAAAACTCACAATGATCAACACAGAACGCCATAAAAACCGATCTTTTCTCTGTTTCGCTTAACATCGGTCTATGTAATTTTCCTGAACCTGATGCTCTAGGAAAAACGGATCCGTGTTAAATAATCTGCTCTGGGTAAGTTTTGATCTCATTACCTAGCATTTCACACGTTGCTCTCTGTTTGTCTTCATGCAATATTAAGTGATCCATTACTGTGTTTCTTTAACACATTCTGAGAGGAAAAAGTGGGACCAGCAGTGATAACAGAGGTTACTGTGATCACAACACAAGTGCTCGCCATTTTCCGATCGCAGTGCCATGCAATAGACAATAGTCGAAAAGGACAAAATAAGTAGCGCTAGAGAGCTCCAGACACACAACAGGCATACTTACCAAACAGAGGACTGATATTAGGGAACTCGGAATGGGGAGAATCTTTGCAATTCCTGGCACCCGATGTTATGAAGGCTCTGTACTGACTCTGTAAAAGACTGAGGTTGATAGATTGCTACATCTTAAAATCATCAAGAGCTCAGAGAATAGTGCAGAAAAAATGACGTTGAAGTAAAAGGTCCCAATGAATGGCGAGGGGTGCTCAAAGTTTGCAACGTGTGTCTCTGTGGAATGAAAAGACGTTGATAGGATTGTTCTGAATTGAAAGGCTCCCTGGAAGCAGGAAGCTGAGGAAGATGCAGGCCAAACGGATTCAGATGGAACTGCAAGAGCAGCAAAGACCTTTTCTGCAGCACTAATGAGTTTGTACAGCACAGAGGAGATATTTGTGGCATTGAATTTTGGTTGAGAGACCCAGCATCCTTTCATAAGACAGGGTTTACTGGGCTATTAGAACGACCATGGATAGCGTTCACATGGATATAAGGACATCATGAAAGACATGGACTGACTCAACTGTTATCTGTAACTGAATCAATCTCTCAAATTGATTTTATTGTCACACGGGCCAAGGTCCTAAGTGCTGAAACTATGCACTGGTCGAGACTGTCTGCTCCCACACATCCCTGTTCTTTCCAGGAGCTGTCAAGATGATGGCCTGAATTGCCTTATTCCATTCTTTGTCAGTATGGGATTATTTGAATGATAAAATCTATTCTCCGAGCTGGGAACAATGTACTGAAGTTTATAAACATCAGGTGCAGTGTGCCTGAGAGACAGGACTCCCTTCAGTAACACCCCATGCAGAATCAGACAACTGCACCCTCCCTGCGACATCGGGAAGGACACAGACACAGATTCCCATTGCTGGGAGAGATTCTCTATTTCCCAGCAACTTTGCATTTTTCACTCTGTCTCAGATGCAGTAATTTGGATGAGGGTCCCAACAGAATGTTAGTTTCTGTCCATGTGCAATCTCCCTTTTGCACAGCCTTCCACACTTTACATACATCCCACTCCCACTACACCCCTCCCCTGTCCTGCAAGCCCGTGTTTGACAGGGAGCTGAAAAGCGCGTTCGTGCTGTCCTCCTCCAGCATGTCCTACCAGTGGAAGATTGTTTACTTCAGCCGCTAATGGAGACAGCGTGGTCCCGGGGAAGGGAGCTGACAGACCCTCGTGGGATCAAGGGCTCAGAATGGGAAGAAGCTTTTGATAAAACTCAGTGCTGCTTTAGTGTTAATTGTTTTGAGCTGTTGCTGGCTCATTGGTCTCGGGTATGATTCCTGTTTCGCGTGGATGGAGTAAATAGGACCAGCTCTGCGCTTTGCATCGCCGGGCGATCATCTATCTCGCTCCATTCTTCACTGGCGAGGTCTGATTTTAATGAGATAGAGTTCAGCCTGACATCTGCGGAGAGTATTTTTTCTTAAATTCGTTCACAGGATAAGGGCATTGCTGGAGAGGCAGCATTTGTTGCCCCGAGTGCAATTAAGACCATAAGACCATAAGACATAGGGTCAGAAGTTAGGCCATTCGGCCCATCGAGTCTGCTCCGCCAATCAACCAAAGATGTGCAGGTTAGGTGGATTGGCCATGCTAAAGTGTTCAGGGAGGTGTAGGTTAGGTGGGTTGGCCATGCTAAAGTGTTCAGGGAGGTGTAGGTTAGGTGGGTTGTTGGGGGGGGTGGGTCTGGGTGGGATGCTCTCAGGTTCGGTGTGGACTTGTTGGGCCGAAGGGCCTGTTTCCACACTGCAGGGGATTCTACGATTCTACGATCATGGCTGATAAGTTCCTCAACTCCATTCTCCTGCTTTCTCCCCATAATGTTTGATCCCCTTGATAATCAAGAATCTATCTATCTCAGTCTTAAATGTACTTAATGACTTGGCCTCCACACCCTTCTGTGGCAGTGAATTCCATAGATTTACCACTCTTTGGCTGAAGAAGTTTCTCCTTATCTCCGTTCTAAAAGGTCTTCCCTTTACTGTCCTAGTCTCTCCTAACAATGGAAGCATCTTCCCAATATCTCCTCTGTCCAGGCTATTCAGCCATTAAGAGTCAACCACATTGCCGTGGTTCTGGAGTAGCATTGTCGGCAGTTTCCTTTCCCAAGAAGCCATTGGTGAACTCGATGGATTTTCCTCACAGCAAGCTTAATTCCAGCTATTTATTGAATTCAAATGCCACTATTCTAACTTGGGTAACCAGAAGGATTAGCAGCCCAGTGATAATACCACTAGACCATCGCATCCCCAACTACCACGGAAAAGCAAGTTTTAAAGAACTTCTGCCAGTGGAAAACGGCTGTCATCGCTGGTGGTGAAAAGTTCGCCATAAGCTCAACTCTCTTAGTCTTCAATGTGCTAAAATCCCAGTCCCCTGTTTACTGATCCTGAGCCATGGAAACAGTTTCTCACTGTCTGCATCATGCTAACACTAACACAATGAAATCTCCATTTAATCTTCTTTGTTCTGAACAGAAAAATCCAGGCCTCTGGAATCTCTCCACAAAACTGAATTCTCTCATCCCTGGGCATAATGAAGCCTCAGGATTGCGACGAGAATTTGGGGGGAAAAATTCAGTGGGCAGGTGGAAACATGGAAAGGAAACGAAACAGAAACCCAGTCTCGAGCTTTGTGAATCTTTCAAAACTTTTTGTGATCCAGGTGGTAGAAAATAGTTTAATAGATCAATGGAGAGAGCCCAGTACCAGGGGAAGGGGCCAACAGCACCAGCCCAGGAGCAGGGAAACAGAATGAGAGGAAAATGGTCTTGAAACTCTTTGTTGCTTTGAATTACTGGAGGTAATTCACAGGATAAGGGCATGCATTACGTGGAAGGTACTTCGCTCTGAGCGAGTCTCAGCTGGTTCAGAGCTGGAAAAAGGGCACAGGGGTATGATCCTTGCTTAGGGTATGTACCATGTTGACATGCGAGAAGTCCCGGGTTCAACTCCCGGACCAGCCCTCGTTTCCAGCTTTGCTGTTGCCACAATGTCCAATAAGCTTTCCGGGGAAAAAACAGCTTCGTTAAATGAGGTCGGGTTATGACGTGGGAATAGGACAGAGGCAACATTGCAGTGAACACGGCAAAAGGAAATACTTGCTCAAAGCAAAACCGAATGATTCAGGTTGTTCACCCATGCAATCCGACACTGAATGAATCCTCCAGCTGCATCATTGCTCAGTTCTGGGTGCGAAACTTCTGGAATGCGGGAATATGAAGTGCTTGGGGGCAGCGTTGAACAGATTCTCATGAATGGCCTCGTGTATGAGGAATGTCAGCAATGAAGTTAGACGGCAAAGCTCTCCTTGGTGATACTGAAAGCTGGTCTGTTTGAAGCTTTGAACGGAGAGTGGTAGGATCTGTAAATCACTGTCTGACCGTACTAACGACGCAGGTTCAATCGACACAAAAGGCAATTTGATGGTTATGTCACAAGTAATGATGGACAGAGTGACAGGGAGTAGTCAAAAGAATAACACTAAAAGAGACAGTCATTTACTCATTGTGGAGAGCGGCACAGCTAAGGTGGTCTGCGTGGTCTCTGCCTGTGCTGTGACAAATTCTGTGATTCTGAATGAAATTAGAGTTGGGCCAACAGAATGTGGGTAATTAGACAAAGGTTATGTTTACACAGGCCAGATACATCTGCGCAACAGAGTATTTCATAACAACAATGAAATTGTTTGAATTCATTTTTGAAGGCACATGCCACACGCCAAATGAAAAGCTGAATACTTGCCTAAAAAAAGAGGAAACAGCCAGTAAGCAGAGTGGTGCAGTCGGAGCGTGCTGGACCCATAACTTAAAAGTTGATGGCTCGAAGCCATCTTCTGCAATTCACTACAGGTGCATGTCATTTTGCTCCATGCCTTGCGTAATGATCAGCTGCCTGTTTCAACAATATGAAATACCTCCTTCAGATTAATACACAGGCCGAGTTGACAAAGGTGAGATGGCACCCTTGTCAAGGGCAATTAAATAAAGCATATGTTGACACAGCCGGGACACAGCTGCACAACAGAAAATTACAGAGTGAAGATCTTTTGACCTCTTTCTTGAAGGTAAATGCCACACACTAGATGAAAACGTGAGCTGGAAAAAGCCACGCTGCATGGTAGCAGTGTGGCGCAGGTGGATCGTGCTGTGCCCCGAACCCAGCGATTGATCAAAATCACCCTCTGCTCTTTGTGAGTTCCATATTGCCGCGTCTGTGGCGCCCCGGCCACCGATCCTCTGTAACAGCAGTCTTCTCTGTGCACTGCATTTTGACCAGCTTTCTGCTTCCCATCACTCCATTCATCTGAAATAAATATCTCAGAGTGATACGCGGGCCAAGTTAACACAGGTGAGGTGACACGCTTGTGTCAAAAGTTTGAATGCTCTTTTTCTGTTCTGTTAGTCAGCTACAACATGATTCGCAAAAGCTGCTCTCTGAGATTGGAATAAACTGGGGACGTTAAAATACTTTAGTTGCAGTGTTTTACTTGCGCAGGACGCCCTGCAGTAATTGTCCACGCTGCTTCAGACGGCAGCGTCCTCCCAGTGAAATGAAAATTCGCGATTGACAAGAGTATCAGCACGTCGGACACAGCATCACGACGCAGACTCAGTTCACTATCAGGACAGATATCACCAATTTGAGTAACCTCAGAGAGATACAATGGACAGAGAGTCACCTTGGGCTGGATGGGCTGAGCGGCCTCTTACCGCACGGGAACGACGCCGTGGGTTTATGACGTCACTCTCCCTGTCTCTGCGACGGAGCGGTTGAGGGAGAAACAGTGGCTCAATTTTTACCCTCCCTTCCGCGTTGTAATATCTGCAGCCCCTCAGGGCCATTGGGGATGTCTCTCAGTGAGTGAGTGTTTCACTGGGATTCTCTTAATCTGGGATCTTTTCGGGAGGCAGCAAATGAATGGATACTTGCGTTGTTAAGATGTTTCTGCAGGATTGCTGTGTGAAGACTAATCCTGAACACCAAACAGGCTGCACAGAAAGATCTCATTTTTAGCTGCTGAAGGGATTAGTCTCCAGTTTCGTCTTCTGTCTTTCCAAGCAGCTCCCCATCCTTCCTTGGTTTACTAAAGAAGTTGAATCTCTTATCAAGAGGAAGAAGGAGGCTTATGTAAAGATGAAGCACGAAGGCTCAGTTAAGGCGCTTGAGAGTTACAAGTTAGCTAGGAAGGACCTAAAGAGAGAGCTAAGAAGGGCCAGGAGGGGACATGAGAAGTCTTTGGCAGGTAGGATCAAGGAAAATCCTAAAGCTTTCGATAGGTATGTCAGGAATGAAAGAATGACTAGAGTAAGATGAGGGCCTGTCAAGGACAGTAGTGGGAAGTTGTGCGTGGAGTCTGAAGAGATAGGAGAGGTGCTAAATGAGTATTTTTCATCAGTATTCACACATGAAAAAGACAATGTTGTCCAGGAGAATACTGAGATACAGGCTATTAGACTAGACGGGATTGAGGTTCATAAGGAGGAGGTGTTAGCAATCCTGGAAAGTGTGAGAATAGATAAGTCCCCTGGGCTGGATGGGATCTATCCTAGGATTCTCTGGGAAGCTAGGGAGGAGATTGCAGAGCCTTTGGCTTTGATCTTTCTGTCGTCGTTGTCTACTGGAATAGTGCCAGAAGACTGGAGGATAGCAAATGTTGCCCCTTGTTCAAGAAGAGGAGTAGAGTCAACCCTGGTAATTATAGACCAGTGAGCCTTACTTCGGTTGTGGGTAAAGTGTTGGAAAGGATTATAAGAGATAAGATTTATAATCATCTAGAAAGGAATAATTTGTTTAGGGATAGTCAACACGGTTTTGTGAAGGGTAGGTCGTGCCTCACAAACCTTATTGAGTTCTTTGAGAAGGTGACTAAACAGATGGATGAGGGTTGATGTGGTGTATATGGATTTCAGTAAAGCATTTGGTAAGTTTCCCCACGGCAGGCTATTGCAGAAAATTCGGAGGCATGGGATCGAGGGTGATTTAACGGTTTGAAATTGGCTAGCTGTAAGAAGACAGAGGGTGGTGGTTGATGAGAAATGTTCATCCTGGAGTTCAGTTACTAGTGGTGTACCGCAAGGATCTGTTTTGGAGCCACTGCTGTTTGTCATTTTTGTAAATGACCTGGATGAGGGCGTCGAAGGATGGGTTAGTAAATTTGCAGATGACACTAAAGTCGGCGGAGTTGTCGATAGTGCGGAAGGATGTTGTAGGTTACAGAGGGACATAGATAAGCTGCAGAGCTGGGCTGAGAGGTGGCAAATGGAGTTTAATGCGGAAAAGTGTGAGGTGATTCACTTTGGAAGGAGTAACAGGAATACAGAGTACTGGGCTCATGATAATATTCTTGGTAGTGTGGATGAGCAGAGAGATCTTGGTGTCCATGTGCATAGATCCCTGAAAGTTGCCACCCAGGTTGATAGGGTTGTTAAGAAGGCGTACGGTGTGTTAGGTTTTATTGGTAGAGGGATTGAATTTCGGAGCTGTGAGGTCATGTTGCAGCTGTACAAAACTCTGGTGCGGCTGCACTTGGAGTATTGCATACAGTTCTGGTCGCTGCATTATAGGAAGGATGTGGAAGCATTGGAAAGGGTACAGAGGAAATTTACCAGGATGTTGCCAGCTATGGAGGGAAGGTCTTATGAGGAAAGGCTGAGGGACTTGAGTCTGTTTTCGTTAGAGAGAAGAAGGTTAAGAGGTGACTTATTAGAGACATACAAGATGATCAGAGGATTGGATAGGGTGTACAGTGAGAGCCTTTTTCCTCGGATGGTGACGGCTAGCACGAGGGGACATATCTTTAAATTGAGGGGTGGTAGATCGCGGACAGATGTCAGAGGTAGGTTCTTTACTCAGAGAGTAGTCAGGGCATGGAATACCTTGCCTGCAGCAGTTGTAGACTCGCCAACTTTAAGGGCATTTAAATGGTCGTTGGATTAACATATGGATGATAATGGAATAGTGTAGGTTAGATGGGCTTCAGATTAGTTTTACAGGTCGGCGCAACATCGAGGGCCGAAGGGCCTGCACTGCGCTGTAATGTTCTATGTTCTATGTTCTGTCTGTCTCTGATAAATGTCATTTGACAAAAGGTCTAAATCGCCGTTTATAATTTGCTGCATAAGCCTGATGCCAACCCTTCTGCTCCTTTCCTCTCCCATTGCTTGAGAGGTAGCTGCAGAATGTCGACATCTCCCAGCACTGCCTGCCCGTGGAGGGAAATAGTTCAATCCATCTACCAGTAGAGGGAGCCCTGCCCCGGGGAAAAGGACAAATCGCACCATTCCGCGAACAGAGAGACAACGAGAAGGTGTTCATTGCTGCTTTCACTGCCCGAAGCATAGAGGACTGGAATTTTTGTCTAATAAATCTGTTCAGAGATGTTATTACACACCTCTGGAGCAGATAGAACTTGAACTCTAGTCTCCTGCATCTGAGGTGGGGACGCCATCACCGCCTGGTTGGCACCTAATTTATTATTCAGTGGGACTTCGCCAGGCTGGATCGTTGGTCTTGCGGTCTAACATGCGCTTCGGGTGGCTGTCGGGCGTGCGAGAAGTTGCTGGCTTGAATCCTGTATGAGGCCTTTTTGCATTTGAAGTGTATTTTTTTAATTTTCTGGAGAGCACGGAGGTGGTTCCTTATGGAATCGACTTCAGCCAATGATCCCAAAGGGTCTTTGCTGTGAACGTATCACAAGCATCCACTTCACCTGAGGAAGGAGCCGTGCTCTGAAAGCTTGTGATTTCTGATAAATGTGTTGGACTATAACCTAATGTGACGGGATTTCTAAGTTTATATCACATTCAGAGGAAAAGAAATCAAATTTTAAGCAATGTCTGCCCGTAGTAAACTAGCTTCCTCACTGGTGTTGATAAGTATTATAAAAATGCAAATATGTCTTCTTTAATAGCCCTTAAATCCACATACTCTGTTTACTGGCCCTGGACAGTGGAATTTCTCACTATCAGGTTAATCAAACTGCCCAACCTCACTGCTATCCACCCCAACATTATAAACAGCGCCAACATTGTCAGTTGGTAGGTGGAAACATGGAAAGGAAACAAAACTGATAACACAGGTTCCAGCATCGTAAATCTTTCAAAATACTTTGTGATCCAGACTCAGAGGAAAGTGAAGGTTGAACTTTCTGATTGAGCGGAGCCGGTCAAGGCATACTTCCCTACATTAAGACGCTGAGACATTGACTCTGATGTTCTCGGTGTCATTATCTGATCTGAGACATTGAAATAATCAGGATGCCTTGAAAAGATCAGGAATTCAAACAGAATCTCGGCTCTGGCACAATCAGATACTTAGGATCAGACAAGAAGCGGAAAGACTCGAAGGGAGATGGCCCTGGGTTCAGAAAAGCTGGTTACTGGTGACACGGCTGTCTCTGCCGTGGGTGGAATTAAACTGTTTCCTTGTCTCCACAAAAAATGTCCCAGACTTCATTTTGGAAAAGTAAAACAGTCAAAGAACAATTGCTATTCTTGTAAAATCGCAATCTCAATCTGAAATTTCATTTCCCATCCCTAATTACCCCATAGACGGAGGTGATGGGCTAGTCTCCTGAACTAGGTACAGCCATTAGAGAGGGAATTCCAGAATTTAGACACTGCGCCACCGAAGAAACAGTGATGTATTTCCAACTCAGCATGGTGAGTGACTTGGAGGAGGACATGTGGGTAGTAGTTTTCCCGTGTCCCTGTCGTCATTATCCTTCTAGATGGAAACAATCTCTCACTGGGATGTTTCTGGCAGATTCAGGGTATGTGTTCTCTTCGTAAACAGGAATTCGTTTTCATTCAGACAATTTACACAAGAGAAAGAAATTTTCATTTCCTGACTTCGAATTGTGTCCAGGCCTGGGCGATGCAAGCTCTGAATCCTAACCGCTGGAACATCAGATATGCTGACAGTAACCTTTGCGACCTGACTTGTACATGTTCTTGTATAATTTCTTCACATCAGAGCCACCTTCAACAGAAATATTTCTCTCTCTATGCTTCAAAACAGCTCATATTGTCGGCCAGGTTTCTGTGTGAAGAATGCAGAGGTGTGATAATGTGTTGTTGTTCAGCAGAGGTACCGTGGGAAGGTCGAGAACAGGTTGACGCTAGCAGAGGCCTGTTTGGAGGCGCTGAACTGCTGTGAAATGGCGGCACCAATAAAGATACCATTTAACTCGTTTGATACCAGAGGCTGGGCTAGAAATGACCAGAAGCTTCTCGTCGAATTTGGTCAGGGTGTTGACTCGAAGAGACCATAAATCAAAGCATGAAAGTACATTTCAATTAGAGTGGGTCATAAAATACTGGAGGGACTGTGAATAAAACAATGGAAAGTTCCAGCAGAGAGACAGGTGGTACTGAAGCAGGCACCTGGAGACAAATATGTTTCTTTTGCCAGTGAAACTCACTACCTTGCAAAGTAAGGACCATTAAAGTGAAGTAGTGACGGTGGTTATCTTTACTGCTTGTTCACATTGTAAACGTTGCCATTGCTGCTCATGTCATTGTTATCACCACAACTCTGCAGCGTGTAGACATTAACCATGTAGAGGGTCAGCGGTGCAATGGATAATTGTCCATCTATGCATCAGGAGATTGTATGGTGATTCTGACCTGACTCAGGCACAGTTTACAACCTCGTCGCACTTCCAAACACTTTTTCCTCAGTATCCTGAAGCCTGGATGAGGTTCGAATCTGATCTGTCGGAAGTATAATTCTTTCACTGTCTTATGAGAACGTAAGAGTCAATGTCTCAGCCAGAGGAGGGGAAGCTAACGTAGCACCATACGCTGCTCATGGGCACCTTTCAATTGACCAAATCACTGCAGCACCTGAGAATGGAAAGGAAACAGAACAAATCGCCTGGTCTCCGCTTTGAGAATCTTTAGGACGGGAATTAGAGGAGAATGAAGGGTGAACTGTCCGACTGAGCAGAGATAGTCGAGACACATTCCACTTCTTTAAGAGGCTAGGACATTGACTCTGATGTTCTCGGGGGCATTTAACCATCCATGACATTGAAAGGATTCCCGTCAGAGCTGCTCTGCTTTGCTGTTCTCACTTTCAGGACAATAAATCCTGATTTGCTGGATGTAGATAGTAAAAGCGCTGAATCCTAACCAGTAGACCACCAAGGATGAGGACAGAAGTACTTGCATAATTTCTTAATGACGCAGCTTTTGGCTTTATTTTAAACTGGACGTCAGTTTCTCCTGCAAAATGATGGAATCATCGAATTTTACAGAACGGAAAGAGGCCCATCATCCCAGTTTCCATCACTTAGCCTGTAGCCTTGTGTGATGTGACATTTCAAGTATTCATCTCAATGATACTTTCACTGTAACGTTTTAGTCTTAATCAACACAACACATGGGGCTGAAGTTTGAGATGGGAAAACTGTTTTCATGCCCCCTCGGGGAACTTAACCTCATTTTCATCCACAGAAGGAAACAGACAGTGACACATTCCGCCAAGGGTCACAGAGACCTCAGGAAAGACCAGGCCACAGCAAGTAGAATTTCACCCACTTGGTTTAAATTTCCCATTTCATACATCAAAATTAGAGTCTGGTTACAGCAAAGGAAGGAAGCCCTCGGCTGCTGCCCTGGGTCAATGTTCCTTCCCCGTCACTCTGCAGTTTATACAGCCTCATCTCGCTCATCCAGCCAAACACTGATCACGTCAGCTGCTTCCTGTCCTTCCAAATGGTCTTTCCCAAGGTCCTGGAAGGACAAACCGAAATATGGCAGTTCAAGCACATTTGTGGCCTGCAGAGGAAATGACATTGTCATAATTTCATACGATATTTGACGTGTTCCTTTGGATCTTGGAAGCAACAGGGGTGTACAGAAATTGGTACAGGCCCCAGTGAGACTTGAACTCAGAACCACTGGTTTACAAAAAAACAGTACTCTCACCACTGAGCGACAGAGCCAGCACCAGGCCAGTGGAGCGAGGGTCTCATAGGTTAGAAACTACAATGTAATAGATAATTGGAAAGCCTATATGTTGTAAACCAAAACGTAATCAAAACCGAGACAGAGCTTAGGGTATCATGTGCAGAAGGTTGGGAGACCGTAATGCCGAATCAGACAGTGTCCAGGGTGATATAAACAGAGATCTTTCCTCAGAATGGAAAGGAAGAGTCAAGGACCTAAAACATTAACTCTGACTTTTATTTCACAGATGTTACCAGAGCTACTGAGCTTTTCCAGCAACTCCTGTTTTTGTTCCTGATTTACAGCATCTACCGTTCTTTCAGTTTTTAGCCAGACATTTTCCCTGGGAGTCGAGTAATTAGGCTTCAGTGCCTTCGCTGCCATGGCCTGTTAATGGTTAACCATTGATAGTAATAATGTGAAATACTGCCTAATCCTTACAAGCAGAATTATGTCGTTGACTAGTCAGAATTGCTTTACTGCATGTTACAGTTCCACATCAATAATGCCAGCTGTAATTTTCTGACGTGCAATTGGTTTGAAACAAGAACAGAGGGGGACGTCAGGAAAAGGGAAGGTCAATGGTGGTTTGTGAGCATTAGCTATAGTCCTGATGGAGCCAGTCTCAATGTGAGTGCTGAAGACCGGTTTTCCTGTTTACCCTGGTACACATGTCACTCCAGATCAATCACCCACATTGATTATCCTTTGCGTGTTGTCCTTTACACATCTCACCTCAGTTCAGTGTACCGAGTGGGCCGATGCATTTTTAATTTGGCACGTTTTACTCCGGAGAATATTGCAGCCTCATATTGAGACCATCAAATGTAGGAACAGAAAGAGGCCATTCGTCAAGTGTATTCTGCCATTCGATGAGCTCTTGTCTGATCTGATAATCCTGAACTGCATATGGCTGCCTTTCCCTATAACCTTGATATACTTACTGGTTAAATATCTGCCGATCTCAGCCTTGATATACTAAATGACACAGCCACAATAATTCCCTGCTGTAAAAAATTCCACCGATTCACAACTGCCGGAGTGAATAAATTCTTCCTCATCGCTGTCTTAAATGTGTGACCACATTCTGATACGAGGCACTCTGGTCCTAGACTGTCCCAGAAGGGAACCAAACTTTCTGTATCCAACCCATTGAATGTCCAAAAAAACCCGTGCGTTTCAATAAGGAGCAAGTTTCTTTTTGTTGTACTGTGTCTGAACAGAAAAAGGCGATGGATTTCAGGGCTTCCTCGCATTTGGTTACATCTCTGATGTGAAACTCTCACTGACTCTGACACAGTTGCTCTCTTTGCTATTTTTAATGTCAGGAAATCATGTTCATTTTAAGATTTCATGCGAGAACAACACATCTTCATCCCTTGACTGGAAATCAAACCAAGAAACAGCAGTGAGAAGTCTGAATCCCAAACACTAAAGCACCCAGGAGTGCGCATGCAATGCTTGCAATTTTTCTTGGTGATATTGCTTTTGACTGTTTTTGTTCAGTTGAAATATAGTAGTCACTGAGTTTTTTTGCAGCAAGTAGAGAGGCCCTTCGGCCCATTATGTCATTGTCAGTCATTAAACATCTCGCTTCTAAACACAGTTTCCAGCCACTTGAACCATAGCGTGGCATGCTGTGACATTGAAAGTGCTCATTTAAATATTTATTCAATGTCTCGAGGGCTTCAGTGGAACAAAAACAGCTCTTTCAACCAATGACAGGAAACATTGCTGTTTCCTAGAACACAAAATGTACATCTTCCTCCTGGAAGACAGTTCTGAAAGCCAGAGATAAAGCATTTGTCAGTTTTCCCCATATTGCCAACAGTGTGGGTTTAAATCTCATGCCATTTCAAATTACTCCTAATGGCTCCCTTTTTCAACCTCTCTGCTCATCTGAGGTGTGGTTTTCCTCAGGTTAAACCAGCACCAGTTTTCTCTCTGTAATAAGAAAGCAACCCTCTGTTTCAGAATGAGTGCGGCTTTACTTTACCCTTTAATGTGTGGTTCGGTGTCAGAATTTGTTATAGCCCTGGGAGACTGAAGGGACGTTTTATTTTCTCTTACATGTAACATATATATAAGTTGTCCTTGCAGGAGAAAATTAGAAAGATTACTTGCTCTCATAGCAACAAATAAATTTGAGGTCGACTGTGGCGCCGGCTTAACCCAGAATTCTGAGCGCCAGTGAATATCACTTTTTTGCACACAATTGTTCATCAGTGCACATGCTCATTATCTTGCCGTTCGCCCACAGTCTGGAGCATGCGTATTCGGAGCGATCCAGGGAAGCCCCGCCCCTTTTCGTCGGCTCCAAAAAAGGTAACAATGCGGCGGAACAGAAGAAGCGATGGACCAGGCGGTTCGACGGAGAGGCTTCGTAAAGGCTTTGTGGATGTAATAGACCCCATATAAAGAAACTATCTACCCCTGTTTCACAAAACGCGACAAATCGAGGCTTCTTCGCTAATCACAGGGCTCGGGTAACGGCCGCTAACTTTGTCGGAGACAAAGGGGAGCAGAGCGCATGTGCGGTCATCCTGGGCCAGGGGAGAGAATGTTGTGAATGTCCCTCCTGGACTTAACAGGGATGGAGTTTGTAAAATGTTTTACGGTGAGTGAGGAGGGGATGATTTACACACAACAAACTTCAACTAACAGAAATAGTTGTCTCTTCTGAATTGCTGTCCCGGACTGAGTGGGATGGCTTTTGTAAACTTATTTTACACTATGTTAGAAGAGAATTTACAGGTCAGAAACCCAATCCAAATAACATTCCAAAATCTGAGCATGCCACTTTATTCGTTATTCATTCAGTACTGGATATTATTGGCCTTTGAATGTCAGTATTGAGTAAAACAAAGGTAACATAAAGTTCCTTCCTTACATCTCCCAGTAACTCTTGCCCAATATCTTAAATTTATGTCCCTAACACTTTTGCTATCAGTTAATGGGGGTAGCTACTCTTTATCTACCTTATCTCAACCTGTCATAAAACTAGACACCTTTATCAAATCTCACTTCAATCTCCTTTGTTCTGTGCACGACAAACTTCAGTTTCTCTAACCTGACTCTAACACTAATATCCCTTGTTTCTTGAACCATTTTGATAAATCTCCTTTTAAATCTCTCTACAGACCCTCACATCTTTTGTGGTGATCACCTGTCTGTGCAGACCCAAATGCAGTCTGTTCATTTGGATGATGTTATCACACACGGCCAATTACTCAGTAACATCACCCTCATTGCCAGGTATTTCCTCAACTCTGAGAGTTTCCGCTCACCCCAGTGCTTCTGATGTCTTTCGAGCTGCAGACTGTGACGTTTGAGTTTAAAGTTGAACGCAATGAAATTATTTCAATATTTTTAACGAGTAACCTACATAATTCAGCTTCCAGTTCTGTTCTCCAGCTGTGAAAACTTGATATGGCTCTGGGGCTGGTGCAACCCTTTACTGCAGATCTGAATCAATGTCCATTGATTGCTCTGTTTCATCTCCGCTCTCTCTAATCAACTCTCTGTCATTGTCTAAATTCCTTTGTCTCCAATAGTGGGTGTGACTGTCTTAGGTATTTTATTGTTAATTCCATGGACTCTCTAAATGAGGTTTTTACAGCTGAACATTCCGTGACCATTTACTGCTGGCAATTATCTTCCCTTAGTAGTTCTCACAAAGCTGTTCGGTGAGGAGTTATTCGCCCAGTAATGATGATGGGACTGTGATATGTGCTCAGATCAAAGACAATTAATTCATGTCAGTATACTGCATAACACATAATGGAAACTTCCAGGCTGTTCCTTATGAGTATTATAAAGTCACTTTTTATTCCATTCATATGACGAGATATTAGGGAGGTGACAAAATGTTTTATGGCCAAATATATAGTTTTGAAGGAATATTTTAAAGTGCAAAACTGAGGTCAAGAAAGGGAGAAGTTTAGTGAGGAGATTTCACGGTTTATGGTCTTGGCAGCTGAAGATTGAAGACACCAAATGTGGAACAATTAAAATCGAAAATGCTCAGAAGGTTGGAATAAGATATAATGCCGATATCTTGAAGGGCCTTTTTAAAAATTCAGTCTTGGGATGTGGACATTGCTGGTGGGTTAGCACTTTTTAGCCAGCCCTTATTGCCCATGAAAATGTTGGAGAACCTTACAGAGATAGATAGGACATTCTCAAAGCATTGAATAGAAGGAGGTAAAACTTAAAATTTAGCTGTGCAAGCACGGAGTGGTGAATGAACAAGTCTTGGTGCGAATACACAAGTGGGCAGCAGAGATTTGGATGACCTCAGGATTACATCACGGGGTAAATAACCCACAGCTCCTTCACTTACAGCATTGTGGGAGCTCTTGTCAGAAGGTAAAGCTGCGAAGGCAGCAGCACATGGTTGAGAGAATGGGCAGTGGTAAAAACGTCATTGAGATACAGTCAGTGGAAGGAACAATAAAACACCAAACAAAGCTCTTAATAGAGGCAGAGGAATTTATACAAATGCAGAGTGGGGAATGTGAGAGGACAGTGGGAAGTACAAAAGGATAGTTCAGTCCAGAGGTAACAAAGGAATGGATAAGAGCTTCAGCAGATGAGCAGAGACTAGGAGGAGTCGAATGATGTTGCTGAGGTGGAAGTGGGCAGTCTTTGTGATGATGGGGATATGTGATTAAAAATTCATCTCGGGGTGGAATATTTGACCACGATAATGACATATTTGGTTCAGACTCACAGTTGCCAAGGAGGGGGATGGAGTCAGTCGTGAGGCAGTGTAGTTTGTGTTGGGGATTGAAGACAACGGCCTCAGTTTTACTTAAGTGGGGGAAATTTCTGCTGCATCAGGTTTGGATGTCAGACTTGTCAGGACAGTGTGTGACCTGGAGGGAACTGGGAGCTGATGGTGTTCACATCCACCTGCTACCCTGCCCCTTCTCGGTGGTGGAGGCTGAGTATTTGGAAGATTCTGACAAAGTTCTGGTCAAGTTGTAGGTGTCAAAAATCCCTCTCCTTCAGTCCCTATCTTCACACAGAATGCAGAGTCTTGTGAGAGATTCTCTCTCACTGTTGTTGTTTGTTTAACATCAATTTCACAGGATATTAGAAGGGGAAGATTTACAAACCAACCATCTGATGGAGTCGCCGATTTTATCACAAATGGAACGAGATCAGATTTTGAACATGGAACGAAAATGCTCCATTCATACTGGAGAGAAACCTTACACGTGTTGCTTGTGTGGACAAGGCTTCAGCCAATCATCAGAGCTCACAAACCACAAATGCAGTCACACTGGGGCGAAACTGTGGAAATGTGGGGATTGTGGCGACGAATTCATTTACCCATCTGAGCTGCAAACTCATCGACACAGTCACACCAGTAACAGGCCATTCACCTGCTCAGTGTGTGGGAGGGGATTCACTCAGTCATCTCACCTGCTGCTACACCAGCTTGTCCACACTGGGGAGAGACTGCTCACCTGCTCCAAGTGTCAGAAGGAATTGAGTTAGCCAGGCCACCTGCTGTTACACTATCATGTTCACAGGGGGGAGAGACTGTTCACCTGCTCTGTGAGTGAGAAGGGATTCAGTTAGTCATGCCACGTTCTGTTGCAGTATCGTGTTCATATTGGGAAGAGGCTTTTCACCTGCTGTCAGTGATCCATACATGCTGCAGAGACACTAACTGGTTTACCACTGGGGAGAAGCCATTCACTTGCCCAAGTGTTGGAAGGGATTCAGTCATTCATCTGCCCTGCTCACACATTGGTGAGTTCACAAGTGACTCCAGGCGTTGGATTCTGCTGTTATTGCTGCTGGAAATCACATCTAGGACTGAGCCATGTTCATTCTGACAATGGGTGAAGTGGCAGGGTCAGATGGTTACTTTTTACTGGACTTGCCACACTTATCACTTTGGTTCCAGTGAGGCTGGTGTTCCTTGATCCTGGGACTGTGCATTCCCACTGAAATAATGACCAAAAGCTGATGGAGCACAATTACTTTATCCTGGATATGAAATCATGTTCTTTCTCTTTCACTGCAGGTGGATTCTCAGTAAATACCTGCCTCAGTTCTATTGATTCTGCAGCACAGGGCCATGTGTATCAGCTCAATTAGTCCTTGTCAATGTTTATGTTCCACATGAGCTTCCACTCACCTCTCTTCATTTCTCTCCTCCCTCTACCTACCAGCTTTTCCGTCTGTTCCAGAAGCTGCCAAATAGTGGCGCAGGATGAGCTGTACCACTGCATCCCATTGCCCCACTCGAATCTGACTGGTGCAGCCTGATTGTTGTGATTCACCAAAGGCCACAACTGACATCATGAAGCCTGAAGGAGCAATAGCGAGGGATTTCCCCGTATGGTCATGCCTCAACCGAATGGTGCTGTCAGACCCTGTGTTAATCAGCAACAGGGGAATACAGCGGGAGTGAGGTAACATCACCCACATTGCACTCTGGACAAATCTTTAAGAATTTGTCAACAGGTGTCGTTTTCTCCAAATTTGACTTAAAACACGGACAGCAGCAGCTGGAGCTTTCTCTTCATTCTTGGACAGTTATAACTTTTGTCCCTCATTGTGGACTTCACTGATGCAAAATTTTGCTGTTTGGTATCAATGCAGCACCACGTCCATACAGTAATTCAATGGACTCCTGGAACAGCTAGTATCTCAGGTGAATGACTATTCCTGGAGCCAATAGAGAGAAACATGATGAGGAGTGGAGATTAGCATTGACTCAAATGTAGTCAGCAGGACTTCCAGTCAGTGCAGGCTGGTTCTTGCTGGATGTGATGGAGCTAACGTTCATGGGGCATGAACCCACATGCAATGGATTCATTCCAGAAATAGACAAGATCACAGCATCAACAGAGAAACTAAAAACACACAATTGCAGTGAAGTGATAGGCTTTCTGAAAGTCATGAACTATTGTACGATGAATTTCTGAAACTTTTTTCCCCAAGTAATCCCTTGAGGAAATTGAATAGATCTGATACAAGTTCAAATTTGGTGAGGGATGGAAAGCTGCCGTGAAACTTTTGAAAGATCCGCAAGAAATGCTCAAACCATATGTTACTATTACCCAAATGCACGTCAGGGCACTGAATGTCAGAGCAGATGCCTGTCCGATTAGATTAGGAGCAGCTCTGGCGTAAATGCAAGATTATTTCTGTGAGAGCAGGTCTATGACAGATGCAGAGAAGAGATATTTTCATTTAGAGAAAGAGTCACCAGAATTTGTGGCATGTGAAAGATTCCATGTAGACTTGTCCAGTATTGAATTCGACTTAGAGATGGACCACAAGTCATGAGGAATAATTTACTCTCCCAGATCTGAACCTTGTGCCAGAATTGAAAGATGGTGTTTGGAGACTCTGGGAGTCTTGGGACAAAGTGGTTTACATTGCTGGAAAGATGGACATCACTGACCCGCTGTCCCCATTACAGAGGGAGGGTCAAACACACAGGTCTTCACTGGAGAAGGAAGCTGAATCATTGGTGCTGTTTGTCGTAGTTCGTGCTGCACCCAGAACAATGACAATGAGAAAGATTGACACAGAGTCAGCCAAAGATCCAGAATTGGATGCCATCAGATGGGGATTCTGAGCTGGAAACCTGGAAAATTGCCCATTGAGGGTGGACATGGCAGTACAAGATGTACTGTGCATGACTGGGAAATGTGTTCTCAGAGGCAACAGACTCTGGAGAGACACAAAGGCTTTGGTCTAGACTGCAGGTAGAAACACATGGGGATCCCCTGGGGCTATTTGGTGCTCAGCAAAACTTACTTAGTGGAGTCTGGTGACCAGGAATGGAGAGCGACGTGGAGCAGTTTATGGAAATCTGTTGCGGATATCACCCTGTCAGAATCCCCAGTGCACCAGAACCAGTTCTCAGCACACTGTTACCAGCTGGACCATGGGTGAACATTTCACAGTTGTCCTCTGATGATTAATGGCAGATTTTGAAGGGAAGAGTAACAGAACCTGAAGACAGACAACTATTGATACTATCAGTACACATGGAGAGTTTGATGATCAGCAATTTAGTAAGATCAGTGTTGATGGAGCAGACGGTGGGTCTCATGTATATGGTGAGATTTGAGGAAGAATGAGAGGAGATAGGAGGGAAACCGAGGGCTTGGGCAAATGGAAATGTTAGGGGCAGTTTTGTCAAAGTTCAGGCGGAAGGGAGGGAAGCAGTAGAGATTTTTCTCCTTCAAGAGAAGTTCAAGACCTCCCCTTTCCATGTCCTAATAGAAACTTGTCATGCTTTAGCTGGCAAACTATTTAAGTTAGCTTAATTGGTCTTTATTTTTGTGCATAATTATCCCTGATAATGGAACAATGAACAGTTGAATGCCTTCCCTTAATTGGTTTTGAACATAAATCTCAATTAAATTTATTGCTAAAGATTATTATTATTATGGGTACTTACATGATTTGGATGTGGACCTAGGAGGTATGGTTAGTAAGTTTGCAGATGACACCAAAATTGGATGTGTAGTGAACAGTGAAGAGGGTTACTTCAGAGTATAATGAGACATCGATCAGATGGGCCAATGGACTGAGGAATGGCAGATGGAGTTTAAATCACATAAATGTGAGGTGCTGCAGTTTGGAAAGGCAAATCAGACCAGGACTTATATGCTTAATGGTAAGTTTCTGGGAAGTGTTGCTGAACAAACAGACCGTGAAGTGCAGGTTCATATTTCCCTGAAAGTGGAGTTGCAGGTGGATAGGATAGTGAAGAAGGCATTTGCTTTACTTGCCTTTACTGATCAGTGCATTGTGTATATGAGTTGGGAGGTCACTTTGAAGCTGTACAGGACGTTGGTTAGGTCTCTTTTGGAACACTGCATGCAATTCTGGTCCCCTGTTGTGAAACTTGAAAGGGTTCAGAAAAGGTTTACAAGGATGCTGCCAAGGTTGGAGGGTTTAGCTATAGCGAGAATCTGAACTGGCTGGGGTTATTTTCCCTGGAGTGTCGGAGACTGAGCAGTGATCTTACAGAGGTTGATAAAATAATGAGGGGCATGGATATGGTAAATATCCATGTAAATATCCATGACTTTTTGCAAAGTCTTTTCCCCAGGGTAGGGGAGTCCAAAACTAGAGGTCATAGGTCTAAGGTGAGAGGAGAAAGATTTAAAGGGGACCTAAGGTGCAACTTTTTCATGCAGAGGGTGGTGCGTGTATGTAATGAACTACCAGAAGAAGTGGTGGAAGCTGGTACAAATATAACATTTAAGAGGCATCTGAATGCGTAACGGAATAGGAACGGTTTAGAGGGATATTGGCCAAATGCTGGCAAATGGGACTAGGTTTATTTAGGATAACTGGTTGGCATGGATGAGTTGGACCGAAGGGTCTGTTTCTGCGCTGTATATCTGTATGCCTGTAAAATCCATTGTTTGTAGCTATTTTATGTTATCAAATTCTAACAATTGATTTTTGTAAGGATGTTATAGATTAGTCCTTATCATAAAATACTTTGTACAAATATATCTGATATAAATCTATGTAAGTTTAAATTCAATTGTTTTCTACTGAATTAGTGAACATTGTAATATTTTAAATATATGTACAATTGAACTTAGAGTTTATTGACATTTTCCCTGTTTTTCCCTCGTATTCAATTGTATTGCTCCGGTTACTGGCAGACTTACCTTTTATTATTAGTACATTGTGGCCCTGATACATAGCTTCTGGAAAAATTGGAATTAAATCAAGATTCTTACTGTCATGAAATCATGTATTACATTTAAAAAGACTTCCTTTAGATATTTAGCTTTAATAATTCCTTTATCCAAGATTACCTATGATGTAAATTCTATTGCTGTTTGTTTGAAACTGTTGAATCCTGTGGCTAACTCACATTGCAAGTCTCCTGAATCTTACACACAGGCAACTCTAAAAATAACAGTGCCCAGTCCTTAGTCAGATCACTTGGGGGAGGTTGCAGCATTGTGATAATGTCACTGTGTTCATAATCCAAAACCGCAGGTTAGTGTTCTGGGATCGTGAGTTCAATTTCCACCTCTGCAGGTGGTGAAATTTGAATTTGTGTAAAACCCATCAGAGTCATGAAAGGAAATGTGCTGTTCTTACGTGGTTTGGGTTACATGTGACTTCAGACCCACTCTTAACTGTCCCTCTCAGCAATTAGGGATGGGCAATAATATCCCGCACATCCTGTAAATGGATAAGAAAAAGCATAAATTTGGCATTCTGATTGGAGCAGACAATCGACAGGGTAGGAGTCTATGATGTCAGATTATCATAAATTTGTTGGTAGTTGTTTCTGCTGCAAGAAATGGGTAATGGTTGTAATTCTCCCATGAAAGTGCATCTTGATCTATTATCACTGTTTGAATCATTTGTCATTTAACTGCCCCTTGTGAGTTTTGCAATGTTGTCTTTTGTCATGTTACATTCTTCCTCAGTTTAAATACACAGCTTGTTATCAACTGCAAACTGCAATATTGAGTTACTTGTTCCCAAATCTAAATATTGCTGGAAACCACTTAGTACACCAGGAAGCAAGTGTGCAGAGAGAGAGAGAAAAGAGTGACTGTTTCAGGTCTGTAAGCTTTCATCAGATCTGGGGAATATCAAGTATTGAATAGCACTCGAGTAAGGTGCCCGTGGGACCGTGACAAAAGGAAGGTCTGCAAAAGATTGGAAGACAGGAGAGATTCAGGAACGTTAGTCCTTTAGAAAATATGTGCTAGGAGCAGATGTGCTGCTGACTGAAAGAAACAAATAAAACAACCAAAGGAAAAGAAACAAAATGGGGACAGAGTTTCATTGCTGAAATTATTGAATTCCGCGGCGTCTAAAAGGGTGTAAAGTGTGGAGGAAGGAAGCTGGGTAAGTTAGAGGATTGTCACCTGGATCCACTCTTGGTCCTGGTTCAAACAGCAAATTGTAGATCAGAACGTGCGGGCCCAAGGAGGAGGCGATCACCGCCTCTCAACCTCTCTTCCGTGGCCATGTCTGCACATGGGTAACCTTGGAGACAGAGCTTTCTGGGGAACCATTTGCTGATTTTGGCTTCTATTAGTTTCATTTTGTTCACATAGTTGGGGAAACAGGAGGAAAGAATGTTTCAACAAAAAAAACCTCCAATTGTCATTTGTTCATTTCTGCGGCTTGCTGCTTGTGATCCTCACATTGTCATTTCTTTGCACAGGTATTCGATGGAAGTAATGTACAGACTTGAAATAAACAACAAATCAATATCTAAGAGAATGACTCTTTTGGGCTTGGAAAAATCATGAGCCTTTGACTGCAGAGGGAGAAATGCTATGATTGTGGAAAATGATTATTCGAAAATTTTGATAGTTCAGATAAAGTGATCAGAGTGTGAGAATGTGGAATGATGGAGTATCTAACTGCCAAACTGGAAAGAACTGACAGTTCTACGGGGGTGGAGGGAAGAATGGGTGACAGAAAATGTATCAAGCAAAGCTAAAAGAAAGGGAAGGAATGGCTTCACGATTTGATGGTGTTGAACTCAACATTAAGTCCAGAAGAGATTGTTCCCTCTGGGACTTGATCTGAACTATCAACATCCTTTCTCCGTCAACACACCAACACCTCGAACTGCAGCCTACCCATTCCTCCACAGAGATAACAAGGTGCAGAGCTGGATGAACACAGCAGGCCAAGCAGCATCAGAGGAGCAGGAAAGTTGATGTTTCGGGCCTAGACCCTTCTTCAGAGATCCAGCTCTGTTGAAGAGTTATCTAGACATGATCCATTGGTTTGCTTTTGCTCAATGGATGCTGACTGACCTGATCTGATCTCCAGCACTTTGTGTTTTCAGTACAGATTTTAGCATCTGCAGTAATTTGCTCCTACTCTAAGTCTTTATGACTGATGCCAGAAAACATTTTGGCTAAGCAGGTTGTCTCAGTAAAATCACATGTTCTGTGTGTCTGGATGGGGATCCAGCTCCAAACGCCCTCGGCCCCACTCTTTTCCTCTACCTTCAAGAGACAGGGTTCCAGTGGCTTCGTGGGGACTACAGCTCCCACAATCCCTGTCGCCGCGGGTCATGTGGCAGGTTCCACGTGGGTGGGAAACTTGATTCTCACGTGTTCGGATTTGAATTTGGGGCGGGAACATCTCTCGTTACATGATTGGTTTGTGACCACAGCACCCTCTTTCTCTATTGGCAGAAGGTTTCAACCCTTGTGGGCTCAAGGCAGCTGCTTCCCCACGCGAATCCGTGTTCCTTTCCAATTCCGTCATAATTCTGTAATATGACCAATCGAAAGAGCTGGAGGACCAGAAGCAAGCTTGATCTCCAGCCAATCACCTCCCCTGTTGTCTGAGCGTGAACGCGGGACAGTCCAGCAACGTTGCTCCTGCTCTTCTGTGACTGAAATTGAGCTTCACCCAGACTGAAACTTCCTCCTCTGTCCGTCATCTGTGAGGAAGCAATTTTTCCCAATTTCTTTGTTAAATTCTGATGTGAAATCATTTACTTGCAGCAACTGACAGGAAATAAAGTGAACCCAGGAAGGGAGTCCAGGATAAGAAATGATGATCACTTAGATTTGGCTGTTCTGAATTTTTCACCGAATTTCTAATCTAATAGTGATGAAATTTTATTTTTTTTTATGTTATGTTAAAAAGGGAAGATTTACATAGCAATCTCAAAACGACCATCACGTGACGTCACTAAAATATCTGGCTCTTGAATATCATTGGCTTGAAACCATAGATCCAGAATATCTCTTCTGGCAGCTTCAAAATATTTGAAACATCAGTTTGTCTGGAAAAGTACTGAGACATGCACACCCAAGTGAGGCTTTTCTAGTGAGCTGATATAACTTCATCCAATCTCCCAGCCTAAAGAAACATCGCACAGTTCACAGTAGGAAGAGACCATACCTGTTTTTCTGGGTGGACAAGGATTCAGCTGATTGTAAAACTTACAGGGACACAAAGCCGCACACAACATGGAGAAACCATGGAAATGTGAGGACTGTGGGAAAGGATTTCATTCCTTGTCGACGCTGGAGTTTCATTAACACTGTCACAGCAGGGAGAGCTTGTTCATCTGTTCTGAGTGTGGGAACGGATTCCCTGATTCATCTGCTCTGCAGAAACACCAGCGTGCTGCCACTGGAGAGAAACCATTCACCTGTTTCTTGTGTAGGAAGGAATTCCATGAATATTTCACCCTGTTGACACATCAGCTAGTTCACGCAGGGAAGACGCCATTGATGTGTTTGGAGTTTGGGAAAGTATTCACTCAGTTATCCAACCTTCGCGCACACCAGCAAGTTCACACTGGGAAGAGGCCATTTATGTGCTCTGCTTGTGAAAAAGAATTCACTCAGTCATCAAGCCTGCTGAGACGTCAACGAATCCCACACGGGTGAGGCCATTCAAATGTTCCAAGTGTGGGAAGTGGTTCAGAGATTCATCGAAGCCGCAGAAACACCATTAGGTTCATACTGGGGAGAAGCCCTTCATCTGTTCTGAATCCTTTCTCACATGCACTCGGTTATCCAGTCTGTGGAAGAATAAGAACGTTCACAAATGATCGTAGGACTTGGATCTGCAGTGAAACTGCAATATTTGAGCTGCTAGACAGCATGGTTCAAACCCACAACGTTCACCACCTAGAATAACTAGTGCAGCAGCTACATGGGACAGTTACCGCCTGCATGCTCCCATCCATATCACACATCATTCTCGTTAACAGGATGTTAGAAAGGGAAGATTTGCAGGCAGAAATCTCAAAATGACCGTCACGTGAAGCTCTAGTGGAGTCACTGAAATCACTGGGATTTGAATAGCATGCTCCTCCATATTGGCTGTTCCTTCACTGTCAATGAGTCAAAATCCTGGAACTCTTCCCTAACAACATTGTGGGTGATCGTACACCACAAGGACTGCAAGCCCCAGAAAGCAACTCACCGTCACTTTCTCAAGGAGGAGGACTGGGATGAGTAATAAATGCTGACCTAGACGTTGATACCTGTACATCATGAATTGATTTTAAAAATGAGGGAAATCGCATCCAAGACAGACCTGTATTCATTTGGACAGTGGGTGAAGTTTGAAGGTCGGAAGGTTTCCATCTGCTGGACTGGCCGCTCTCACCACTTTGCTTCCAGTGAGGCTGATGCTGTTTGATGCACATTTACACTGAAACTACCCCTAAAACCTGTTGACGTACATTTACTTTATCCTGCATTGTAAGTAACGTTTTCCTTACTACTCCAATTAGATCAAAAATAAATATGTTTGTCTTTATTCCATCGACTCTGTAGCCCAGTGCCAGGCCAGTCACCTCCGGTCTGTGTCAATATTTATGCTCCAAGTGAGTCAGAACCCTCCCCTCTTCATCTCCACCCCCCATCAGCAGATCCTGCTGTACCTTTATTCCTCGTGTATGTATGCAGACAAGATGAATATTGAAAAGCCTAAAAAACTTCAGATTCAAGGAAATCAGAAGGAAAAACAGGAATTGCATGAAAAATTCAGTAGGTCTGGCAGCATCTATGGAGAGAAATCAGAGTTAACTTTTCAGGTCCAGTGACACTTCGAATAACCAGATACAGCTGACCATTCCCTCTTTTCTGCAACACTCTCTGGAACAGGTGAGGGCCATCAACTGTAACAATTTATTCGTTATTATTTCAGAAACAGGGTAAGAGACCAGAAAATCAAGTCTTTGACCCATTGGGTCTGAGAACCGTTGTTGATTCTGACCTGGTCTGGTCGACATGTGAATCCATACCACATCAACGAACTTGATTCTTAACCATCCTCTGGGCAGTTAGAACGGATCGTAAGTGCTTGCTGAGCTCTTGATGCCATGCACCCATGAACATACAAAACTAAAATCAATTACTGCAGTTACTTGTGAACCGGCTGGTGTTTCATCAATCTAAATGACTGGGTGATTTTTTGTTTCCCACAGTCCAAGCAGGTGAATGGCCTCTCCCCAGTGTGCATTTGCTGATGTAGACTGAGAGTTGATGATGTCCTGAACCCAACCCCACAGTGAGCATACCTGAACAGTCTCTCTTCAGTGTGATCACGTTGATGGCACATCAGTCTATTTGACCTTTCATAGCACTTCCCACAATGTGCACATTTAAAGGATCTCACTTCAGCTCTCAGAGTGAACCTGTTGGTGTTTCAACAGGCTGGATGACTGGGAGAAATCCTTCCCACACCTGGAGCAGGTGAATGGTCTCTCACCAGTGTGGACCCATTGGTGTGTCAGCAGGTGGGATGACTGAATGATTTCCTTGCTACACTGACAGCAGGGAAACAGCCCCTTTCCAGTGTGAAGCCACTGTGAATGCCTTCTCAGACATGAAGAAGGTAAATAGTTTCTTCCTGGTGTGATTGCACCGATATGTTTGTAGCTTGGATGGGTAATTGAAACTCCTCTCCCAGTGCCCACAGATTCATAGTTTCCTGTCAGTGTGGCATTGCTTTAGGTTTAAAAAAGTCACTTGATCGCCTGAAGCTTTGTCCACACAGAATCTCTGCACAATTTCTCTTCACTGTGAATGGTGCATCCACCTTCCATGTTCAGAATGTGATGACATTCAGCTCATATCAAAGTGAAGCTATTCTGTCAGATCCTGTCTCTTGACTGCACACCCTCAAATTCCAAAACACTGTGGAATTGACCAGAAACAAAAGAAAAGGAGCATAAGACAACACACAAAAACAAAGGCAGCTTGTGAAATCACGGTGAATGATCTGGTAATTTATGGGGCTGGCACAGGGGAATAAGTGACCATAAAAGCTGCCGTCTTGTCATTAAATCACCAACTAATTCATTCATGTTCATCAGGGATGGGAGCCTGTCATCCAATCCGGACCTATGGAAGACTCTGACCTCAATGGGAAGAAGAGGAGCACTGG
The DNA here is from genome assembly GCA_024137785.1 of Ginglymostoma cirratum. Lineage (NCBI taxonomy): Eukaryota > Metazoa > Chordata > Chondrichthyes > Orectolobiformes > Ginglymostomatidae > Ginglymostoma > Ginglymostoma cirratum. The sequence continues at coordinate 782,201 of JAHRHZ010000163.1, forward strand.
GCAGGAGCTAAGAACAGCCCATGCTTTCAGTGGGAGAGGCTGTAGCCTCTGTATAGCTACCTGAAGGGGTTCCTTCCTTGCTTTTTTGTTCAGAACTATTAAGTAAGAGCCAGCTTTAAGGGATTGTGGAAATCACTAGCTCGCTAGCTTCTGTGGCACAATTGGTCAGCACTTGCAGCTCCTAAGCGCGAGGTTGGTGGTTTGAGGCCACGAAGGCAGGAGCAAACGCTGTTTGAATTCTACTAGTTCCATTTGTGTGATACAGTTCTGGGTTTTTAATACAGTCAGGGTCGTGCTCCCAAATGGAAATCTTATCCATTGAGTAACCACAAAGGCGTTTCGGTGTTGTTATAATGGCTAATGTAAAGAGTTGCAGATGTTGGGTATCTGAAACAAAAACAGAAACTGCTGGAGAAACTCAGCAGGTTTGGCAGTACCTGTGGGAGAAAACAGTTCTGAAGAAGTCCTGATTCTCTGTCCACAGATGCTGCTAGATCTGTGAAGTTTTTCTGGCAATTTATGCCTTTGTTTTTAAATGAATGTGTATTTCACCTGCTGGGATAAAACAACCAGCTCCACCATGTACTGAATTTATCCGTTTCAAATTCTGTGAAGAGGGAGGGAGTGGGGACGTTGGGAGGAAGCGAGGGAAGGGCAGGGAGCGACGGAGCGAGAGAAGGGGAGGGAGCGAGGGAGAGAGGGAAGGGGAGAGAACGAGGAAGCAGGAGGGAGCGAGGGAGATGGAGGCATTGTGGGAGAGGGAGGGAGACAGGGAGGGAGGGAGAGTGGAACAGGGTGCAAGGTAGATGAAGGGAGCGAGAGACAGGGAGGGAGTAAGAGGAAGGGAGCGAGGGACCGGGAGGGAGTGAGGGACAGGGAGTGGGGGACAGGGAGCGAGGGACAGGGAGGGAGCGAGGGACGGGGTGGGAGCGAGGGAAGAGGAGGGAGCGAGGGAATGAGGGAGCAGGAGGGAGCGAGGGAGATGGAGGCATCGTATGAGAGGGAGGGGGACAGGGTGGGAGAGAGGGACAGGGTGCGAGGTAGAGGAAGGGAGCAAGAGACAGGGAGGGAGGAAGTGGAAGGGAGTGAGGTACAGGAAAGGAGCGAGGAACAGGGAGCGAGGAAGAGGATGGGAGCGAGGGATAGGGAGGAATCGAGCGACAGGTAAGAGGAACAGGGACAGGGAGGGAGTGAGGGAGAGGGACGGGTACAGGGATGGGGCGATGGACAGGGAGTAAGGAAAGGACAGGGATGTGGACAGACAGGGAGCGAGGGAGGGAGAGGGAGTGAGGGAGAGGGAGGGAGCGAGGGATGGAGTGGGAGCAAAGGGTGCAGAAGGAGTGAGGGATGGGGAGGGATGAGGGACGGTGTGGGACCGAGGTACGGATAGGGAGCAAGGGAATGAGGGACAGGAAGGAGGGAGCATGGGGGGAACGAGGAGGCAGCGAGGGATGGGGAGGGATGTGGAGGGAGCGAGGTACGGGGAGGCAGTGAGGGATGGGGAGGGAGTGAGGGAGCGAGGTAGAGGGAGGAAGCGAGGGAAAGACAGGGAGCGAGGGAAAGGGAGTGGGAGTGGGAGAGGGCGGGAACGGGGGACAGGGAGCGAGGAAGAGGAAGGGAGAGAGGAACAGGGAGGGTGCGAGGGACAGGGAGGGAGTGAGGGATGGGGAGGGAGCGATGGATGGGGAGAGAGCGAAGGAGCAATGGACGGGGAGGGACCAAGTGACGGCAGGGAGTGAGGGAGCGAGTGATGGGTAGGGAGCGAGGGAAGGGAGCGAGGGAGCGAGGAGGGAGCGATGGAGCAAGGGAGTGAGGGACGGGGAGGGATCGAGGTGCCAAGTGGGAGAGAGGGAGTGAGGGGTGAGCGATGGAGCGAGAGACGGGGAGGGAGCGGGAGGTAGCGAGCGTGGGAGCGAGGGACGGGAGGAAGGGATGGGGAGGGTTGCAAGGGAATGAGTGAAGGACAGGGAGGGAGGAAGGGAACGTGGAAGGATGGAGGGAGCAAGGCAGCAGGTGGAATGTGAGGGAGCAACGGTGCGAGGGAGGTAGGGTGTGATGGAGCGAATGACGGGGAGGGAGTGAGCTAGTGAGCGAGATGGGAGTGAAGGAACCAGGAGTGGAGTGATGGATGGGGAGGGAGCGAGGGACAGGAGCAAGGTAGCAAGGGGTGGGGAGGGAGCAAGGGGTCGGGAGAGAGCGAGGGACGGGGCGGGAGCGAGGGACTGGGTGGGAGTGAGGGACAGGGAGGCAGCGAGGGAGCGAGGAACAGGGAAGGAGTGAAGGAAATGGAGGGTGAGAGGGAGGGAGTGAGGGAACGGGACCGATGGAGAGGAAGGGAGTGAGGACAGAGAGCGAGGAAGAGGAAGGGAGCAAGAGAAAGGGAAGAAGGAAGAGGAAGGGAGAGAGGGATAAGGAGGGAGTGCGGTACGGGATGGGAGCGATGAAGCGAGGCACAGGGATGGAGCGAGGGACCGAGGGAACGAGAAACAGGGAGGGATTGAAGGAGAGTGAGGGTGACAGGGAGGGAGAGGGAGGGTGCGAGGGACAGGGAGCGATGGAGAGGTAGGGAGAGAGGGACAGAGAGCGAGGAAGAGGAAGGGAGAAAGAGGCAGGGAGGAAGGAAGAGGAACGGAGCGAGGGACAAGGAGCGAGTGAGGGATGGGGAGGGAGCGAGGGACAGGAGCGAGGGAGCAATGAACGGGGAGGGAGAAAAGGAGCATAGGGGGAGCAAAGCGTGAGGCGGGAACGAGGGGCTGGGGCGTAGCGAGGGATGGGAGTAAGGGACGGGGAAGGAGCGAGGGATGGGGAGGGAGAAAGAGATGGGAGCGAGGGAGAGGGAGGGAGGGAGGGACAGAGAGTGAGGAAGAGGAAGGGCGCGAGAGACAGGGAGGAAGGAAGAGGAAGGGAGCCAGGGACAAGGAGGGAGTGAGGGATGGGGAGAGAGGGACAGAGAGTGAGCAAGGAAGCATGGGACAGGGAGGGACCAAGGGACAGGAGGGACTGAATGAGGGATGGGAGGGAGGCAGTGAGAGATGGGAGGGACGGAATGAGGGATGGGAAGGAGGGAGTGAGGGATGAGTAGGGAGCGAGGGACAGGGAGTGAGAGAAGGATGGATAGTGAGCAAGAGAGTGAGGGAGCATGGGACAGGGAGGGAGTGAGGGATGGGCAGGGAGCGAGGGAGGGGAGGGAGCAAAGGACGGGGAGGGAGCGAGGGATTGGGAGGGAGTGAGTGAGGAAGCAGCAAGGAGGGAGCAAGTAAGCAAGTAGGGAGTGAGGGAGTTAGGATCATAGCAAGGGAGCAATGCACGGGGAGAGTGCAAGGGAGTGAGAGTGGAGCGAAGAGGGAGCGAGGGACGGGGAGGAAACAAGGGACGGGGAGGGACCAAGGGACGGCAGCGAGGGAGCGACGGTTAGGAGTAAGGGATGGGAGCGAGGGACGAGGTGGGAGCGAGTGAGCAGGCAGCGAGGAGGGAGCGAGGAAGTGAGGAGGGAGCAAAAGATCTAGGAGCGTACTGAGGGAACGAGGGATGGGGAGAGAGCGAGGGACTGGGTGGGAGCGAGGGACCGGGAGGGAGTGAGGGACAGGGATGGAACAAGGGATGGTGAGGGCGTGAGGGACAGGGAGGGAGCGAAGGAGAAGGAGGGTGACAGGGAGGGAGAGGGAGTGAGTGAGGGACAGGGACAAATGGAGAGGGAGGGAGCGAGGGACAGAGAGAATGGAAGATGAAGGGAGCTAGGAGTGAGGGACGGGGAGGGAGCGAGGGAAAGGAGCGGTGGAGCAATGAATAGGGAGGGAGCAAGGGAGCATGGGGGGAGCGAGGGCTGTGGAGGGAGCGAGGAGCGGGGAAGCAATGAGGGGCAGGGAGGGAGTGAGGAATGGGGAGAGAACGAGGCACGGGGTGACAGGGAGGGGTGGGGAGAATGCGAGGGACGGGGCGACAGGGAGGGATGGGGACAGTGCGAGGGACGGGGAGGGAGCGAGAGGTGAGCGGGTGAGTGTGGGACAGGGAGGAAGCAAGGGATAGGGAGGGAGCGAGGGATGGGAGCAAGGGACAAGGAGGGAGGGAGAAAGGGAGTGGGAAGGAAGGGAGCAGGGAGGGTTGGAGGGTTGGAGTGAGTGAGGCAGTGAGGAATGGGGAGGGAGTGAGGATCGGAGCGAGGGTACGATGGATGAGGAGAGAAAGAGGGAGAGAGGGGCTGGGAGGGAGCAAGGGAGTGAGGGGAAGGTGAGGAGGGAGTGAGGGACAGGGAGGGAGTGAGGGACGGGGAGGGAGCAAGGGAGGGTTGGGAGCGAGGGAGCAAGGAGGGAATGACGGAGTGAGAGATGGCGAGTGAGCAAGGGATGCATCGAGGGAGCAAGAGACAGGGCGAGATCACAGTGCCAGGTGGGAGCGAGGGGGGACCGAGGAGGGAACGAGGAGTGTGTGAGGAAGCGAGGGACGGGGAGGGAAAGAGGGACGGGGAGGGTTGTGAGGGAATGAGTGAGGGACAGGGTGTGAGGAAGGGAACAGGGAAGGATGGGGGAGCGAGGGAGCTGGTAGGGTAGGAGGGAGCAAGGGTGCGAGGGAGGTAAGGTGTGACAGAGCGAATGACGGGGAAGCAGTGAGGTAGGGAGCAAGGATGGAGTGAGGAAGCAAGGAGGGAGCGAAGGAGGGAGGGAAGGAGCCAGGAGTGGAGCGAAGGAGTGGTGGATGGGGAGAGAGCAAGGGACAGGAGCTAGGGAGCAATGAGCGTGGAGGGAGCAAAAGAGCATGGGTGGAGTGAGGAGGGAGTGGGTGGGGAGAGACCGAGGGGCGGGGAAGTACGAGGGATGGGGAGAGAATGAGGGATGGGAGTGAGGGTCAGGAGTCAGGGATGGGTAGGAAGTAAGGGATGGGCAGGAGGGACGATTTGGGTGCGAGGGACAGAGCGCGGAGGGAACAAAGGAGCATGGAGCAGAGTGAAGGAGCGAGTACCGGAGCGAGCGAGCAATGCACAGAGAGAGAGCGAGCAAGTTGGGGGGGAATGATGAGGGAGCAAGGGGCGGGGAAGCAGCGAGGAAGGGAGGGGTGAGCGAATGAGTGAGAGACTGGGAGGGAACAAGGGATGCGGTGGGAGCGAGGGACTGGTAGAGTGAGGGAAGGGGAGAGATTGAGGGATGTGGTGGGAGTGAGGGATTGGGGGGGCGCGAGGGAATGAAGGACCGGGAGGGAGTGAGGGACAGGAAGGGAGCAAAGGAGAGGGAGGGTGAAAGGAAGGGAGAAGGAGGGACGGGAATCGATGCAGAGGGAGAGACCGAGGGACAGGGAGAGAGGAAGAGGAAGGGAGCGAGAGACAGGGAGGGAGTGAGGGACAGACAGGGTGCGAGGGAGCGATGGACAGGGAGGGAGTGAGTGATGGAGGGAGCAAGGGATAAGTAGGGAGCGAGGGACGGGGAGGAAGAGAGCGAGGGACAGGCAGGGAGCATGGGAGGGGAGGGACCAAGGGACAGGGAGGGTGCGAGGGAGCAATGAACGGTGACGGTGCGAGTAGGGAGCAAGGGAGTGAGGAGGGGGCGAGGAGCAGAGGGAGGGAGCGATGGACTAGGAGAGAGAGAGGGAGCGAGGTACAGGGAGGGAGAGAGAGACGGGGAGGGAGCAACGGGGGAGTGAGTAAGGGACAGAAGGGCAGAGAGGGAGTGAGGGGCGGGGAGGGAGCGAGGAGGCAAGCAAGGGGGGAGTGAGTAGGGACCAAGGGAGTGAGGGGCAAGAGGGATGGAGCGGTGTGGAATGCAGCTGGGAGGGATGGAGTTGGGAGTAATGGAGGGTGGGAATGGGGAGGGTGGGAGGGACCATGGGATGGAGAGGGAGGGAGAGAGGAACAGGGACCAAGCAAGGACGGGGCGAGGAGGGAGCTAGTAAGCGAGGAGGAAGCAAGGAGGGAGCGAGGAGAGTAGCGAAGGAGTGATGACCAGGGAGAGAGAGAGGGAGTGAGAGTGGAGCAAAGAGGGAGCGAGGCGGTGCGAGGGGCAGGGAGGGAGCGAGGTGTGGGGAGGGAGCGAGTGGTGAGCGAGGGATGGCGAGGCAGCAAGGGATGGGTAGGGAGCGAGGGATGGGAGTGAGGGATGAGGTGGGATTGAGGGAGGGAGCGAGGAGGGAACAAGGGAATGTGGAGCAGCGCGAGGTGTGGGGTGAGGGAGCAATGCATGGAGAGAGAGTGAGGGGGGAGCAAAGAGGGAGTGAGGGGCGGGGAAGCAGCAACGGAGCGAGTGGTGAGCGGGTGAGTGAGAGACGGGGAGGGAATGAGGGAGTGAGCAAGGAGGCAGTGAGGAGGGAGCGAGGAAGTGAGGAGGGAGCAAGGGAGCTAGGAGCATAGTGAGGGAGCGACAGACGGGGAGAGAGTGAGGGACGGGGAGAGAGAGGGGGATGGGGTGGGAGCGAGGGAAGGGGTGGGAGTGAGGGAGTGAGGGACAGGGAGGGAGGAACCGGAACAGGGAGGTAGTGAGGGACAGGGAGGGGGACAGGGAGGGATCAAGGACGGGGTGAGGGACAGAGATGGAGCAAAGGACAGGGAGGGGGACAGGGATGTGGTGAGGGACAGGGATGGAGCAAAGGACTGGGAGGTAGACAGGGAGGGAGTGAGGGATGGGGAGGGTGCCAGGGAGCGAGGGACGGGGAGGGTGAGAGGGTACAATGGACAGGGAGGGTGCGAGAGCGTGATGGACAGGGAGGGTGCGAGGGAGGATTGTATGGGGATGGTACGATGGAGAGATGGATGGCGAGGGAGTGAGGGAGCTGTGGACAGGGAGGGAGTGAGGGACAGGGAAGAATTGAAGAGGAAGCGAGGAGGGAGGGAGGAGGGAGGGGGAGTGAGGGATGAGGATGGAGAGAGGGAGCGAGGGACGGGGAGTGAGTGAGGGAGTGAGGGACCTAGAGGGAGAGAGGGAGCAAGGGATGGGGAGGGATCGAGGAGCAGGGAGGGACTGGGGGGTGAGGAGGGATTGAGGGAGTAAGAGTGGAACGAGGATGGAGCGAGGGGTGAGTGAAGGAGCGAGGGACAGGGAGGACACGAGGGACAGGAGCGATCAATGGGGAAAGAGCGAGGGTCGGAGTGAGGGAGCAAGGAGGGAGTGAGGGGGAGTGATGGACGGGGAGAGACTGAGGCACGGAGCAACAGAGCAGGTAGGGATCGAGGGGGAATGAGGGGCGGGGATGAGCAGGGGAGCAAGGGGCGGGGAGGGAACAATGGAGTGAGGGAGCGAGGGAGGTGGTGATGAGATCGAGGGAGCAAGTGATGGAATTGAGAAAGTGAGGGACTGGAGCAAGGGACGGGGAGGGAAGGAGAAAGGGAGCGGGGAGGAAGGGACCAGGGAGGGTTGGAGGTTGGGAGAGAGAGAAGGAGCGAGGGGCTGGGAGAGAGCGAAGGATGGGGACGGAGTGAGGAGGGAGGGAGGAGGGAGGAAGCGAGCAAGGGGTTGGGAGGGAGAGAGGGAGCAAGGGACGGGGAGGGAGTGAGGGACAGGCAGGGATCGAGGGGCGGGGAGGGAGCGAGGGAGCAAGGGGAGAGCCAGGAGGGAGCGCAGGATGAACGAGGGACAGGGAGGACACGAGAGACAGGGACGGAGCCAGGGAGTGAGGGACCAAGGGACGGGAACAAGGGAGGGATAGAGGGATGGGACGGGAGGGAGGGAGCGGGGAGGAATGGAGAAAGGAGGGAGGGAGGGAGCAGGGAGTGATGGAAGGCGGGAGTGGGGAGGGTGGGAGGGATGGGGAACAAGCGAGGAGGGGGTGAGGAAGGAGCTAGTAAGCGAGGAGGGAACAAGGAAGGAGGGAGGAGGGAGTGAGGAGCATAGCGAGGGAGCAATGGACAGAGAGAGAGAGGGATGGAGTGAGGGAGCAAAGGGGAGCAAAGAGGGATCGAGGGGGAGCGACGGGTGGGGAGGGAGAAACGGGTGAGCGAGGGACAGGGAGGGAGCAAGGGACAAGGAGGGAGCGAGGTACGGGAAAGAGGGAGCGAGTGATGGGAGCAAATGAGCAAGGGATGGGAGCGAAGGACAGGAAAGAGGGGCGGGGAGGGAGGAAGAAGGGAGCGGGGAGGAGGGGAGTGGGGATGGTTAGAGGTTTGGAGTGAGTGAGGCAGTGAGGGATGGGAACGGACCGAGGTGGAGTGAGGGTGGATTGAGGTGAGAGCGAGGAGCAGAGGGACGGCGCGATGGACGAGGTGAGAGAGAGGGAGTGAGGGACGGAGCTAGGGAGCGAGGGGTGAGGAGGGAGCGAGGGGTGGGGAGGGAGTGAGGGAGCGCGTGGGAAGTGAGGAAGGAGCGAGGAGTGGGGGAGCAAGGGACGGGAGAGAGGGAGGGACGGAGCGAGGGAGTGAGGGACGGGGAGTGATCGAGGGGTGGGGAGGGAGTGAGGGAGCAGGTGGAGACTGAGGAGGGAGCGAGGGGTGGGGAGGGAGTGAGGGAGGGAGGGAGGGCGCGCAAGTGACAGGGAAGTAGGGAAGGAATGAGTGAGGGACAGGCAGGGATGGAGAGAGCGAGTGCCATGGAGGGAGGGAGGGAGAGACCGAGTGACAGGGAGGGAGGGAGAGCGTGAGTGACAGGGATGGATGGAGGGAGGGAGGGAGAGAGAGACCGACAGGGATTAAAGGAGAGAGGGAGAGAGCGGCATGGGCAGGGGCTGTGGGACAGGGGGATGGAGGACAGGGAGCCAGGGGGTTACAGAGATAAGTGAGGCACTCGCAAGGAGACAGGAGGACAAGGAAGAGGGGGCAGAGACAGAGAGAGAGAGAGAGAAAGTGGGTCAGAGATAGAGGTAGAGTCAAGGAAGCAGAAGCAGAGTGAGAGGTGAAAGCGAGAGGGGAGGAGAGAGACAAAGGGTACAGAGGGGGATGGGGAGAGAGATAGAGAGGGAGAGGGTGACGGAGAGAGGGAAAGAGTGTGATAGGGGATTTGGGAGAGTTGGGGTCAGAGGGAAAAATATAGAGTTGGAGATGGGATTCACACAGGCAGAGGGTGAGAGAAGCGGGCACAGATATTCGACGAGGAGGGAGGGAGGGAGAGACAGGACGCAGGGATAGAGGGAGGGAGTGGTTTAGAGAGGGTGGGTGGAAAGAGAGAAGGAAGGGAATGGAGAGAGGGATGGGGAGCAGGGAGGTACGGAGAAATGTGGGTCAGGGAGGGAGAGAGCGAGCGATTAGGGACAGGAGAGAGATAAAGAGACAGAGATATACCAGAGGTGAACGCAAGGACAGAGTGACTTAAACCCAACTCCTGAGCTCAGTCCTGAAATTCTCCCAATCCCTTGGGGCCAAGTCTGTCTCTCTCCAGCTGAGGTTCTTCAAAACGAAGACAAACAACAATATAGTTTGTTGTGTGTTCAGCACTTTTTAATGAACGTTAATTATGTATTGAAGTTATGGATGCCGTCAGTGGAATGGTGCCTTTTCTTTCTGGCCAGTGAGTTGAGAGAAACATTGTCATGTTTCCCTGTAACCCCCTGTGGGATAAGGTTGGATAAACCAGCACTACCCTCAGTCTGTTACCAGAGCGACAGGCTGCTTCATTGCTGAAACATTGAACTGAAATGGGAAAATCCTGAATGGATTGATTAATGAGTGAATTAGATTGATTGCTGAATTTGGGTAAAGGGATATTTCAGCACATTCTTCAACTGCTGCCTGAACTTAGTCTGGGTCACGGCATAAATCACAGTGTTTGTGCAGCAACTGAGGAGCTGCAGCATGAAGCCCAATTCCAGCTTTAGGTACATGCTCAAGCTGAGATCACATATTCCACATCCGGCTCCATATAGAATACACCATTAATATTGACCATAACAGGATGAAATTGGCCGAGATCACAAACAGTAAAATGAGAGACTTTTTTTCGATTTCTCATTTCTGTGTCACACTGACCGTCCCCGATGGTGTGAGCCCGGAGTCTCCTGCAGGCTCTGCTGGTCACCAAAACGTGTCTGACGGTTTTGAAAACATTGAGCAGCAGAATCAGGAGAAATGGGAGAGTCGGAGTTAGAATGTGGTGGAGGAACTCGATTGTGACCCAGACAAGTGACATTTGAACAGTTCGTGTTACCGCACAAAACCAGGGGTCGTTCTGCAGCAAATAGCGAACTTTGAGCATAAAATACCAGAAAATGTTCTTTAAACAGCTCAGCACAGTCACTGTTCCCAGAACCACAGCCGCCGTTTTCTCACTGCAATATTTACTTTTCAGCTTCTCGCAACAAATGGCCACAAACCGATCAAAAGTGGAAGTGACGGTGAACCAGACAGAGCAGTCAGTGGCTGCATGAAGCAGGACTGCGTGGATATTGCACACGGGGATGTACCGCAGGAAATAAAACTGTTCCTGATAAACAATGGGAATGTGTCTCAATAACAGATCGAGGATAATGACCAGTAGATCCGCCACTACCATGGCCCCCAGGTAACGTCCGACACATGGAGACAATCCACAGTCTTTATAAATCAGGACGTAGATCGTCACTGCATTAACTGTGAGGAAGGAAAACAAATAAATTGTACATCAGCCTGGATGCAAAGTTACCAGTTTGATTGAGGACCCAGTGACATTTTCAAATGTATCACTGATTCATTGAAAAAAATGAAGCTGAAATAACAAATAGTAATGTCTCATTTTTTTTGGACAATGAACGGAACATAAAGTACAAGAAACTCTCCCTCCCTAAAGACACAAACGCACATCCATAAGAACAGATGGTTTCTAGAACATTCCCACACACTCGATCACTTGAGTACAGGCACAGGTCACTTCTTTGCAGTTCCTAATACGGAGGGTGAAGATGTTGCCGTCCTGAAGGATACTCTCCCAGTTCCCTGAAGATAAACAGAGTTTGCAAATTTCTGTCTTTTAGTCTAAAGTGTGGTCAATTTTCGGTTGTGAAGAAACATGAACACAGGGAAAATTTATTCACCCCTTTAACTGCCTGAGGGGATTTTGAAACAGTGTCTCCTTCTCCCTGGAATGGGATCTTTTCCCTCGGGATCTAATCTTGTGTTCAATTAACTGAAATCCAACCGTTCACAAATAATGTTAGTTCCAGAGTACTCCGGGGAATGTCGGTTGCAGAATGTTCCCGGGAATGTCGGTTACAGAATGTTCTAGAGAATGTCGGTTACAGAATGTTCCAGTGAATGTCGATTACAGAATGTGATGGAGTCACAAAGACCAACATCACAAAGGTCCTTCTGTCCATCAGTTTTGGTGAGACCCACTCAGCCTCGCGGTGGAAATCTCCCCACAAACTCAACTCAACTGGAAAACACAAATTAAAGGCATTGCCAGATCAGCTGAAGTTATCTCACATTCTCAATCCACCTCACGAAACCAGCCCAGACACCACAAACCCGGATGAGATATCTGTTCAGCATGGAGCACTGTGCAGACCAGGCTGGTGTCCTGCTCAATACAACCGCTCAATGCAATCAGTCCAGAGTGGGACACTGTTCAGGCCTCGCCAGTCAACTGGAAATCAGTCCAGCATGGGGAGCTGTGCAGACCACACGAGTGCATCGATCTATAAACCCGGGCCGGGTATCTCTCCAGCACGGGGGGCTGTGAAGTGAACACCACCGAACTGATCTGTAAACACGGAGCAGTTACCCTCCCAGCGTGTAGATCTGCACAGACCACCCCAGTGCAGTGCTCGGTAATGCTGTGTTAAATCGCTGCCCAGCATGGGGAAACTTGCAGCCCATGCTGGAAGTGACAGGAGGTGCGGCTCCCATTCATTTACAGCTCCATAATCTCCATTGTGCTATGACAAGGGGTGCCATGGGTGTGAAAATCACTGCCAGACAGAGATGGTGGGGAGTCAGTTTAAATACGAACAAATAGATATACAGACAGAGAGGGGAAGGTTGAGAGACAGTGTCATGGAAGGGTGTGTTCACAAATTCACATGCTGACATCTAGACATTTTGATAGCATCCTGCAACATGCGTCAGTTTTTCAGGAATGATCCATGAATAGGATATTGCTGTGAGTTCAGATGATGGAGAGTTTTGAATGAACACTTGTTCTGCGTTTGTGACTGAGAGTGTGGTGAGCACAGCCTTTGGCTCATTGGGCTGAATCTAACAATAATTTGTCTCAGTGACATTTTAATTGAGTGTGACAGAAGGATAGTCTGCAGGAGGCCGATCTAGTTTTCTGTTGCTATCTTACAAATTCCCCTCACTATCTACCTACCCCACCACATGGCATTCCTCTCATTCAATGCCAGCCTGATTCTCCCACCCATCATGGATGGTAATAGCTCCCATAGCCTGGATGGCCCAAGTAATCCATGATCCCTGGCGCAGGTGCCATCTTTAAAAGGCCAATGGGCACACAGCTGACCTTTCTCAGTCCGGAGCCGCCCTGCACAGTTTACCCCGAGCCTGGCAGATAATGGGGCAATTGCACCAAGATTTGTGGAAAGGGATTCGGAGGTCCTGGTGAATGGACTCGTGCAGAGAAGGACCATTCTCTTCCCAGATGAGGTTTCATGGCCAGACACATCGAGCATGGTCTGAGCTCACCACCCAGCTCAAAGCAGTATCTGCAGTCTGAAGAAATGTACAGGTCAGGCATCAGTCACCTTCCCAGCTCTGCCAGGATCAGTGTCACCGTATTTTCTCTGCTCCCTCTCTCTCTCTCTCTCTCTCTGTCTCCCTTTCTCTCGCGCCTCCGCTACTCCCCTACACTGAAAACACTGCATGGATTTAAAACTGTTGACTGGTTCACTCCAGCCACCTCACCATTTACCCCCACCTACACCATCACTAACCGCAGGACCACCCACTTTCACCCCTCACTCCCTCCCTCCCTTTCTCTCATTCCAGGGAAAACAGCATGGAATAGGACAGAAAGCGCCAAGCTGCGTGTTGGAGTGCCCGACATCAGTTCCATGCACCCCTGCCCCTGCCATGCGGAGAGGAAGCTGGCAAGAGCCGGAAAGAACTGGAACGACCCGTGTGGAGATTCCAAAACATCCCTGTCCCACCAACCGAGGGGAGGACCAAAGTTCAGTGAAGGGTAATTCTCACTTTAAACGCACTGTCAGTTCCGTTTTCACCTGGTACAGGTTAGAAGCGGTAGCCCTGATGCCATCTCCTTTTTTAAATCGAGCCAGTATGAACGGACTCCCACGATATCCCACGGTAAATCAGTAATATTAACTAGAATTTAAGAAATCCAAACTTAGCTGAACTTAAAATGTTACCAAAACCTGGGCATGGTTTCGGTCTTGTGTACTGGGTAACATCCATGCCACTGAGGAAGATAGCTGGATTTGATTCCCACCCCTGAACCTGTGGTAATATCCCCAGCTCTGGAACAGAAGTTCTCGATTCAAGTCCTGCCTGATTCACAGGTGTGTCGTGGCATGTCAGGACAGGTTAATGAGGAAACACACAGGAGAATAATTTTGCAGATTCAGTGGCTATTGCAGTATGGTGGTACTGTCTCCACCTTTAGGCCCAAAGGTCTGGATTCAAATCCCACAGAGGTGTTTCATAATATATCTGAACAAGTTGATGAAAATTATTTTAGAATTGTGACTTGATCGAGGAGGAAAAGGTATCAGTTTTGAATTTCAGGATTTAGGCCCGGGATGACAGAAAGCATAGCCATTCGTGTTTGTTGGAGTAAAATTTGCACCTTTTAGATGTTTGTAAAATCATGAAGGCATGGACAGGGTGAATAGTCAAGATCTTTTTTCCCAGAGTAGGGTATTCCAAAATAAGCAGGTTTAACGTGAGAGGGGAAAAACTTAAAAAAGGACCTAGGTGGCAAACTTTTCACGCAGAGGATAATGCGTGCATGGAACAAAATGCTAGAGGAAGTTGTGGAGGCTGGCATAAACAACATTCAAAAGGCATCAGAATAGGAAGGGTTTAGAAGGATATGGGCCAAATGCTGGCAAATGGGACTAGAATAATTTCAGATATCGGGTCGGCATGGACAAGTTGGACTGAATGGTTTGTTCCCATGCTGTACATCTTTTTGATTCATTCATCCAATTGATCTAGATCTCTTTGTAATCTTAGATAACCGTTTACCCTGCTCACTATACTACCAACCTTGGTGTCATCCGCAAACTTGCTGGTTGTGCCTTCTATAATTCACACCTAAATCATTTTCATAAATGACAAACAAATGTAGATCCACCACCGATCCCTGTGAATCACCGCTGGTCATAAGCTTCCAGTGGGAGAAACAACCCTACACGACAACCCTTTCTCCTGCCATTAAGCAGAAATACACAGAAACACATACACAGGCACATCGGGACACAGACACAGTTGTGCCTTTAAGACAGGGGTAGATAAGTTTTGATTAATAAGGGGATCAAGGGTTACATTCAGAAGCCAGTAGAATTGTGTTGCGAAACATCCCAGGCATGATTGAACAGCAGAGCAGACTGCTCCAATTTCTTATGCTATATGGTCTTAAGATATCAGGAATATTTTCCCACCAGAGCAGTGGAGGCTGAGATAGATAAATACTTTACTGAACAGAGTCAATGGGAATGTGGGATAGGTTTGAGGGGCTGAATGGTCACATATGCTCCTATTTGTTGTGCACTTTAAAGATGAGGTGACTTGCCGTGAGGTTAACACACTTTAAGGAGTCTCCTAATTAAGATTGAGATAAGGATTTTGCTTTCTCTACAATATTGTGCTGTATGTAGTGTTGTCATCCCCGGGGAACATAGAAGACTCGGTTATTAAACATATTTAATGCTGACCTCAACTGACCTTTGATGATCAGCAGAGTCAAAATTTATTAGGAATAAACAGGAAAGGGGTGTTCAGCCATAAACAGGTCAGCCATGATCTTTCTAAATTGATCAGCAGGCTCGATGATCCAAATGGCCAACTGCAGTTCCTTTCTGATGTGTTGTTACCTCACTCCACCCCTCGATGATGTTATAGAGGTAAAGGAAGACCCATTCAGCCATCCAGGATTACGACAGATAGGAGGAAACCATTCTGACCCTCGAAGGAGTTACATAGGAATAGAATGAAATATTCAGTCATAGTGTCATAGAGATATACAGCATGGAAAAAGACATTTGGTCCAACTCATCCATGCTATTCAGATATCCTGAATAAATCTAGTCCCATTTGCCAGCATTTGGTCCATACTCGTCTCAACCCTCCCTATTCATGTACCCTTCCAGATGTCTTTTAAATGTTGTAACTGTATCAACCTCCAACACTTCCTGTGGCAGCTCTTTCCATACAAGCACCACCCTCTGCATGAAAATGTTGCCCCTTCGGTCGCTTTTAAATCTTTCCCCTCCCATCTTAACCTGTGCCCTCTCGTTTTGGACTCCGCACCCCAGGGAAAAGACCTTGACGCTTTACCCTGATTTACCATAATTGTATAAATCTCTACAAGGTCACCCCTCAGTGACAATTGTTTACTTTACGGCGAAGTGACTGCAGCAATTTTTCCACACAGCACCCACAGCCAAAAATGACATTAATCATTCAGATTATCTGTATTGGTGGTGTTGATAAAGGGACAAAAGTAAACCAGGCTAGCAGGAAATTTCCCCTCCTCCTCAATACGTGTCTGGGGAAAATTGAGCACCGCATTGAGAGGGCAGACAAGATTTATTGCTGCATCTGAAAGACAACATTTTTGACCGTGCAGCATTCCACTCAAGTGTTCGTCGAAATTCTGTGCTTGTCTTTTAATCGCTCAAGAATCAGGATCATTGACAGTTCTACCTCTACCTGATTATCTGCCAACAAATAGCCCTAATAGTGAATTGCGGAGCTCAGAAACACCTCATCAACCAGCTACGCACCACAGGAGGAGGCCATGCAACCTTTTCTGGGCTGCTACACAGGAACATGGAGCCCTGGTTCGCTGAAATTAAATACAGAGCAGAAATAACTATTTACTTTTCCGTTGGAAAGCTGTACCTAATGGAATTCCTCAGGAGCCAGTGTGATGTCATCAACAATTTACAAACTAGATTGACAATTTTGGAGGGAGTGGTGACAGCGCAAGACAGGAGGCAGCCGGCAAGGCAATCTTCTGCTTTTAAAAACTTAAGGGTCGGCGGCCTACTTGATTCGAGTGGCGGGAGTGGTGAGAGCGCGAGCCGGGAAGTGAACTATTATATTCGGGCATTGTCCTATATCAATGGTTTAGATGAATGCAACAAAATGTATTCTAATTAAATTTTTCAATGATGTTTAGATAAGCAGGAAATTAAGCTATCAGGAGGAGGTACATACAATGTAAATGGATAAGCAACGGACTATTTGGCAGATGAAATATAATGTTGGTAACTGTGAATCTGTGAGATTTTCAGGAAGAACAAAAGGCTATATATTACAAAAATGGAGGGAGGTTTTGGGAGTTAGTGATACGGCGGGTACTAGAGGGTTCACTTTGAAACTTTCAGATATCGAAAGTGTTGCTCTATCATCCTGATGGTCTACTCCTCGATGTTCCAAGTTGCCTTATTACTCTCAGTACACGCAGGATATTTTGATGTGGTTGGTTGGCGGTGGGGAATGGTGGGGGGTAGGGTCTTTTGGATGTCTTTCGGAAGTGCATACTGATTCTCTCCAATGTTGCTTTGAATTACTAAATATCCAATATCACATCCTGCAACATAGATTCCAACAGTTTCCTTACCGATATCAAGATAATTGTACTGCAGTTCTCCACACTATCCCTTCTTCCCTTTGTAAATGTTTGGATAATGTTTACTGCCTTCCAGTTATCTGCAATGGCTTCCACCCTTTGCAGAATGTACAGTAAAATAAAACACAGTCATAAACAGTGCAATTAATAATTCTTTTGCTGCTTTCTTTTCCTGACATTTTGACACGAAGTATATCTGGTCCATCAGATTTAACAACGCTCAATCCATCTGCATCTCCAAATACTGCCTTGTCATTGATGTGAATTGACTTTACATCATTAGTTCCAAAAGTGCCATCATAGCATTTCGTGTTTCTGGGAGATTTTCAGGATCTTCCTTCATGAAGAAAGATGCAAAGTAACTGGTTAGTATATTCGCTATTTCCCTGTTATCTACAATGAATTATCCTGTCCCCATTGCTAATCTTCCATATTTCACCTTGCTTTGATATTGTTTTCATTGAAGAATAGATAGTAAGTTTAGGCAGACTTTGTGTTTCCTGATCTTTGGTATTCAAATTCTCTTTTTGATTTCCTTATCAGTTTCGTGGCCCTCTTTTTCTGGGTCATAAGTTTCTCAGAATTCTGAGGTTTCCACAATATCTGGAATTCCTCTGAAACCACTTCCTCTGATTTAATCCAATCTTTAATTTCTTATGTGAGCCATCGTTGAGTCACTTTCCTTTTCTTTGCTGTTTGTACCTTAGAGAAATATATGCATTTTTCTGACTTTGCAGTATTTCTAGAAATAACAACGATTGCCTTTCTGCCACTAAATTTTATATTGTACTTTCCCAGTTCATTACAGCTAACTTGACAATCTAACCTCATGGATTCCATGATGTTTGACAGTAACGTTTAAAAATTCAACGTTTATGCAGACGCTATGTAATATGCAATATATTGTTGTCACTATTTCTCAAAAGCTGCTTCAGAGCAAAGTTATTAATTAGCCCTTCAGACCACATAACACCAAAGTCGAAATTACCCGATCTCTGGTTTGGTTCACAACATACTCTTCAACATACCTCATACACACGCATGGATTTTATTTTTCACTGCATTAGCAGTCACTTAGTTAACGCAGTTTAGATGCACCTTGAGGTCATTCATTATTACCGCAGCATCCACAATACTTGCATATCTAATTTTCAAAGCATAAGATGCACAAAATTTGCTAGTTTTTGTTTAGATATATAACATACTAAAAATTGCTTCTTCTTGCTATTTATAAGCTCCACCCAAACTGATTCAGTGGAATCTGAGGGATGCAGCCTGTGATGTTATTAGTGATGGACTTGAACAAGATTGTGAGGCTCGCCTTAACGCTGAGATGATCTGAAGAAACCTTCAGAAATATAGGACTAGTTTCAATAACCATTCCATTTGTGCCAGTATAAGTGCCACTGTATTCTTCCTGCTACATCACACTCATTCTATACCTGTTATAGCACCTAACTCCGAACAAGCTTCACACTATTTCACAAAATAAGACTCAAACTCTTACCACTCCCACGACTGAACGCAATACCTTCCTTGCCTCACACTCTCTTTCGCCTAAGCAATACCCCTGCAAAAATAACACTGCATGGATTCAACACTGTGGACTGACTCACTCTGGACACCCCATCATTCCGCCCAACCTACACCAACTCTTACAGCAGTGCCCTCCTTTCACCTTTACTCACTACCTCCCTTTCCCTCATTCAAAGAGAAACAGCCTGTAATAGGACAGAAAGAGCCAAGCGGTGCCCGACATTCGTTCCTTTACCCTCCCCCAAATCCCCCACTCCCAATTTTGAGAGGATCCTGGCACAAGCTGGAGATGACCGGAGCGACTCGTCTGGAGATTCTGAAAGATCGACCCTCCACCAACTAAGGAGCTTTGTTCAGTGAAGGGCAATTCTCACATTAAACCCACTGTCATTTCCGACATCAGTTGTCTCACCCCCAAAACAGATACCTCTTGCACAGAGATGCAGACACGAAATACACAGAAACATCGGTAAACACCCCAATATACTAACACACGCAATACATGCACGGAGGTAAACACACACACACACACACACACACACACACACACACACACACACACACACACACACACACACACGCACACACACACACACACACAGATGCAAATAGACATAAACACACATAGAACCACACAGGCTGATCCACAGACGGATAGCCATAGACACAAATACACAGACACAGAAACACATGGACAAAGAGACACACGCACACATACAGCCACAGAGACGCAGACACTAGTGTCTTTAATACAGAGATAGGTACATTTTTCAGTAATAAGGGGATCAAGGGTTACGAGGAAAGCAGGAGAATGATGTTGAGAAATATGTAAGACATTATTGAACAGCATATCAGATCCCATTGGCCAAATGGCCTAATTCTGCTCCTTTTTCGTGTTTCCATGGTGTTATGTTATCTGATATTCTCTTTCCAAGAGAGCAGTAAAGGCTGAGATTGCTGCATATTTGATTGGAAAGAGTCAGTGGTAATGTGAGTCAGGGTTTGAGACCCAAATGGTTTATGGTTATTCTAATTATTGTGTGCTTATGTCTCGAAAGAGTTGGTTATTTAATGCTCAGTGGACACATTTTTAACATCACAGGTCCCCCTTTGAAATAAGGATGTCCCTTCCTCTTTATTGCTGTGCTATCTGTGGTACCCTCATTCACAGGAAGCAGGGAAAACTTGGTTATTGAAGATATTCACGGCTGATCTCATCTGATTTTTGCTAGACTGGACAGTCAATGTTGGGAAAAAAGTAGGAAAGGGACGGTGAGACACATTCAGATGGTCAGATACAATCTGATCAGCCATTAGCAATCAACTGCTGCCCCTAACTCATGCACTGTTCTCTCAAATCACTCCTCACGGCTGTTACAGAGTACAGGACCACTCCATTCAGCCAGTCAGGATCGCTACAAACGATCCGTGTTCTCCATGGAGGTCAGAAGCTAGTGGGAATCGTTAACTGATTTAGAACGAAGGTATTGTGGCTGTTGCCGAGATTGCAGATAACATAGCATTCACTGCAGGATCACACACCAACTGCACATTAATGTGGTGAGACTTTATTCAAAGCCTTGACCTCTCTCTCTCTCTCAATTGACTTAGGGAGTGGGGATGGGATGGGAGAAACATCCTCAGAGGCAATTAAACTTTCCAGAATCATGCATCCTGAGTAAATAAAAAAGTAAGTCATGGAATTTATCACTTTATCAGTGTCTGTTTAGAACATAATGATAGTCCACAACCCTCAAGTTTCAATGCAATCACCCTTTATTTTCTCACAGTGCTACAGATTAATCTTAACTCACCCATCATGGTACCATCATCCCAGAGATTAGCCTGGTGAAGCTGCTTTGCATTCTCTCTGCGGCAAGGATATAATTCCTTATAAAAGAGAGACAATCTGTCCAAAATTCCCAAAATACTGCTTCAATAACACTCCCAGGTTGATCACAATGGTTTGTTATCCTTACTTATCCATCTACAAAACAGACAACAACAGGAGGACACAGTACGACCTAACATACCGGCCACACAACCCTACATCAAGAGCATATTGGAATTGACAACAAGACTCCGAAGACCACGTGGAATCATGGTAGCCCACAAACTCAAAGCCACTCTACGACAAACGCTTACAAGGATTAATGACCCCATTCCCACAACATGCAGAACGAACGTGGTTTACAAAATACTAGGCAATGAATGCCACAAATATTGCATCGGACAGACAGGAAGGAAACTAGCCAGACTAGTTCAGACTTTATAAACATCAGCTAGCAGCAAAACGGCACAATAAACTCTCCTTAATATCTGTACATTCAGACATATGAAGGCTATCAATTTAACTCGGGCAAGGTAACCATAGGAGCTCAAGCCAAACATAAACAGGCATGGGAGTTCCTAGGGGTACGGTTTCTCCACCCATACCTCAATCAACAAACATATAGAGTTGGACCCCATATACAAACCCCCATGCAGATCAAAACCGGAAATGACAGCACTCACCATGATGGACCGGACAGTATTAATTCCAAGAGGAGTAGAATATCATCGGTTCACTGGAGGGTCCACTGATGATGTTACCTAGCATAGTGACGAAACACCTGAACCAAAACAAGCCAGCTTGGCGAGCAAGTCAACAATCTCATCCACAACGCAAGCTACAGATCTTTGTAAAAACTTAGGCATCTATGTTTATTTCCTGTGTAGGGTAAGGCCATTCCTTCTCTATGCATTGCGACTGACATATAATTTAAAAGTTCCTTGCATTATGTATGTCAGCATCAATAAAGCCAGCACCAGAGGTGCCTATGGGTATGAACATCACTCTCAAGGAGAGACTCATTCAGAAAGAATGCACTTGAAATACGGAATTGCCGCATACCTGAATGGAAATGAGTTGTAGGAATATGGTAACAGACAGAGGAAGGGAGCTATCTTTACATTTGTTCTACTTTCATGTGATGTATGCAGCCCTGGTCATGCTAGCATGTTATACCTATCTTGAACTGAGTGGCTGGTTCTGCTGTTCTACATAACAAGAAAGAATAAAACAGTTTGCTGTGGGTGTGCAGTCACATTAAAATCACATGACCAGAGAAGGATGATGGTTTGCCTTCTCTAAAGGACATCTGCTTGGGTTTTTTTTTAAATAACAAAGATTATGGTTTCATTTAAATGTCGCCAATTTCCTTTATGTGATACCAACAGACTTTTATTCTGTGCCTCGAGATTCTGAGTCAATGATTTGAGCACAAGGCACTGTCTTCCCGTCTGACAGATTCCGTGGAGGGAATAAGTTAAACATCTCAGGTGTAATTATTTTGTAACAGAAGCATAGTTAGGAGGGACTTGAAAGCTGTATCTGGATTTAACAAAGGCACAAATGATGGCTTATTCAGAAGTTGCATTGAGGCTGAGGAGGAGACTGGGATGTCACAATGGTGGTAATGGAAAAGATCGGTGAGTGGGGAGGATATGAAGACGTAAATCTGTGCAGGACAAAAAAAAGGTCATGGAATTTGAGAACAATCTGGTTCCTCTTCGCATGCTGGTGAGTAACCTTTAAATAGTAACCTGCTGGTTATAATTTGTAAGGAATGGCATTTTTGAATGGAACCGAAAATTTTGAATTCCACCTTTCCAAAATTTACACATCATGAGCAGCAAATCAGTTCAACGCGGTTTAATAGACACAGAGACTTACCAGGAACACCAACTATAGCAAGGATGGGATAGTAACCACCTTGAGTAACCATCAGTACATCATGAATCCGCGATGCTAATGATATCCAAGGCTGAGAAAACCAGTGAAGACCCAAGGATAAACTCCTGTCCATTGTTGGAGCATTCCAGTCTATTGTTCTCAGATCCTGATCTCTTCTCTCCCTCTCTCTGGAGCTGCTGATCCCAGTCAGTGATGTAGGTGATGCCCCCGCTCATACTATGGGATAACACGTTGAAAGGAGTCCCTTATTTATAGAACAGGCAAACCCTCCAGTGATACATTCAGGATTCACAGAGACTGACATTAATCGCAAACACTGAACAAACAGCTCCAATTAACCCCTTTCAATTCATAATGGTTTATTCAAATTCAAAATATCGTTTAACTTTTGCACATTTTGGATGGGACATGTGAGCATGACTGAGGGAAGGAATGTTAAAGATGGTCAACCAATTGTGCACAATCATTCAACCTGCTTTGGATATGGGAGTAATACCAAAGGATTGTAAGAGCATAAACATACTTATCTGTTCATAAACATCCTGTAACTACTGATCAGTCATGACAATATCAGTAGCATATTGAAAGAACATTGATAGTCCATAATCTGAGGGGAAAATGTGCCTGAAACAACAGATAAATGGTATGGATGTGTTAACAGAGAATTGTACCTGATAAACAAAATTCGGATTGTTATTCCAGGATCAGAGAGGGCAGATGAGGGTTGTGCTGTTGATGTTATTGATGTCAATGGACTGTGGTGAAGCATCATTTATTGGAAGTCAAGTCAATTGTGATTGCTTTCTAATCATTTGTGGGATGTGGGCGTCACCGGCTGGCCAGCATTTCTTGCCTATTCCTAGTGGCCCTTAAGAAGGTGGTAGTGAGCTGCCTTCTTGAACCGCTGCATTCCCCCTGCTGTTGGTTGACCCACAATGATTGTGAAATTGGAGAATATACAGAAAACACAGAATTGGAGGATACAGCTGTTGTGACTAGAAGGAGGGACAATGATATTTCCCAGTCATCAGTCTTGGAATAGTACTCTTTATAACTCATATGAAAAGCAGGCTCAATGATACAACTACAATGAGAAATGAAGAGAAACAATATTAATGAAATGTGTTTATTCAAAACAAAATACAGCACAAAATGACTTTCCGTACATACCAAAATATGGAAGGTACAAAGAGATAAGATTATTACAATGCACTCATGATATTGAGCTATATGAATTGAAATGTGGATTACAAAATCGTGTAAGTAGTGTGCAAAATTTATCAATCTGATACTGATTTCCCCTTTGTCAGTGATCCCCCTCACTGAGATTCTCTGCCCCAGTCTCTCACACTGTGTGTAAGTTATCAGTTCTTGCAGCTGTTGGCCCAGTCTATTTGAATAAATCAGCCTTCTCCCCGGAGCAACTTTATTTGGCTGGTTGGATTCTGTTTAGTGGTTAGCAACTCAGCTCTGTGGTATAATTGGAGATCAATGATCTGGGATGACAGCCAATATCAGCATAGTGCTCACAGGGTACGGCATCAGACAAAGTGTTTGCAGACCATGAGAATTTCTAAATAAAATTTCCATCTTTTGTCTGTCTATCTCCCCTCATTCTGTTTTCTGATTTATTTAACTTCCACCTCTTCTCGCATCCCTTTCTCTCTCACTCGGTGTGTCGGTCCCCTTTCTCTCCCTTCTCGGTTTATCTCCCTTCACTTCCTTTCTCTCTGTTTATCTCTCTCTCTCTTTTTCTCTCTCAGTCCATCTCCACATATTCTCTCTGTCTCCAAATTATACAGTTGGATAGCTCATGGACCAGTATGGGCTGATTGGTGTCCAACTGTGCTGTAATAATTCTGAGGTTTTCTGACACACAATAAAAAAACTTTAAATTTTGGAGAGAAAAGCTGGTCCAATAACGGACAAAGTGCACAATCATCCATGATCTCTTTCTGTTCTTCTGATGTGCAGCTGCCTCAAAGTGCCTGTTAAAATCGATTGAATGAAATTTGAGTCGAGGGGAAGATGTTCACCAGAGAATATTTCAATCAGGAATTAATGAAGAATGAGATTGCAGAATAATACAAATATTAAAACAAGAACACAGCAGCAGAAGAAATGAGAACAGAATAGAACTTATCATTGCAAGTAATTCCAAGTTCAACATCTTGATGTGACAAGTTGCCTGATTTGAACATAAACAGGAAAGCAATGTTTCTGACTCCGAACATTATGTAAGAAAAGATTCAGCATCTTCAATTTAGACTGTCCTATAATTAGAAAGATTTTCAGTATTCCACAATTTATTCTTGCTGAGGACTGTGACAAATTTCACCTACAGTGTTGAATTCTACGACACTGGCATCACAAGGTTGATCCTTTGAAAATAACAGGCTGAAAATCACAATCATCGTAGAGACAATGTGCTCCCGGCAGATGAGACTCACTGACGGCGCCATGCATTCAACACTGGCTGATACTGAATCCTGCCACTATCTGTATCATAGGGCTCACCATTGAACGTGAGGTCGAATTGAAATAAAAATACATGGTACAAGAGCAGGTCAGAGGCTATCAATTCTGCAGTGAATAATAGATGAAAGGACCATTATGACCTGAGAGAAATCAATATATTTCAGACATTCGGCCCATCGAATCAGCTCCAACATTCGATCATTGCTGATATGTTTCTAATCCCCATTCTCCTGCTTTCTTCCATAACACGTGATCTGCTCGCTAATGAAGAACCCATTTATCTCTGTCTTAAATAATGTTGCCTGCACAACCTTTTGTGGCAAAATGTTCCACAGATTCACCACTGTCTATCTGAAGAAATTCCTCTTCATCTCAGTTCTAAAGGGTCATCCCTTCAATCTGAGGCCGTGCCCTTACATCATCTTCTCTCTGATGAGCGGAAACATCTTCTACGTATTCACTGTATCCACTTTATTCTGTCAGTTTCAATCAGACCCCCCCCCCGCATTATCTATCTAAACACCACTCAGTACAGACACAGAGTCCTCAACTGCTCCTCATATGACAAGCTGTAATCCTCAGGCTCATTCTGGACCTCATCCAATATCAGCACATCCTTCCCTAGATACTGTGCCCAACACAGCTCACAATTTTCCAAATGAAGTGTGACCAGACCCTTTATAAAGTCTCAACAGTACATCTCTGATCTTGCATTCTAACCCTCTTGAAATTAATGGTAACATTGCATTTGACTTTCTAACTACCAACTGAACCTGCACATTAACCTTAAGAGAGAACGAGGACTCCAAAATCCCTTTGATTTCATGAAGCCTTTCATAATGTAGCGTATGCTCTGTTCTGCCAACCAAAGTGCATAATCTCACATGTTCCCACGTGGTGCTCCATCTGCCATTTGTTTGCCCACTGTCTGAGCCTGTCCAAGTCTTCCTGCAGCCTCCCCACTTCCTCAACATCTCCTGTCTGCCCAATTATTATTGTATCATCTGAAAACTTAGCAAAAATGCCCTCAGGTCCTTCTTTCAAATTGTTCATGTATATGGCAGCTCGTAAGTCCCTAAGGACTGTCCACCATCCACAAGTTACAACACTCAAGGTTCTTGGCGCCATTCAGGTTAAAGCAGTGGCTTGACTGGAATCACATCTCTGCCCCAGCGGCACTCATAGGAGCACATCCTGTCCCCGTTTTGTTGTGAATTTACCCCATGATGGTGATGCAGAACTTGATGGAACATGGTCCTGGTCTATTGATGCCTCTCTGTCTCGACACAAACTGTGTGGTGCTCACACCAACCAATATTGCCATGTATTGATGATGACTGAAGGAGGTGGGGATGGGGACGGATGTCTATAATGAATGACTGTGTGACTGTCACTAATTCGGGGCTGATGCCTGCCTTGACAGCCTGGATGTGCCTATGACCGCTGTCACGCTGCAGACATCCGATCAGTCTTCCTGGGAATCAACCCAAGGAAAGCATTGGGTTCTGACTGTGTCCCCAGCCGAGCACTCAGATCCTGTGCAGACCAACTGGTGCGAGGTATTAACTAACATCTTCAACCTCTTCCTCCGACAAGCCAATGTCTCCACCTGCTTCAAGAAGACCACCATACGTCCCCTCCCTTTAAGAGAGGGAGAGACACAGGCTCTAGAGGCTGACTCCCCACCATTGACTCATTGCCCAGCCTCTCAGAAACTAAACCCTGGGGGCAGTCAGAAAGCATTTGCCCTTTAATACCAGTTGAAATCTGTTCCTATTCTCTGGGTTTAAAATCAGGGGAAAGTGCCGATAATTGGGTGAGATTTTGGAAGTCAGTCAGTAATGGGATTTCATTTGTTTCTGTTTATTTTTGTTTCAAACCATCTTAACTTTGATTCCATAAATTTCTCTCTCTCTCCTTCACTCTTCTTGGGGGATTTCTGAGAGACTGAAGCTTGGACACAGGGAGAGGAAGACACACAGGCTCTGGGAGTAGGAATGAATCCAAGTCTCTGGAGTAAATAACTTTTCTGTCCTACCATTCAAACAGAAACACCGGTGCAGTTCTGAGGCAATATGAGACACCTTCGTATGCCCCGTTCTCTGGGTTTAATATCGGGGCGATTCTGGGTGGGGGAAGAAGGCGGGTGGGAGGTTGGGGAGGGATGGGAGGTAAAAGAGATATTGTTTGGCTTTGTTAGTAATTCTCTTTATTTGTTCACTGTTAGGGTTAAATAAATAAATTACTACTTGCTACTTATAAAGTTGTTATCAGGCATTTTATTTCATTTAATCCCTCTTTTTAAACACATCATACACGGGGAGCTGAGCTTTTCTAGGTCACTCTGGTTTAATCATTAGAGGGGAATCTATACTTCCTCCGTAATGGACTTGGGCTTCTGTTTTGGTTTAAATATCAGAGGGATGTCTTTCTTCCCTCGCTAACAGATTGGGGGCTCAAGTCCGGAATCCGGCCAGTTCATGTACAGGATCTGAATGGATCTGAACGTATTTGGACTGATTTAAACAGAGTGGGGGACTTGTGTGCTAGACCACTAAACAGAACTTAGGTCAGAAAAATCTGTTTAATTTTGGTTACTTGTTGGGGGGTAAAATTAAATGTGAGGGAAATGGCTCTTAACGTTGCTAAAGAGTTTCTGGGTTTGAAGATGCTTCCGAAATTTGCCAAGAAAGTTTAGAAAGACAGAGGAAGGATATGCTTTTAGAATTAGCATGCAGGCTAAAATTGGATTCAAGGAAATTGGGTAAAAGGAAGTCTGAAATTGTGATGGAGTTGGTCAAACACTTAGGCGTATCAAAGAAACAGGCAAATGTAGTGGAGTGAGAAAAAAATAAATTGCAAATGAGACAAGTAGAGTTAGAGAATGAAAGGAAAGAGAGAGAGTTTGAATTATGGTTGAAAGCAGAAGAGAATGAAAGGGAAAGAAGATCCATGTTGGAAGATAAAGAAAGGGAAAGGTTGTTCGAGTTGGAAACTATGAAGTTGGAACTTGAATCTAAAGAATTTCAAATGGCAGAAGGAAATGTATAAGCTAGAAGTGAGGATGAGCAAACTCGTCATAGCCAACAGCCTAATAAGGATATATACAATATATCCAAACATTACCAAAATTCGATGGAAAAGATGTAGAAGCCTTTTTTGTTTGTCAAATCCTTTCAGAAACTGGCCAGGGACTGTGTGGGTAATATCACTTTCGACCACATTGGTAGGCGAGGTGTTTGCAGCGTTGTCAAATGAGGTGTTAAGAGACTATGGAGATGCCAAACAGGCTATTTTGAGTGCCTATAAATTGGTACCAGAAGCATGTCGACAACAGTTCAGAAATATAAGGACGGAATCTGGTCAGTTTTATGTCGAGATCGAAAGAATCAAAGACAACAACTTTGATAGATGTGTGAGAGCTTTAAAGATAGAAAAGACATATGAGGATCTTAGAGAGATAATTCTGTTGGCCGAATTTAAGAACTCCTTTCCTGAAGTGACAAGAACTCATGTTGAGAAACAGAAAGTTCAAACACTGAGAAGAGCTGCTGAGATGGTGGATGAGTACATATTAGTGCATAAATTGAAATTTAGCTTCCAACAGCAATTCCCTTCCGTGAGGGATGTAAATTGGGAAAAAGGGAGATCCATCTTTCAAAAACAAAAAAGTGGATCACACTGTGAGCAGTTTACCAAAAGTGAAAAAAAGAAATACAAGTGGGTGAAAAGGAGGCAGGAGGCATCAGGTGCTTACACTGTAATGGAGAGGGACACATAAAGTTACAGTGCCGGTGGTTTAAAAAAGTCACTGGGAAGAGTTGTTTTCACTGTAATAAGGTGGGAAACACATATTCACAGTGGTGGTAGTTGAAGAAAGGCACTAGAGAAAAGGGTATGGTAAAAGAGACTAAACCAGTGGGTTAGTTGAGATAGTGAAGGAAAGCCCAAAAGAAGTCAAGGAGATGCAGGAGAGTGCACAGACTAGCCACAGACTGGATAGTAAGATGACGCCTGACCTCTGCAAAAGTTTCACCTCTTTGGGTAAGGTTTGCGCAGGAAGAAAAGTGTAAAGGGTAAAGAAGTTATAATATTGAGGGATATGGGACTTAATCAGTCTCTAATAGTAAGAGATGAAAGTATTTGCCCTCCTTCTGAAATGTTACCTGAGAGAGTGGTAATCTGTGGAATAGATGGAGAGAGATTTATCATTCCCCTGTGTAAGATCAGGTTGGAATGCCCAATAAAGACTGTGGAAGTGACAGTGGGAGAGATTGAAAGAGTGTCAATTCCAGGAATACAGTTCATTATTGGAAACGACAGAGCAGGATCAAAGGCAAGAGTCACACCTCTTGTAGTGGAGAAGCCAAAGGAAAACTAGGGAGCAGAGGAGGTAAAAGAAAAATACCCTTGAATTTTTCCAGAATGTGTGGTAACAAGATCCTACAGTCATACATTACAGCAAGAAGGAAAAAGTAAAGAGGAAGACAAAGGTCCAGTTAACTGACACCCTCTTTAATGAAATGGTAAAGGAAAAATCTGAACAGGGAGAAGATCAGGCAGAGATGTTTAGTTCTGATGCTTACTGGAGTTACAGCAAAAAAGATAAGGCAATAAAAGATCTATATCATAAAACTTACTCGGAAAAAATATCAAAATGTATTCCCAAACGTTATTATCTTAAAGTTAGAATTCGAAGGCAAAAATGGAGACAGCAACTGGTTCATGCAGAGGAGAAATGGGCGGAAGTGTACCGGATTGTGTTGCTGGTAGCATACAAACAGGAGGTATTGCGGGTAGCACATGAATTACAGATAGGAAGTCATTTAGGAGTGAGGAAAGGAGTGATATTCTGCAGCTGTGATACCATCCCTGATTGGAAATGATACTCCACCACCTCTTTTACCCTCCCTCCCTATTTCTTTTGAAACATCTATACCCTGGAACATCCAACAACCATTCCTGCCCCTGTGTTATCTAAGTGTCCGTAATGGCCACAACATTATAGTTCCAAATGCTGATCCACGCTCTACGTTCGTCACCTTTATTCCTGAAAAGTCTTGCATTGAAGTAGACACACCTCAACCCGTCGCACTGACTGCCACTTCGCCCTATCAACTGCTTATCCTTCCTCATAGACTCCCTGCTTGCTCTATGTGTCTGTATACTGGCTACCCCATCCTCTGATCTGTTGCTCCTGTTCCCATCCCCCTGCCAAGCTAGTTTAAACCCACCCGACGAGCTCTAGTAAACCTCCCGCCCAGGATATTGGTGCCTCTCCAGTTCGGGTGCAACCCGTCCTTCCTGTACAGGTCCCACATTCCCCAGAAGGTATTCCAACGATCCACAAACCTGAAGCCCTCCCTCCTACACCAACTCTGTAGCCATGTGTTCAGCTGGGCTTTCTCTCTGTTTCTAGCCTCACTAGCCCATGGCACCGGTAGTAATCCTGAGTGGGAGGTATGGAAAGTGTGGAAGGCTGTGCAAAAGGGAAATTGCACATACTCAGTAACTAACATTCTGTTGGGAACCTTGTCCAAATTATTTCATCTGAGTCAACGCGACGAATGCAGAACTGCTGGGAAAAAACAGATTCTCGATGTCACAGGCAGGTCGCTGCTCTTTGAATCACGGTGGAGTGCTACTGCAGCGAGTTCCGTCGCTCAGGCACATTGCACCTGATGTGTATAAACTTCGCCACATTGTTCCCAGCTCAGAGAATAGACTTTATTCTTCAAACCATCCCAAAGTGACTGAGAACGGGAGAAGGCACTTCAGGCCATCATCTTGACAGGTCCTGGAGAAAAAATACATGTCTGAGAGCGGACTGTCTCGACTAGTGTATTTTTCATCAATTACAACCTTGGCCAACATAACAATAAAACAAGTTTGAGAGATTCATTCGGTTACATATAGCAGGAAACAGTTGAGTTGGTTTAACCTGTTTCTGAAAACGGTTGAGTAAGTTGTGCAGAGTAGCAGCTACTTCTCATGGTGTTCGTGAAATGATAAACAGCAGAGGACGGTTTCCAGAGCATGGTGTGCCCTCTGGGTCATGGGCCCAGCGCACTCCCGCTGTGACACACTGCTTGCATGAGCTGAACACAAATAAAGAAATTACTCAGTGACAAAATCTGTTGAATCAAGTTCTGTGAAGACTTGAACTGGTGGAATGAAAAGCCCCATGAGAGCGGGGATGTAACATTGTCTGTGAGTAATTGTTTCCCAGATTGAAGGAAAGTTCACAGTGCTGTTCCCAAGCGTCAGCCTTGGGACCACCTCTCTCCTGGACAGGTATTAATGACCTGCACTTTTGTACAGAGTGGAAAATTCCAAAATCCTAAATTACGCAATTTTCGCAAATAATGTAATCAATACAGAAAACTACAGAAACTGATTTTTTTCAATAAATCTTCCATTGTCTGATCTGAAGCTGGAACATTCCAGCTGCAAGAGGGGTACGGAGAAGCTGGAGAGTTGATATTCAGTGTTATCGATTCGTATTGTCCTTATCATGTTATCATTTAATACACTTCGCTGGAAACATCACTGGAAATGGTAACAAATATCATCATTCGGCTGATCTAATATTTCAATGACTTTTCCCACCTCATCTACATAACCCTGTGTGCCATTGGGAATCAGAAATGTATCGGTTTCCACCATCAAAACAAAATCGAAAATTACATGTCAACTGTGGAAGTGAAAGTTTCTGTTGTGAATCAGTTGGGCTTCTCCATGAACTCGTGGGTTTGTTGTCTGAGCAACCGATTCTGGTCTGATTCAAACGGTACCATTCCCAGAAAACTTGCTGAACTTCCTCTGGTCAGCAGCAGGGGCTGGGCAACAGAGAGTGACGATGAATCTGCTTCTGCAGATCATCATTGACTCGTACCAAATTTGAACTAAAAGTCAACTCTGGTGCAACTCGAACCCACATCCTTTGAATAGTACTTGTCAATGCAATTATAGAAGCCCAAGGTGGTCTCTGTTGCACCACAAAGTCTCACCTGCTGAAAGCTAAAGTAGAGAAAGTTGCTTTCAGCACATTATCTGTGTGTCTTCCATCAAGTACCTGTTTTCTGTCGGAATGAGGGGTCAGCAGACATGAAGCGTTAACTCTGAATTTTCTTCATAGATGCTGCCAGATCTGTCGAGATTGTCTAGCAACTTCTGCTTTTGTTTCTGTTTATCCTCGTCTCACTTTCAAGTACCTGGCTCCTATCCGTGTGTGATCTGGCACTTCAAGTGATCGTCGAAACACTTCTAAAATGTTCTGTGATTCTTAGGTTAACCACACACGTTCAGACAGTGAATTCCAGATACCCAGAACTCTCTGGGAGGGAAACACATCTTCCGTAAATCTCCTCTAAAACTTCTGTGTCTTGCTTTTAATCTACATCGATAGTGATTCATACTTTTCATGAGATAAAGTTTATTCCAATCCCCCGTTTCTATTCCCTTCATATTTTTGTACACTTTAATCAGTTTCCTCCCTGAGGTTTCTCTGCGCTCAGAAAAACAACAGTAGACTAGTTCGGCTATCTTCACAGAGGAAATGGTCGAGCCCAAACAATGTCCTGGTCAATCTGCTCTAAACGCACTCTAGTACAATTACACCCTTCCCGCAGCCTAACTATCAAAATGAAACAAAGTTCTCTGAACACACGCTGAAATTTCTGGAGAAATTCAGCACGACTGGCATTATCTGTGGATATAATTGATTGTCACGTGCACCAGAGTACAGTGAAAAAAGAACTTTGCTTCCGAGCAGGACAAGCAGATCATAGTAAGCAAGGGTGTCCAGATCAGAGGTTGTAAAAAGATTTAGATAGAAGCAAACAGGTCACATTGCATAGGGCGTGCAGTGGGCGAAACCAACGTTAGTGAGATCAGCCTTTTTTGCTGTCCTGGGTCAGCGACTCAAACGTCTTCAGTTCTCCGGTCTAGATGGCCATAGTATCCATAAACCCGCCAGTAGATTCAAAATAAAATTACTAGTAATTATTACATATTTAGATTTATGTTTAAAAGTGTAGAACGGTAATAAGAAATGTTAGGGTCAGATGTGCTCCAGGGATGTCACAAGGAGTCGCAACGTATCAGCGCCATCTTGAAAGCAGAGTTAATGTTTCGAGATAACAAGGTGCAGAACTGAATGAACGCAGCAGGCCAAGCAGCGTCACAGGAGCAGGAAAGCTGACGTTTTAGGCCTACACCCTTCTTCAGAAATGCTCCATTCTTCTTCAGTGCTCCATCGAGTTTAGAATAACGAGCGATGAGGAGAATTATCTTTGTGTCTTCCATCAAGTACCTGTTTTCTGTCGAATGGAAGGGTCAGCAGACGCGAAGCGTTAACTCTGTTTTTAATAAATTAATCATGATGTAGGATTCAATACAGGGAAGCCCGAAGTGATGCACAAAGAGGACACGAATATGGAGAGATGATACAAAGTTGGGCAGTTGTTTCTGAAAAGTTTATATTTCAGGTCCACGATTACCTTTGGTAAAGGTATTTACTGTCCTTATCTAGTTATCATCGGAAGTGACTTTAGCCATACATCGAGGTGATTGAAATCACAGTGCAATTGTAAAGTCGATAATTCAGACTCACTTGGAGCATTGTATGTAATACTTCTCCGAACTATTTACTAAGAACGTATAAAGTGATTGGAAAAGACGCAGGTGCGACCTATTGGGATATAAAATCATTATAAAGGGCACAGGCAGGTTTTATCGGGATAGTGTAAAAGATGCAGAGTCACATTCACGAGATGTTGGGAAAGTTGGAAATGCTGTCACTGACACAAGGAAAATTGGTAAGTAAACTGATGGAGATTTTGCAGATGACGCGAGGCTCAGACTTTCTAAATAAGAGGGAAATTTCCTCTTTCGAGTGAATCAAAGTCAGAGAGGTCAGAGTTCCAAAAATGTCGCTGGATGATAAAGAAAAGATTGGAGCAGAGTTTCTTTCCCTCAGAGAGTTATTTGAATCCGCAACAATATTCCTGAAACAAAGATAAACGATTCCAGAACGTTTTAAATGAAAATTGAGCAATCATACAAGGACCGAATTTAACAGCGGGGAGAGAGTTTGTGGCCGGGGCTGCGTGTGAGAGATTGTGGTGTGGAGGGTTCTGGGTGTCCGGAAATCAATTTGGCTTTGAATGACTTCAGATGAGAAGAAATTTCGTGAACAGCAGATTAAAACTGAGTATAAAAATGCTCATGGTTTTGGAAGGAGTGGCATAATATTTGATGTGAAGCATTATAAATTATGAAACAACTGAGCAGGATTTTAAAACATACATAAAGGAAATATAGATATAAATAAATTGCGTGAACACGTGCAGTTGAATAGCATCGACTATAAAAATTCTCACAGTTTTGAAACGTGTGGTCCATGATTCCCCGTGAAGCATTACAAACTGATTTTTTCTTTTATTTAATTGGAAGGAAAGGTATGCCCTAATAATTAGGAAGTGAACCGTCTCTCCAGGATGCAATTCCTGCTTCTATTTAGTGCCTTTACGATTTGACCATATTTAGCATAATTTTGGGTCCATTTCATACTTATTGATCTCTGCTGGGAGACCCACCAAGAAGACTCTGTCTTTTTGCATTTTCAACCCTCGGTTTTTCTTGGCAGCACATGTTAAAAGAGGAAATGAGTGCAGTACCAGGGGGCATGCCAGGAATGGCACCAGATATCCGGAAATATGTAAAAGCTGAAAGAACTGTGGATGCTGTAAACCAGGAATAAAAGTTGCTGGTAAAGCTCAGCAGGTCTTGCAGCATCTGTGAAAGCAAAAACAGAGTTAACATTTAGGGTCCAGTCACGAAACTTTAAGTGTGTTTTTTTTCCTTCACAGATCCGGCCAGACCAACTGAGCTT
Source organism: Ginglymostoma cirratum (assembly GCA_024137785.1). Lineage (NCBI taxonomy): Eukaryota > Metazoa > Chordata > Chondrichthyes > Orectolobiformes > Ginglymostomatidae > Ginglymostoma > Ginglymostoma cirratum. The sequence continues at coordinate 816,501 of JAHRHZ010000163.1, forward strand.
TTCCAGCAATTTTGTTTTTGATACGGGAATATGTATTTCCCAAAACAGCAGTACTTGCCAAACAGCGGACTGAGATGAGGCAACTCAGAGTTGGGTGAAACTTTGGGATTTGGTGTCCCAGAGGCCGAAGAGCCTCAGTCAACCCAGCATTTTCTTGTTTGTATTTAAAACTTCCAGCAGCCACCCATTTGTTTTTTTTTTCTCTGTTAAGTGGAACTGTTTAACTGGAACAGGAAACGGGTTCTGACTCGCACTATGGCAGACAGACTGGAAACTCCTGAATGTTAGACCTGCGAGATCAGACTGCAACATGTGCAGGACAGTTCGAAAGAGAGGGGTAGGGGCAATTCTACATTGGACAGGAAATGGTGGTTTCCATTCCTTGAGTTGTCAAAAATAGAAGATATTTAATTGAGAGCAACAATCAATAAAGTACTTTTTAAACATAGTCATTGTTGAATCTGGAACTCACTGTTAATGTGTCATAAAGCTATCATCCATCAGAATATTTCAGAAGTTTTTAGATAATCATTTGAGGCGCCAGAGTGCTCATGGGCAAGGCCAGATGATGGAAAGAGGGACGAGGAAAGACGATAAAAATGACAAAAACATTGGACAAAGAGCTGTTTGCAGTGCTTTAAGGGGCAGCCAGGCTGCATTACGCGTGACTGTCTAGCCGAATGGAGATTGAGTTGGACGTGAGTTGGACGTGAGATTGAGTTGGACCTTCTAAAGCGGCCTTTTCAGGCTATGAGTTCAAATTTCGCTAGTGTTGTACCTTTGTTGTTTTTGACCAAATGGATGGATGATCATCTTTACAGTTATAACGTCAAACGGAGACAAGAGAAAGAGCTGCGGTTTGACTAAATTATATTAGAAGAAATATGCATGCAAACATAATTGATTCCTACCCGCTCGTGGTTAAGTTTCAGAGCTTTGGCCGCCATGGCCGGGCTTCTATTCCTAGTCAGGGAATTAAGATTTATTGTTACTGATAGTGACAGCAGCAGAAGCAGAGCAGTTCTGACAGAAATCCCTTCAATGTCTACCATCAGTTAATGTTCCCGAGAACATCACAGTCAATGCCTCGGAATCTTAAAGATGATGAAGGTGCCTTGACTGTCTCTGCTCAGTCGGACAGTTCACCTTTCATTTTCCTCGGATCCCACTTCCCAAAGAGCTTCTAAAGATTCACAAAGCTGAGACTAGGTTTTCAGTATTGTTTCCTTGCTATTCCCAGAGCCGCAGTGATTGGGTTGGTGGGTTTGAGAAATTCAGAGGTGCCCATGAGCAGCTTGTGGGATTATTTCAGCCTTCCCTCCTCTGATGACGCTGCGACATTAATACTGATGTTCTTGGTGACATTTACTGTTGCAAGAAAGTGAAAGGAGTCTCATTCGTGTAGTTTAGAAATTCAAACCTCATCGCGGTTTCAGACTGATCAGAAATATTAATTTGGAAGTATGAAGAGGTTGTGAACTGCTCGTGAGCCAGAGAGAAACCTACAATCTTCTCATGCCTAATCAGACGTTATCCAATGCACTACTGGCCCTGTGTTACTCCGTACAGAGCTGAGCAAAGTGAATATGGTTTATTTGAAACCAAGAACATGAAGTTTCTAAAGACCCATGCGCAGGTATACAGTCAGTTATTTGTTTTGTCGTTACGTTTGTGAGAATATTGGTGTTAAGATGCCTTAGCGTATCTGTATTAGAATCTCCCTACACCCCCAACCCCACCCACAACAAAATCGTTTTATTTTTCTCATTGTGTCTGATGGAGGATTGAGAATAATTCCTCGATCCGCCCTGAGACATACAGACTGGAATCAATCTCGCCTATTCGGAGCAGGATATATCAAGGAGAAAGATTGAGGGTGAGAAGAGAGAGGCTGAAACAATGAAGTGAAGAATGGCAGGATGAGGGAGGCAAAGTGACGGACAACCGGGTGGACAGTGAAAGAAGATGATTGGACACTGGCAGAGAGAGCGAGGAGGAAAGAAAGAAATTGCACGACCTTTCGACCCCCCTTGCGCGTAGTAATTTCTCTTTGGGATACAATCACTTCCTTTAATCGTGTGCAGGACTGTTTAATTAGTGGTGAGCTCAGGGCGTAACGGTAGCGCGTTGGATTCCCGATCAGCAGGTTGTGTGTTCAAATCACGTGGTGCCTATTGGCATTGGACTGTAGTGTAAGTGCTACTTATATGGTAATAAATCTTATTGTCTTGGGGTGCTGCTTGATCATGTTTCTCATCGTCAGCAGCTTTCAAGGACGTGCGTTACTTTCCTGCCAGCTTTATATGTGAATAATGCTACAGGGATGTGGTGTGCCCAAACACAAACTGTTCATGAGATGGCTGAAACTCGCAGCTGTTTCGTTCGTTTAGCGACAGCGCAATGTTAGTAAAATTACACTGATATCTTTCTCACTTAATTCGTAAAAATGCAACTTTACGTTTCAACATATCAGGACTTTCCAGCTCCTCCTGTTAAAGCAGGTGACATTGAGTTCAGAAAGTTCAAAAATGTTTCCAACCAACAGCAATTCCTTTCACAGTTATAATGATCTTTATTCAATTGCAGGAGAGGAAACTGCAATCCCACGGACTCCTTCATATTAACAGTGAGGCTGCATTTTATAAACTGTATCAGCAAAATCCAATGGCGGACAATGAGTTCAGTCCCAATGTTGGTTGGTGCTGTCCGCTTCCTGATAGTTGTGTGAGTTACAGCCAGATTCTCCAGGAAATATATGTCATGTGGTTTATTCCCGGAACAATAGAACAATGAGTCTAAAGTCAGAATTCTGAAAATCGTCCAGTATTTGAATTTGAGAAAAAAAAAATCATTAAACCAAGTGAATAAATGTATTTTGCAAACATTTGTCTTTAGGACGCAATGAAGATCGCAACAGGTCTCCGCTCTCTCCGTGTGCTCGATCGGGTTTGGCCTCAAAATGTCCTCAAATCATCCCCATGACCGCATAAAGGCAAGAGACTGGAGGCGCTGGATATGTGAAATTTTAAAAAAATCACAGAAAAGCAGCAGGCCCTGCAGCATCTGCAGAGAAAGATTTCGGATTTCAGATTTGTGACATTTCTTTGGAGCTGAAAGTGCTGCCGACCTGTTGACCATTTCCGGGATTTTCTGTTTGTCTTTCCTCAGCATCAGAGCGGTGAAATAAAACAGCCCCAGAAGCAATCTGTAAGAGGAAATGTGGAGGTTGCAGTTAGAGAGAAAAGTCCAGGTCGCTCTCCGACAGTTTCCGAGGGATTCACGAGATGTCTGCAAAGCAAGTGGAGTATTCACTGTAGATTTGACCTTGACACCGTTTAGTTTGTTCTGCTACCACCGCTGTTACTGCGGACACATTTCTCAATCTCACCAGAAGTAAACATCAAATCACAAGACTGAGGAGCAAAGGGAAGCCATTCAACCCATCGCGTCTGCTCATCCATTCAACTGGATAATCACTGATCTGATTAACCGCAAATCCACTTTCCTGCCGTTGTTCTTTAACTTTGTTCTTTAACTCAAGCCTGACCAGGGCTTCTGTATTCCCGTTAAATATCGAAAGTTTAGATTGTTGTAAAGACTTGATGACATGTGCGAGTTTGCAGGGAGTTCAATAACATGAAACAAGCAAAAACGGTATTCTTACAACTTAACCCAATGCAGGATCAGTCATGTGAGAAAGGTCAGCAAGCGAAAACATTACCCACGTTTATCTCTGCATAGATGCTCCTTCACGAATGTTTGCAGGATTTTTCTTTATAATTGGGACATTTCCCTGGATAGATCCTCCCTCAATCCAAAGTATCTCTGCTGCCGAAAACTAGTTTGCTGCAGATGAAAATTGCTTAGTATCTTTTCCCTCAGCCTGTTTTCCCAATAATTACGACTGAACAAAAAGTGCTGGAATAATCCTTGCTCCATGTCAATAAAAGCTCCTCCGGGTGAGGTTGGAGCTCACAGCCTCCGCATTTCACTACACCGTCATAGAAAGACCGCACGCTCACCGATTGTGTCACTGGAGCCGCAGAGTAGCTCCGTGCGCGCGTTGCCATCCCCATTTCCGGTTATGTCTTCATGGTTGCGCCACTAAGTTTCTCTGGGTTTCTTACGGAAATGGTACTCACTTACTCTCACACTATCCGCAACATCTTGTTTAGCAAGTAAATATTACAGTCAATTCAAAGTACGAAAATAACGCTAAATACCGTATTTTCAAACTTCACAGCGTGTAATTCATGCTAAGTAACTGTTGCTTATCAAGTGTAATGTTTTAGGGAAAATGAACACTTTTTTTTTCCTGTGTGGGAACGTACTCTGAAGTTGAGCTTATTCATTGTGTAAAATGATCGCAAATGACCTCAATTTGTCAGTTATCATTTTCTTTGAAATGGTAAGCCTTCTTCTGGCGGCCACACAGTCACTAGGACTGAGCCAGCTCCCTGTTAATGACATGTGATTGAAAGCTCCTTGAATCATTTCTAAGCTGATTGCTGGATTAGTCCGTGGTTATTGATCCACAGTTTAGGTTCAGTCCTTGCAGTTCACGCTCAACTACTCCAACAGGTCGATGTGATGTATCCAGTGTGCCCTAGTCCATATCAAATACAAGTGTAAGCAGCCTATCCAAAGGCTTCATATTAGGTCGATAAGCCCTCTGAAGAAGAACGTTAAACGCCATGAAAAGGCCCAGCTTAAAACTGCCTCTACTTCACTGAGTGAATGAAGGGGAAGTTTAGTGCTCCAGCCTGATGTTCAATGCATTATGTCACTTTAAAAGTGACAGAAGTCACAAAAAAACTTCTGGATCAATAAAACTGCTCAGGATCACAGAATGTGAACGCCACCTTTTTTCGAAAATGATGAAGCTGGGTATGCGGCGAACAGAATCCAAGCGAGAATGATCTTTTTGCTTAGGTTACAGCAGAGAAATGAGAGGATTCCTCCTGAAGCTTCTCCAAGGCACAGCGAAATTTTTCTTTCTGTGTGACCTGTCTTAATTTGATCAATGAAATGTTTATTGTCAGGAGGGGAGGGGCAGGGTTGTGAGCATTCCCAGCATTTTCCGAGTGTAAAGGCAGGGCCCTGTAAAAAAAAAGTGAAAGCCTGTGACAGACCGGGAAGCCGATTTACTTCACTGACGCAAGAAATAAGGGACAAGGCAGAAGAAATGCTGATGAACCAACTTTAACTGTTCAGTTGCAGCTTCTTAAATATTTCCGTCCCTGGGAAGAAGCTTTCCCCACTGTGACCTTGGTTTAAGATCCAGACGGAGAATGACTCCGCGTTGCTGCAGTGAGAGTAGACACAATGGAGAGGGCTTCTTAACAAAGATAAATCAGTTCAGAGAAACTTTGTGGAGTGACATTGACGGTGAGTCTTATCCTGAATGGCCTTTCGGCCCAGTTGGAATAATCCAAAATGTCATCCGTGGAAAACAAGTACAGAGGGAGGGGAGTGAATGGGCTGTGATTAGCTACAATGTGTGAGAGAGAAACTGGCTGAAGAAATGATGAATCAAGGTTGAATGTGGGTGGGAATGTGACGAAAGTTTCTGTGTTTGATGGTTTATTGTCATCTAATTCTCCCTCGAAATGAATCAAAGAAGCATGATTTTTCTTGAATTTTACTGATGTTATAATTCGTCTGAAGCGAGTATGAATTCAAATCTACCGAGCGCGTGGTAGTTTGATGAGATCATATGTTATCTTCCACTGTGCAAGCCAATTAGTGAGTATGTGATGAGGTGGTCGAATGGTTAAGGCAATGGGCTGCTAATCCATTGTTGTCTGCATGCGTGGTATTGGGTCCCGTTCTCGTTGTTGTGTTCGTCAGTTCTCGTTGCTCATACTTTTGTTGGTACCTCGTACCGTGATCCATCGTCCTGCATAATCACTGATTTGTCAAAGGCATCAGGTACACCAATTGTATTGGGCAAATACAGCTTGTGCACAAGTTCATCATACAAGATATCTGTGGCATGCAGAGTGCCATTGGTTGCTCCCAGGTAGCATCACCTTAGTTTTTAATAAATGGATAAACCTAGTTACTGATCTGTCTGAGCAGATAAGTAGGCTTTTTTAGTCATTTTATCCAATCCGCTCACAATATTGAACATATAGATTAAATAAGACCACGGATGCAATGAGGTAGGAGTAGTGGAAATGAAGTAGGAGCAGAAGTATTCGACGTATCGAGTCTGCTCCACCATTCAATGAGTTCATGGCTGATCTGATAATCTTCAACTTCATTCTCCTGCCTTGACTGGATAACCCTTGAACGTCTTACATATTAATCATCTGTCCAACTCAGTTTGACAATAACCAGCAATCCAGCCTTGACAGCCATCTGCGGGAAAGTATTCCACGGTTTCACTGGCACCTGAGGGAAGAAATGCCTCCTAATTTCCGAATTAAATGGGTAACAACTTATTCTCACATCATGTCCTGTCGTCCTCCTCTCTCATGCTAGGGGAAACTACCTGTCCATAACTACCCTGTCAAGGTCCCTCAGAATATTGAATGTTTATAAATGTCATTGCATGATTATAAACTCCTGTCATCCTGCTTTGTTCCAAGGAGAACAAGATCAGCCTAAACATAAAGCTCCATCTTATCCAGTCCTGGCTACTTCCTTGTAAATCTCCGCTGCACCCTGCAGGGTCCTTAAATATTTTTAATGCAGATGGAGAGAAGGCATACAGAGGCATACAATGCCGAGGTTGCGGTGATATTTGTACAATGGTTAAAGATTACCTTGATTCAGGAGATAAGGATATAGAATCAGATGTAGGGGATATAGGAACAGATGAGGGGAAGTGAGGGAAAGAAGCCACCAGTGGTTGTGGTTTATAAGCCAACTATCAGTAAGCACAATATGAAATAAAATGAACACGAGAAACATACTGTGTGTGAAAAATAAAGGGATGGTAATAATCGTGGGTGACCTTAATTTACCCCTCTCCTACTCCCGTGTTCATTGCAAATAAAGTTTAGAGAACTACAAACAACACATCAAATATGTTCCATAGAACAAGACTAGAGATATCTTGGTCTTCGATTAATTTACAGGCTACTTAGTTTCAGCCTTTTTCTTGGGAACCCATCTTTTTCATTGTGAGCATTAGGAAAGGAAGCCACCTTTCTTTTTGCCAGATAAATAAATAAATATCTGTATCCCGTTGCAGATTCCCACGTCCTCATCATAACATGCCCTCCTATCTATTTTGTATTGACTGCAAAACTGGACACATTACACTCTGCCACTTCCTCCAAGTCATTAGTACAGAGATGAATAATTAAGACCCGTGTCTGACCATTCCAGCACTCTATTAATTGCATATTTCCAACCCAAAAATACTGATTAATCCCGACACTGAGCCTTCTCTGAATTAAACAATAGGCAGTCCATTCTCATTTATACCCAATACCGTAAACTCGTACCTTGTTTAGTGACCTATTCAGTGCCTGCTAAAAATTTAAATGCACTTCATCTCCCAACTCCCTTGATCAACTGTGCTTGGAATATTACCAAAGAACTCTGGCAAAATTTTCAAGTGTGAGTTTCTTTCAACTAATGACATTGACTGTATTTTACTGCAATAACCTTTCCTAAACGTCCTCTATCTCACCCTTTACAATGATCTCTAGCATTTTGCAAATGACAGCTAAGACGTTGGAACAGATCGAAGTCATTTGGCCCATCAGGTCAGTTACAACTTTAAATGAGATCATGACTGATTTGGTCATCCTCAACTCCACTTTTCTGCCTTATCACCGTGGCCCTTGAATCCCTAAATGACTAAATCTCTGTCTATCTCAGCCTTCAATACACCCAGCCTTGACAGCACTCTGTTGGAAGAATTCCACAGATTTGTTATCCTCTGAGCGGGAGAACAACTTCCTCGTCTCTGTCTTAAATGGGAAATCCCTTCCCCCGAGACTATGCACCCGGGTGTAAATCAGTGCACAGAAAACTCCTGAAGTTAATTATGAAGTCATTGGCGAATCCAGCGGAAGCTGTGAGTATCTGAAACATTTTCATTTTTGACCTCTAGTAAAACAAATTATCCTGATTTGGACATTAGATTGGCCAATGATGAATCTGCTTCCAAAGTACGTCATTGGTTGTGATTTAGATGTTGGTTAAAGGAGCTTTCAAAATACAAGGACATCTTTCTTTCTTGATCCGTTGCCCTGACTATAAACCTCTCTGTTCATGGAAATGGATTCTTCCCATTCACTCTATTTCTCAACAATGTAGTTCAATCCAACCTCCCAGCAGCCTCCTCCATTCTGATCAAATACAGGGTAAGAAGAAATATAAGGATCGTGGCAGAGACAAGCCGAATGCTCCTCCTTCCTGCTGAAACCATTCCATGAGAAATATTAACCTCCATTTTGGCCTCTGTGGTCATTGCTGAGTGTTTAAGGCGATGGATTCGAAATTTATTACGATTTTCTCCGCGCAGGTTCGAATTCCTGCTAACTGCATTTCCTTAACACTTTTTTGAAATAATCCCTGATCAATGAGTTATCGCTCCAACCCGAGGAAATCTGTCTCACAATTCCACCTGAGTGTCTGATCATTTATTGACATTCAGGAAACACGAGTTCTGAACAAGAATCTCACCAGACTCAAAATTTTACCTCTGTTCCTCTTTCCACAGATACCACTAAACATGTTGAGTTCTGCAGTATTCTCTATATTTAAACTACATGAATGGTTTTACATTAAATACCTTGAATCGCAGTCTCTGGTAACTGACACTGGTCAGTGGCTACAGTTTCTCCCGATCATCACCCCGCCCATCCCCACTACTCCCTCCCCCACTGTTATAAACAACTCCAGGAAATCTCCGTTTAAACTTCTTTGCTCCAAAGAACATTTCCGACCTTGGGGATTACTCTATCAAACGGGATTTCCTCATCCCTGGACATGGTGCAAGGCAGAGGATTGTGAAGAGATTTTGTGAAAATATTGTCAGTTGGGGGCGGGGATAGTGGGGTGGAGCGTGGAAATATTAACGAAGCAAAATAGAAAACCCTGTCTCCAACTTTGTGAATCTTTAGAAACTTTTTGAGAACTGGAATCACAAGAGAATGAAGGGTAATCTCTCCGACTGAACACTAATATTCAAGACATCTGCTTGTTCTTTAAGAGGCCAGGACGTTGACTCTGATGTTTCAGAGATAGTAGGAACTGCAGATGCTGGAGAATCTGAGATATCAAGATGTAGAGCTAGATGAACACAACAGGCCAAGCAGCATCAGAGGAGCTGGAAGGTTGATATTTTGGGCCTAGACCTTTCTTCACAAAATAGGCCCGAAACGTCAGCCTTCCTGCTCCTCTGATGCTGCTTGGCCTGCTGTGTTCATCCAGCTCTACATCTTGTTATCTTTGACTCTGATGTTCTCAGGACATGAATTGATCTGAGACATTAAAAGGATTCTCTTTCCTGCACATCAGGAATTCAAATCTCATTTCGGCTCCAGGACAATGAGAAAACTCGGGAATAGACAAGGCACTGAAAGGATCAAAGGGAGACGGCCCCAGTGAAATGGATGTGTCTACAGAGGGTGGGATCAGACTGTTCTCATGTCTCCACAATGAATGTCCCAGGCTTTATTTTGGAAAAAGTAAAACTGATACAGGACGTACACCACTGGAAGAGAGGCAGACCGAAGGTTCCATTCACTAAGAGCCTGATGTAAGGGATCGCTAAAGCTACTGTCAGCTGAGCTCTGAGACATGATCGGTCAGCACATTTGATTACCAAGGAATGAGTTGATAGTTTGAGGGCAGCCAGGAAAGAATGATTGCTATTCTCCCTTCAGAAGTTCTCTACGTTACGCAGTTTTGGGTTTTTTGAAGCGTTTAGGGAAATGTTCCCCAAATGGAAATCTTATCCAGAGAGTAAACACAAAGGTGTTTTGATGTTGTTTTAATAGCTCATGTAAAGAGCTGCGGATGTTGGGAATCTCAAAAAGAAACAAAAAAAAGCTGGAGAAACTCAGCAGGCTTGGCAGTACCGATGGGATAAAACAGAGTTCTGAAACATTGACTCTGCCTCTCTGCCAGATCTGCCGAGCGTTTCCTGAAATTTATGTTTTTGTTTTTAAATGAATGTTTATCCCTTCTATTGGGATGGAACAAGCAGATTCACCATGTACCGAATTTAATTCTTTAGAAATCGGAGAAGTGATTAGATTTAAACAAACCTAGTAATGAGTCACTCTTCCTCAGTTCCACAGACAGAGAGAGACCTGGAAAGCACAGCAACAACAAAGCACAACAACTCAAAAATACCCATGGCCCTCTGGAACCTACCTACCCTCCCCTCCCCTCTGACTCTTTCCCCTCCCCCAACACCCAACTTCCGGTCGAGTATTCACCATTCCCCCTAACCTTCCGCTCTCCGATGCTGAATGCTCTGTACTCAGCAAAGGCCTCAGCTTTATCCCTCTGCTTCCCCACCTTAACGAAATTTGGGCACGGCATGACGTCGAACTGTTCTTCCGCCATCTTCGTCTCCGTGCTCATTTCTTTGGACGACAGTCCTCTCCCAGTCCCACAGATCCCTTTGCCCAACTCCAACATTCTCCCTCCACCTGGACCCCTCCATCTGGCCTTTTACCGGCACTCAATCCTTTCATTGAGAACTCTCGACGTGACATTAGTCGCTTCAATTTCACTGCACCTCTCAACAAATCCAACCTATCTCCCTCCGAACTGACTGCACTCCGTGCATTCAGATCTAACCCTGACTTTGTCATCAAACCTGCCGATAAGGTGGTGCTGTTGTTATCTGGCGTACTGACCTCTACCTTACAGATGCTGAGCGCCAGACCTCAGATACCTCCTCGTACATTCCCCTGGACTATGAACCCACCATGGCACATCAGGCCATTGTATCCACTACGGTTACGGATCTCATTTCATCCGGTGATCTCCCCCCATCTGCTTCCAAGCTAATAGTCCCTCAACCCCGCACAAGTCGTTTCTACCTCCTGCCAACATTCCATAACAGGACTGTCCAGGTAGATCCATTGTTTCAGCCTGCTCATGCCCTACAGAACTCATCTCTTCCTACCTTGACTCAGTCTTCTCCCCGCTGGTCCAATACCAACCCACATACATCCATGATTCATCTGACACATTACGCCAGTTTCAAAACTTTCAGTTTACTGGCTCCAGCCACCTCCTATTTACCCTGGATGTGCAATCCCTTTACACGTCGATTTCCCCACCAAGTGGTTCTTAGGGCTCTCCGCTTCTTCCTGGAGCAAATACCTGAACCATCCCCACCCACCACCACCCTCCTCCACTTGGCCGAGCTTGCCCTCACCCTCACCCTCAACAACTTCTCTTTCATCTCCTCTCATTTTCTTCAGGTAAGAGGTGTTGCCATGGGTACCCGCATGGGCCATAGTTATGCCTGTCTGTTTGTGGGGTACGTGGAACATTCCTTGTTCAAGTCCTATTCCGCCCTCCACCCACAACTCTTTCTCTGATACATCAATGATATCGGTGCTGCTTCCCTCTCTCGTCTGGAATTGGAAAACTTCATCAATTTCACCTCCAATTTCCACTGTTCCCTCACTTTCACCTGGCCTATCACTGACTCCTCCCTTCCCTTCCTCGACATTTATGTTTCCATTTCTGAGGATAGAATGGCCACTAATATCGACTACAAACCCATTGACTCCCACAGCTACCTGGACTATACATCCTCACACCCCACTTCCTGTAAAGACTCCATCCCACTCTCTCAGTTCCTCCATCTCCATCGCATATGTTCGGCCGAGGCCAACTTCAACAAGAGAACCTCTCAAGTGTCCACCTTCTTCCTCAACCAAGGATTCCCCAGCTCCATTGTCAACAGGGCCCTCAAACAGGCCCGACCCATCTCCCGCACTTCTACCCTCACACCTTCTGTCCCCTCCCGCAATGGCAATATGGTTCCCCTTATCCTCACCTACCATCCCACCAGCATCCACATCCAGAAGATCATCAGACGCCATTTCTTCCACCTCCAGCAAGATCCCACCACCAGACACATACTCCCCTCCCCTCCCTTGTCAGCCTTCCGCAGCGACCTTTCCCTCCGGGACACCCTGGTCCACATTTCCTTCACTCCCCACAGTCCTATGGCACCTTCCCCTGTAACCAGCAAAGGTGCAACACCTGCCCATTTACCTGCTCCGTCCCCAGTATCCAAGGTACCAAACATACCTTCCGGGTGAAGCAACACTTCACCTGCACTTCCCAGAATCTGGTCTACTGCATTCGCTGCTCACAATGTGGTGTCCTATACATTGGGGAAACGAAGCATAGTCTTGGCGACCGCTTCGCAGATCATCTACGTTCTGCTCGCAAAAAAAGCCCTGAACTACCTCTTGCCTGCCACTTTAATGCACCACCCTGCTCCCTAACCAACATGTCTGTCTCTGGCTTGTTGCAGTGTTCCAGCGAAGTCCAACACAAGCTGAAGTAACAACATCTCATTTTCTGCTTTGGGATCCTACACCCCTCCAGACCCAATATCGAGTTCAATAATTTTAGGGTCTAAACTCTCCCATGTCCCAGACTCCCACCCCACACACCACGCCTTGTTACCACATAGCCTGCCATTACACATACCCTGTTGCTAGTCACTTGCAGTCCCCATTAACAACTATTCACTCTCCCAGCCTGACCGTTAGCAACTCCTTTGCCTGTCCAATTGTTTTCCTCTCTATTTGGGTTCTATCCTATCGTTTACTGCCTTCCCCACCCACCTCCCTATTTGCTGCATATAAACTGACGTTTTTCCAGCCACCATCAGTTCTGAGGAAGGGTCACCGGACATGAAACATTAACTCTGATTTTTTTTCTTCACAGGTGTTGCCAGATCTGCTGTGCTTTTCTAGCAACTTTGTTTTTGTCCGATCGATGTTGCCTCTGAGATGTGAGAAGAAGGAGAGATGAACAAACCCACTTTTGGTTTCACACCGTCCACTTTTGAATTCTTTTCCCACTTGAGATCTGACAGTGTAGATCACAAAACATTACAACTTGCAGAAAGTGCAATAAAATTCACAATGTCTCCTTACAAAATGGCTCACTCCTAGACGCCTGGATACAGTTGCAATGGGAATACTCTATTTACTGCGTATAATGTCAGGAGAACTGTCCAAAGACAAATCATTTCCACGTGGCAGAGGGAACGCAAACATTTCTACACATTAGTATGTACACTCTGATGATCCTCAACACAGTTACAATCTTCTTCACACCAGCACACTCTGTGTGTGTGTTGATGCTGCTGTGAGCTACTGTGAGCATCTCACTGGTGTTTTCAGCCCCCACCATCCCCTGTGCAGTCGGGAGGCCAGAAGGTGGTGGGATTGTATCACTTTAAACTCAAGGAAGTAATCGGGAGTAAGGCATGGGACCTTTTTCTCTCTCCCTCTCTCTGTTCCTACGCTCCCTGCCTATCTCTCTCTGTCGATCTCTCTCTCTCCTCTGTGTCCCCCCGTCTCTCTGTCTCTCCCATTCTCTCTCTCCCTCTCACTGTCCCTCTCTCCTCCCTCCCTTCCTGTCTTTGTCACTCACTCTCTCCATCTGTCTCTCCCCTCTGTCTCTGTGTGTTCCGTCGAGAGTGGCCCACCATTCACAATGATCTTTTTTGATGTGATTGTGTATGAACGCCACTTTCTGCCAGAAGACACCGGAAGGAAGGTGATTAATCTAAAACAAGAAGTAAACTGGGACTATTAACAAACAGCTGACATTAGAAGAGATAATAAGAACTGCTGATGCTGCCGTCAGAGATAACACAGTGTGGAGCTGGAGGAACACAGCAGGCCAGGCAGCGTCAGGGGAGCAAGAAAGCTGATATTTCGAGCCAGCACCATCTTCAGAAATGGGGGAGCGGGAATGGAGCTCAGAAATAAAAAATAGGTGGAGAAGGGGTGGGGCAGGGGAAGATAGGTGGGATGGTGATAGGTGAGTGTATGCAGGCAGTGATGGGGATTGGTCAATGAGGTGGGAGGAGCGGATAGTTGGGAAATACGATGGCCTATTTGCATCTGGTCAAGGATGCGGGGATGAGAGGGAGGGTTGGACATGAGATGAGCCTAGAGAGATGTTAAAACGGATGAATTCCATGTTTTGGCCATTTGGTTGTAAGCTCCTGAGGAGTAATATGATGTGCTGCTTCTTCAGTTTCCAGGTGGCGTCATAATGACACTGGAGGTGGCCCAGGATGGATATGTCGTTCAGGGAGTGGGAGGGGAACTTGAAATGGTTCGTGACTGGAAGGTGTTGTTGTTTGTCGTGAACAGAGCTCAGGTGCTCTACCAAGCAATTCCTGAAATTCTGCTTGGTCTTACCAATGTAAAGGAGGCAACATCGGGAGCAGCAGATGTAGTAGACCACATTAGCTGATGTGCAGATAAACCTCCATCTGAAGTGAAAGGTTTGTTTGTTTCCTTGGATGGAGGCGAGGGGGGAGATGTAGGGGCAGGTGTAGCACTTCCTGCGGTGGCATGGAAAGGTGCGGGGGGAGGTGGGGCAGTGGGGAGTGTTGGGTGGACAAGGGAATCGTGGAGAGAGCGGTCCCTCTGGAAGGCAGATAGGGGTGGAGAGAGAAATATACCTTTTGTCGTGGGATTAATTTGTGGGTGGCGGAAGTGACCGAGAATGAAAACTTGAATCGGAGGTTAGTGGGGTGATACGTGAGGACAAGCGGGATCCTGTCTTTCTTTGATTTTGCAGGGAGGGGATGTGAGTGCAGAGGTGTGGGAAATGCAAAAGATGCTGTCGAGAGAATTTTCGACACCGAAAGAGGAAAGTTGTGTTCCTTGAAATCAGAGGATATCTGGGATGTTCATGAGCCGAACACCCCATTTTGGGAGCAGATGCGGCAGAAGCGGAGGAATTGGGATTAGGGGATCGCATTCAATGATGTCCTATACACCACTGATTCTGGGAATATTTATGGAGATGCCCCCTCCTGTTACTGCTCTAATTATCCCCCTTCATTTACAGCTCCCCTCAGCAGGACTGCACAGCTCCGACCTGATCTGCTGACTGGGTAATCTCTCAGCTGTGTCAATCACAAGCTGCTTTCACTGCTTGTCCTTCAGTTACTGAATTGCTAATACCACCACATTAACACACTGAGACTTTGTGCATGGCAAATGCCTGAGGACACGCACCTAGACGTTTCCTTCAGCAGCGAACTGTGGTCTCAACCCACACTGTACCACAGGCAACGACATCCAACCCCACCACCACACTGTTCCCCTGACAAAGGCCAGGGATGCTACACCCATTTTGATCCCCAACAACCGGCCTGCTGCGCCACCACTGCACTGTTCCCTTAACAATAGGCTTTATCCTCACGCACATTATGGTCCCTAGCACCATCCTGTCGCCCCAGACCAAACTATTCCATAGGCAATGGAAGATGAGAGAGGATTATATGAAAAGAGTATAGAGGGTGTGAAAAAAACAGAGAGAGGGAGATTGGGAGGTAGAGAGAGTTCAAAAGGGAGACAGAGTGAAGGACATAGCAGGAGAGAGGGACAGTGAAAAAGAGGGACAGAAAAGGACGAGGAGACAGGGAGAAAGAGACATCATGGTGGGATTCGAAGCAAGCTATGGACGGAGTTTTAATAAGGGAGAGGGACGCACTCCATCGAGGTCGGGTTGGAGTGGGGTAACCAGAGATGAAATCAAGAACTTAGTGACTTAAACCTAATTCCTGTGCACAGCCTCAGCCTCCCCACCTTCCCCGAGGACCAGGACTTGGGGCCGAGTCTGTCTCTCACCAGCTCAGCTTCTTTAACACAAAGATGAACAACAATATAGTTCATTCTGCTGCTTGTCACTTTTTAAAGGATATTTTTACTTCTACAAATTGAAGTTATCCATACAATCAGTAGCATGATGCCTTTTCCCACTAGAAATGTGTCCCTGTAACCCCCTGTGGGATAACGTTGGACAACCCAACACTACCCTCAGCCTGTTATCATAGCAAAAGGCTGCATCATTGCTGAAACATTGAACTGACATAAGAAACTCCTAGATGCATTGATTAGTGAGTGAATTTGATTGATTGATGAATTTGAGTAAAGGAATATTTCAGCACATTCTTCAACTGCTGCCTGAACTTAGTCTGGGTCGTGGCATAAATCGTGGTGTTTGTGCAGCAACTGAAGAGCTGCAGCATGAAGCCTAATTCCTGCACAAACCTATCTAGATACACAGACTGATACCCAATCCACCACATCCGGTTCCATATAGAATACACCATTAACATTGACCATAAAAGGATGAACTTTGCAGAGATCACAAACAGTAAAATGGTGGGTTTTTTTCGATTTCTCATTTATGCGTCACCCAAACCGTCCCCATTGGTGTGAGCCCGGAGTCTCCTGCAGGCTCTGCTGGTCACTAAAATTTGTCTGATGGTGAAAACGTTGAGCAGCAGAATCAGGAGAAATGGGAGTGCCGGGGTTTAAATGCGATGGAGGAACTCGATGGTGAGCCAGACACGAGAAAATGCAACATAGCCTGTTATATCATAAAACAAGGGGAAATTCGCCACCAAATACTGACCTGCGAACATAAAATACCAGAAAATGTTTTTTAAACAGCTCAGCATAGTCACTGTTCCCAAAACCACAGCTGCCGTTTTCTCACTGCAATATTTACTTTTCAGCTTCTGACAACAAATGGCCACAAATCGATCGAAGGTGAAAGTGACGGTGAACCAGACAGAACAGTCAGTGGCTGCATAAAGCAGGACGGCGTGGATATTACACACGGGGATGGACTCCAGGAAATCAAACTGTTCCTTATAAACAATGGGAATGTGTCTCAATATCAGGTCGAGGATAATAACTAGTAGGTCCGCCACTGCCATGGCCCCCAGGTAACGTCTGACACATGGAAACAATCCACAATCTTTATAAGGCAGTACATTGATCGTCACTACGTTAACTGTGAGGAAGGAAAACAAACAATTCATACACCAGTCTGGAGCAAAGTTACCAGTTTGATTGATGACAGTGTGAAAATTTCAAACAATTCACTGTATTCGTAGAATTATTAAAATAATTGGAGGTGAGGTAACAAAAGGTAAGTTCTCAATTAGTTATAATATGTGACACAAAACGGGATCTTTTCCCTCGGGAATCTTATCTTTTGTTCAATTAACTAACGTTCGGTCATTCACAAATAATGTCGGTTACAGAATGTTCCGGGGTATTTCGGTTATAGAATGTGAGGGAGTCATAAAGATCCACATCACAAACTCCCTACTGTCCATCAGTTTTGGTGAAATACTTTCAGCCTCGTAGTGGAAATTTCTCCCCAAACTCAACTCAATTGACACTTTGCACGCAAAAACAATAAATTGAAACTTAATCATTTGATATCAGATACTCTTTATGATTACACAGATGTGATCCTTTTTTCGAGATCCCCCCAACCTCATTTTTAGCTTTGCATAAAACTCCCAAATGTAAAATGTCCTGAATATTCAGTTCCCAACATTGATCACCCCGTAGCCATGTCACTCTAGTGCCATTAAATCATATCTATTTAACTTCATATTTACATTGAATTCCTCGATATTCTTGAGAATATAACACACAATACATAAAGTGCCCTTATTCATCTTTTTGAGCCATTATTCGCTGTTTCATTGTTGCCTTTATTCATCATTTTTCCCTGTCACAAAACAGTCTGACATCGCCATACTCAGAGAATCAGACCTGATGGTTAATATTTCAAGAAGCAACTTCACCGTCCCTGGGTATATCCTGTCCCACCGGCAGGACAGACCCACCAGTGGTGGTGGTACCGTGGTATACAGTCAAGGAAAGAGATACCCTGGAAGTCCCCAACATTGATTCCTGAATCCAAGAAATCTCATGGCAACAGGTCAAAGATGGTCAAGGAACTCACCTGATGATGGACATCTACTGCCCTCTACAGTTCTCTTCGATGTTAAAAACAAATTGTGGGAAGCACTGAGGGTGACAAGGCCACAGAACGTACTCTGTGTGTGGTACTTTAATGTCTATCACTAAGATTGTCTCCACAAGCTCATCACTGACAGAGCAGGGTGAGGCTTAAGATACACAGCAGCCAGACTGTGGGAAGTGTTAAGTGAACCAACAAGCGATAAACATTCTCATCAAACTAATCATAACGGATGTATCTGTCCCTAACAGTATCTGTGGAGCACCCTGCGCACAGACCTGGCGGTGGGAAAGTCTCGTCCTCATCTTGAAGATACCATCCACTGTGTTAGTTAGTAGTACCTCCCGCAAAGTAGGGGATAATTCTAAAGGACCAACATCACCTCCTTCAGGCAGTCCATATATTGAAACTAACCTGTGATATTTACTGCTCTTCACACTTGTCCTGGCATCTTCAAAAATCAAGCATTGAAATTGTCAGAGTCACAGTCCCCATGAAACAACTGAAGTACTCACATGATCACAAGTATGAGCAAGTGAAATACTGATATACTCACACGGAGCGAGTCAAATAGTGACATGCTGTCAATGGAGCAACAGAACTCCTGACACATACAACATGGAACGAGTGAAATATTGACAAACTATCGAGCAAGAAAGATCATGATAAGCTCCCCTTATCTGTGTTAGTACGGATGTGTTTGTGTGCGCATCTTACGTGACTGCGGGACAGGTCTGACAGTCTTCTGTGTTGCTTGAAGTGATGCAATGGCACCCTCCGCTGGCCTCCACACGCCAATGCATAGGCAGTGGCAGAGGTGAAAACCATCAGGGATTCACTCAGGGAGGGAGAGGGGGAGGGCAGTAGCACACAACATCATCTAAACTGATTTCTTATTCATGTACTTAACTGAGTGCCTTTTTAAATTTGCAACTGTACACACTTCCACCATGTCCTCTGGAGGTTCATTCACACACAAACCACTCTTTGTGTATAACAATTGCTCCTTGTGTCTTTACAAAAGCTTTATTCCTCTAATTTTAAAATATACCCCTAGTCTTCGAATCCTCCATCCTAGGGAAAAGGCATCTGTTATTCAACTTATCTGTACCCCTCATGATTTTATAAACCTCTATAATGTCACCCCTCAATCTCCTACGCTCCAGTGAAAAGTATTCCAGCTCATCCAGCTTCTCCTTATGAATCAAACCATCCATTCCCAGCAACATTCTGGTAAATATCTGCTGAACCCTCTCCAGCTTAATAATATCCTCCCTATAACAGTGAGACCAGAACTGAACACAATACTCCAGAAGAGGTTTCACCTACGTCCTGTACAATCTCAACATGACATCTCCACTCCGAAATTGAATGATCTGAGCAACGAATGCAGCGTACTAAACACCTCCTTAATCAACCTGTCTGCTGTGACACAAACGTCAAAGAATTACAATTCCAAAACACTGCAAAAGTCCGACTTTTAAATGTGTAAGTCCTACCCTTGTTTGTTTCTCTATAATACTATACCTTGCATTTATGCAAATTATACACCTTCTTCCACACCACAGCCCAGTAAGTGATATTCCACCACCCACATGACTCCGTCATTGTTTGAAAGACCCTCCTCTCTCCAGAAGGCCTACAAATTCTGACCTTGCTTGTCCCAAAGACTCTGAGGTTGGTTTGCCTTGTGCAGGCAGGTGGAAGAGGGGTGTGGATTGCAGTCCAGCCAGTAGTGAGGAAACGCTGGAATATAATTTGTTGCCTTGTAATGTTTAATAGTTTGAGGAAGAGGGCAGTCACATGTTAGAGGCAATGAAATAATGATTTGCAATACGGTCTTTTGGGGCCAGAAATTATGTTATTGCACCATCACTGGTGTTCAGTAATAATATTTATTAGAGGTCATTCATAGTGCAGAATGTGTTGCTGGATTTCTTTCCCTGGCATTGCAGTCCACAGATAATAGCTAGTTAAGATGGAAATCATAGCCAAGCAATTAAATATGTTAATAGTTTATCTTGATGGCTGAGTATATACACTCAACATCCTATAGTTGAGGCAGATACCTTGCATTTGTTTAACATTAAAAAATGTTCCCTGTGTAAATCACTAAAGTTAACCAGAATTTAATAAATCTAAACGGTGATGACAGTGTCGCTTAAAATGCGACCCAAGATCTGGGCTTGGTTTAGGTGCTGTGTAGTGGATAGCGCCCATACCACTGAGGCAGAGTTTGGGATTAAATTCCAATCCCTGAGTCTGTGTTAATGTCCCCAGCTCTGGACCAGATGTTCGGGATTCTGTCCTAACTGTTGCAGAGGCGTGTCACAACATGTTCAGTACAGGTTGATGAGCAAACACACAGGAGTATAATATTGTAGATTCACGGGGCATTGCAGTATATTGGTAACGTCCCTACCTCTGGGACGAAAGGTATAGATTCAATTTCCACAGAGATGTTCCATACTGTGACTGAAAAAGTTGATTAAAATTATTTTAGAAGTGTGACTTGATCGATAAGGAAGAGGTGTCAATATTGAATTTAGGCCCGGGACGACAGAAAACACAGACATTTGTGTTGATTGGAGTTACATTTTCCCTTTGCGGATGTTTGTAAATTTATGAAGGGCATGGATAGCATGAATAGCCAAAGTCTTTTTCCCAGTGTAGGGGAATCCTACATTAGAATCCAAAAATAGAAGGTATAGGTTTAAAGTGAGAGGGGAAAGATTTAAAAAGGACTTGAGGCAAAATTTTCACGCATCATTCTCTCTCTGTCTTAAAGTCACACACAGACTGTGTTTCTGTCTCTATATGCGTGTATGGAACAAACTGCCAGAGGAAGTAGTAGAGCTGGTAAAAATACAACATTTAAAAGGCATATGGATGGGTAAACAATTAGGAAGGGTTTAGAGGGATATGGGCCAAATGCTGGCAAATGGGACGAGATTAGTTTAGGATGTCCGGTCAGCATGGACAGTTGGACTGAAAGGTTTGTTTCCCTGCTGTACTTCTTTATGATTCATTCATCCAATTGACCTAAATCTCTTTCTGACCTTAGGTTACCCCCTTCCCTGTCCACTATCCAATCAAACTTGGTGTCATCCTCAAACTTGCTAATTATGCCGACTATAATTCTCATCTAAATCGTTTACTTAAATGACAAACAAATGTAAACCCAACACAGCTCCCTGTGGTTCACCGGTGGTTACGAACTTCCAGTCCGAGAAACAACTGTCTCCTGCCGTTAAGCAGAAATTCACAGAAAAACACACACACACACAACACACACACACACACACACACACACACACACACACACACACACACA
>JAHRHZ010000163.1:837838-879213 GCA_024137785.1 Ginglymostoma cirratum
ACACACACACACACACACACACACACACACACACACACACACACACAAATGCATACAGGAATATAGAGACCCAGACACAGTTTGTGTGTGTCTTTAAGACAGAGAGAGATAACTTTTGATTAATAAGGGGATCAAGGTAAGAAGGCAGTAGAGTTGTGTTGAGAAACATGTCTGGCATGATGAAAGAGCAGAGCAGAATGGATGGGCCAAATGGCCTAATTCTTCTCCAATTGCATGTTGCTGTATGGTCTCAAGGTATCAGGAATATTTTTCCAAGAGAGCAGTGGAGGTTAATATTGATAAATACTTTACCGAGCAGAGTCAATGGGAATGTGAGTTAGGTTTGAGGGGCTGAATGGCCTACATCTGTTCCTATTTGTTGTGCCTTTATTTCTTAAAAGATGAAATGACTAGCGGTGTGGTTAGCACATTTTAAGGGGTGTCCCAATTAAGATTGAGATAAGGATATTTCTTTCTCTGCAATATTGTGCAGTCTGTAGTTGTTGTCATCTCCAGGGAACAGTAAAGATTGGGTTATTGAAGACATTCAAGGCTGAACTCAACTGACCTTTGACGGACAGGAGACGCAATATTTATTTGGAATAAGTAGGAAAGGGGTGTTCAGCCATAAACAGATCAACCATGATCTTTCTGCATGGAACAGTAGGCTCAAGGGTCCCAATGGCCAACTGCAGCTCATGTCCGATGTGTCGTTCTCTTACTGCACCCCTCAAGGCTGGTACAGAGGTAAAGGAAGACCAATTCAGCCAGTCAGGATCACTACAATGATATAGGAGCAGACAATTCTGCCCCTCTAAGGAGTTATATAGGAGTAAAATGAAATATTCAGTCACGCAGTAATAGAAATATATGGGACAGAAACAGACACTTTGGTCCAACTCGCCCATGCCGTTCAGATATCCTAAGTAAATCTAGTCCCAGTTGCCAACCGTTGGTCCAAGCTGGGTATGAAAAAGGCCCCTCATCTCTCCTTACAGAACTTAGCCCCTCTCTGCAACCTGTGCTTCATATTTTGGTCATGCTGCAGACCCAGATTCACTGTGAATACAACCCCCATACCTCACACTGAGATGGCTCACAAAATCTTCTCATCTCCTTAACTGCAACATTCAATTACGGAACTTTCAGGAAAATAACAACCATTAACTTTCCAATAACAGAATCGGAGAACATTAGAAATCGGAGCAGCCCAATCCTTCCTTGCCCATCAATAAGATCATGGCTAATCTGTTCTAGGTCTCAAATCCTCTTTAATGCCCAAATCTGAATGGCCGTCAACTCTCCCTCAGGTCAAAATCTACCTATACCCTCTTTAAATACTTTCAATGATCTAACTCCACTGACTCTCTGAAATGGAGAATCCTGGCATTCGTTAACCTGTGTTTGAAGAAAACATTCCCTGCTCCCACATCATGAGCTATCGATATGAACAAAAGAGATGAACACAAGGGCTCAAGTAAGAGGGACTAACCCTGATATCAAGGCAGTATTTAACAGACAATGCTAAGGAGGAGCTTGAACAAAATTGAACTTAATGGAAATCAATTGTAAACTCCCAATTGGTTTGAGTCATTCACTGCACAAATGAAGATACTTGTGGTCAGAGGACGTCGATGCAGTCTGTCCCGGGGCATCCCTTCAGGAGATCCTTGGGTTTGCTTCATCGGCACAGGCTTCTTCAGTTGCTTCATCAATGAATTTCCCCAAAATAAGATTAGAAGTGGGGATGGCTACTGAAGATTACATACTGTTCAGAACAATTTATCACTAGGTACTTAAGTAGTCTGTGTCCATCTGCAGTAAGACCTGGACAACATCCAAGCTTGTGCTGTTAAAGTATATGTAACATTGATGAAACAGTACAGCTAGACACTGTACATTGCTTATGGCTCACTGGTCTAGGGGTTTGATTCTTGCATAGGATACTTTAGAGTGATGACATGTGAGAGGTCCTGGGTTCAACTCACGGATGAGTCCAGATTTCTTGCTCCACTTTTAGGAGCAGCATGGTGGCACAGTGGTTAACATTTCTGCCTCACAGAACCAGGAACACGTGTTCAATTTCAAATTCGGACGACTGTCTGTGTAGAGTTTGCACATTTTTGCCGTGTCTGTGTGGGTTTCCTCTGGGTGTTCCGGTAAAGTCCAAAGATGTGCAGGCTAGGTGGATTGGCCATGCTAAATTGCCCACAGTGTTCAGGGATTTGTACATTAGGTGGGTTATAGGGGGATGGGTTTGGGTGGGTGCTCTGAGGATCGGTGTGGGCATGTTGGGCCAAAGGGCCTGTTTCCACACTGTACGGAATCTAAATTCCCACAATACGAAATGGACCTCATTGAGCACCTCAAGCCTACTTCTAAAGGGAATACGAGGAAACCTTTCAGACAATCAAAACAATTGGGCAAGAAGAAAGATAGCCCGTTCGTTCCCTTAAGCCTATTACACAAGAAGAGAAGGAGTCTAGTGTTGTGGACCAGACCAGAAACACTAAAAAATATTTTCAGAAGGTAGTCTAGACCCTAACGATTGCTTATTTTAAAGGTAAATGTAAAGGACCATGTTCCAGATGCAATGCGACTGGTCAAACTACTCAACATTGAGCAAAACAGAATTTATTTAAAATACAATCAAAAAAAAGAAATTTTGAATAATAACTCTATTGGAAAAATTAACAGAATATTAGCTACAGTAACTATCACTAATTAAATGTTCCAACATGGTAACATCCATAATTATACACCTTGGAAAAAGGGGAAAAGAGACACAGATTCTCACATGCGGTTCTCCAATCCAGGAGGAAAAAAGAAACTACCAAAAGAAATTCAGAGGGAGTAGCAGCCAGGAGATATTAACTGAAGCTTTCAACTCGGTTGAGACCCCAATAGCTTCTGTTCCCACTGAAAAAACAAAACCCAGAAATCCTAAACTGTGAAAGCTGAGCACACCCATTCAGGCTGCATTTTTTAAAAAAAACAAGGCCTCCCAATCTCTTTATTCAAGTGGTTATCACTATCCAGCTTGAACCATCTAATTCAATTTCTTAAAAGAAACCAGGAAAAAACAACTTCTTAAAGCTACGAGATAACAAGGTGTAGAGCTGGATGAACATAGCAGGCCAAGCAGCATCAGAGGAGCAGGAAAGCTGACGTTTCGGGTCTGAACCCTTTATCAGAAATCTGACTTTTCAAACCCAAAGCATCAGCTTTCCTGATCCTCTGAAGCTGCCTTGCCTGCTGTGTTCATCCACTCTACACCTTGTTATCTCAGCTTCTCCAGCATCGGCAGTTCCTCCTATCTCTTCTTAAAGCTACAACATTTTCACACTAGTTAGCACATCAAGGTGTTAAAGAGGAACAGTGGTAGCCCAATCAGGCCCTTGGTCCTGTCCAAACAAACAAGGATGAAGCTGTACAGCCCATTGCTTCATTTACACAGGAACAGCCGGTGGCCATTTAGGCCCTCCCGTCATTTGTACAGGGACAGAATAAGGTAGTTGATGTTAAAAAAATGACAAACAAATGGCGCAACGGCTGGTCTACGTTGTTGCTCGTGCTTCCATTGCTTGTGGGGCACAGGTGGTATTTTAAAATGGTTTTGTAACAATGAGGATGGAAGCCTGATGTCTTGTGTGAAGTTTCGAGGAGGCATATTCCACTTCCGAGAAGAGAGTCTGGCGTTGTCTTTGGAGGTCAGAAGATGATGGGAATGGCTAACTATTTCAAAACGAAGGCATTGTGGCTGATGACAAGATTGTGAACAACAGGACGTTGAGCGCAGTGTCATACAGTAATGTGGAGAGAGTTCGTTCAGAGCCTATACCTCTCTCTCAATCAACATTGGTCTCCGCAGAGAGACAGAAACTAATTTAATGCCATATCCTGGGTAAAGTATGGAATTTCTCACCCTATCAACGTCTTTTTTGGACATGAGTGATTGCTACCAACCCTCAACAGATTAAACACTCAGTTTCTTCGCTCTCTCCTCATGGTACCATCATCTCGAGTATTAGACTGGTGATACATGTTTGCACTGTGTGGCAAGGAGATCCTTCCTTTCACAAGAGATCAAATCTGCACACAATGCCCCAAATACTCTCCCATAGAAGCTCTACAATTGCAGGAGGATGGTTTTACTTCTATACTTGAATCATATCACAATGAAGAACAACATGCCATTTACACCCTCATTACTGACACTGCTGTATGTATTACTCCGTAATTGCCTGGATGATTACAGCCCCAAAACACTCAAGAAGTTTGACACCATCCAGGATAATGCAGTCCACTTGATTGGCACTCCATCCATCAGCGTCCACTACCTGCTCCCCCAACAATCAGTCTCAGCAGTGTGTTCTATCTACAAGATGCAGTGCAGAAATTCACCAAAGATCTTCAGACAGCACTTTCCAAACCTACTCAGAGATGGTAATAACTGCCCATGCTGCAGCTACGGCCTGACCTGAAACGCCAACATTCCTGCTCCTCCGATGCTGCCTGGCCTGCTGCGTTTCTCCAGCTCCACCTTCCAAAACCAGGACATCTTTTATCTAGCAGGACAAGGGTAGCAGACATATGGGAATACCACCACATCAAAGTTCCCCTCCAAGCCACTCACCATTCTGACTTGGAAATATATTTCCGTTCCTTCACTGTCGCTGGGTCAACATCCTGGAATTCCCTCCCTGAGGGCATTGTGGGTCAACCCACAGCAGGAGGATTGCAGAGGCTCAAGAAGGCAACTCACCATCGCCATCTCAAGACCAACTAGGGACGGGCAATAAATGCTGACCAGCCAGCGATGCCCACATCCCACAAAGGAAAAAATTATATATATTTTTGGTGACTCATGATCAAGGGCATGCTGATACTTTGGGACAAGAACCCTTCCCAACCGCGCACCATTAAATCAAAATCAAATGAAATATATATTATTGTTGGCCACATCCAAATCATTTGTATGCCTTGCAAATTTCTGTGATCCAAACACTAATCCATGTGTTACCACATGCGTCATGGCCTTCGGTTCAGAAAAAGACACTACTCTCTGTACTGTCTCAACTGAACAGTTCTCAATCCATGTAGCATATCCCCCCTTACCTCTGAACCCCAACTCTCTTCAATCATCTGTGTGCAACCATGTCAAAAGTATTCTATAAATTCAAATGTACCAGTCCCATTGGTTCCCATTTGTGGATGCCTCAACTATTTCATACATATTGCACAGTCATACGTACCCTGTACAAAGGACCACAACACAGGAAATGCCAAAACAAACAGGGAAGTATATCTACTTCTGGCGACAATCTAGTTTTCTTTATTTTTACATCTCCTCATCCATATTCTCTCACTGTTTCTCTCACTGTCTCCTCAAGTTCTTTAAAGATGGCAGCACGTGGCTTGGTGGTTAGAACACCAAGGATCCTGGAGGTGTATTACATGTAAGATGCAATGAAGATATATGCAACGCGTAAATGGATATGGATAGGTGCTGTGCATGGGCCAACATTTGGCCCACAACTGGGGTGCTGTATACAGTTTTGGTGTCCTGACTCAAGGAGGGATGAAGTTGCATTGGAGGCAGTGCAGAAGAGGTTCACTAAATTGCTTACAGATATGAGGAGTGTGTCTTAAAGGGAGAGATTGAGCAGTTCAGGCCGATATCTCTGGAGTTTAGAAGAATGAGAGAAGATCTTATTGAGCTTTGTAAGAAGCTGAATGCAATTGATAATGTAGATGTGGAGTGGATAATTCCGCATGTGGGCCAATTAGAACAAGAGACCATCGTTTTCACATAAGACTGAGCAGATTTAAGACAGAGGTGAGGAAAATTCACTTCTCTCAAAGAGTTGTGAATCTGTGTAATGTACTACCCAGAATGCAGTAAATTAAAGGTTATGGAGAGCAGACGGGAAAGAGGAAATGAGGCCGAGATGATATCAGTCATGATGGTATTAAATGGTGGGACGGGCTGGTGGGGCTGAATAGCTGACTGATGCTCTTTGTTCTTATTCAGCCCTTCAAGTGTGCTACACAGGAATGGGGAAGGGACTGGTTATCAAACTGAAAGCAGACACTCAGGATAAGCCAGTCTGGATCAGTTTGACAGAACGTAAGCAGTGGAGTCACACAGTGGCCAATGCTGGGTCCATAAGTATTTACAAACTGTATGAATGATTTGGAACAGTGGAACAAATATACCGTAACTGCGTTTGGCAAGGGCACTAAGATAAGCATGAACTTAAATTCTCAAGAAAAGGTAGGAAGTCTGTAAATTGATATAGACAGGTAAAGTCAATGCATAATAGTTTGGCAGGTGAGATGTAACATGATACGTTAACTGTCACTTCGTTCCTTTCCCCACAAAAATTGGAAGCAGTATTTTACTGACATGGAAGGAGATTTCAGATGTATTCACAGTACAGTGTGAACTGGAGGAGTCAGAGGAACGAAATGGAGTCTGTAACCAGGACAGAATCCAGTGACCTCCATTCTCCCAACATTTAAATAACAAGGACAGTGATAAATTGAATCATGGTTCACAGCTGAAACAGAACATCAAGCATCAAGACCCATGAAAGATACTGCCAGAAGCAAAGAGGGATAGAGTGAATGACCAAGTTCACAGATGCAGTTGGAGTGGTTAGTTGAGTGAAAATCTGGATTCAGAGTTTGAGCAGGAACAATAACAGTAGCCATGAGTCCATAGTAAATGAAAAGAACAGTGGTAAAGTCGTCCTTGGTTTATGGAGAATACTAACTGGACAGTGAGACTTACCAGGCACACCAACGATAGCCAGGATAGGATAATAAAAATATTGAGTAATCAAAAGGGCGTAGAAAATCCGCAATGTCAATAAGATCCCATCATAAAATGTAGAAAGATACCAAACTTTCCAGGATAAACTCCTGTCCATTACTGTAACATTCCAGCCTATTGTTCTCAGATTCTTATCCAAGGCTGTAACATCCCAGTCTATTGTTCTTAGATTCTGATCCATTGTTGTAACATTCCAGTCTATTGTTCTCAGATTCTGATCTCTCGTCTCCCTCTATTAGTAGCTGCTGATCCCTGTTAGTGCTGTGGGTGATGCTCCTGCTCATAGTACAGGAAAAGACATTGAACAGAGCCCATTTATCATTAAAAGATGGAAATTCTCCCCTGGGATATTTAGAATCCGTGGGGACTGGCATTAATCAAAGTCATTGAACAAATAGGTTCATTTAACTCCCCCCCCCCCCAACCCCCGACATCACTTTTCATATCACAATAAAAAGGACCTTTTACTTGGTCTGGATGGAATGGATGAGTGTTGCCGAGGGACGAAACACAAATCTTTCAATCTTTTTAATCTTTGTTCCGTATAATTGGAGGTAGTGTCAGAACACTGAGGGGTTGCATGTGTCCCATCCTGTTCATAAAAGGAGACAGGGAGAAAATAATGCACCAACTAGTGGCTATAACCCAAGGTAACAATACCTCCCCACAGCCCTACAGCACCTTCCCCTGTAACTGGCAAAGGTGCAACACCTGCCCATTTACCTCCTCCCTCCTCAGTATCCAAGGGCTCAAACATACCTTCCAGGTATGCGACACTTCACCTGTACTTCCAGAATCTGGTCTACTGCATTTGCTGCTCACAATGTGGTCTCCTCTACATTGGGGAAATGAAGCGTAGACTTGGCGACCGCTTCGCAGAACACTTACATTCTGCTCGCAAAAAAGACCCTGAACTATCTGTTGCCTGCCACTTTAACGCACCATCTTGTTCCCTGGCCAACATCTCTGTCTCTGGCTTGCTGCAGTGTTCCAGCGAAGCCCAATGCAAGCTAGAGGAACAGCACTGCATTTTCGGGTTGGGGACCTTACCGCCCTCCGGACTCAATATTTAGTTCAGTAATTTTAGGGCCTAAACTCTCCCATGTCCCAGGCCCCTACCCCCACACGCCAGGTCTTGTTACCACACAGCCTGCCATTACACACCCACTGCTGTTAGTCACTAACAGTCTCCATTAACAACTATTCACCCTCCCAGCCTGATCGCCCACATCTCCTTTCTCTGTCCAACTGTCTCTCTCTCTCTTTGGGCTCCATCCTATTGTTTACTCCCTACCCCACCCACATCCCTATTTTCTGCAGAAAGCTGATGTTTTCCCAGCCACCATCAGTTCTGAGGATGGGTCACCGGACCTGAAACGTTAACTCTGGTTTTCACAGACGCTGCCAGACTTGTTGAGCTTTTCCAGCAACTTTGTTTTTGTTACTGATTCAAAGCATCCGCAGATCTTTCGGTTTTTATTTAAACGCAGTAATGAGTCACTCTTCCTCAGTCCCACAGGGAGAGAGACCTGGAAAGGTGAGTGGGTAGTGCACTGCTGCAGTCATCGCCGGGTGGTTAAGGAGATGGAGTTTGAAACCCATTGGGGTGTCCCTGGGCAATTTTGAACCCTGCCGATGACGGTTGAGAGCTGAGGGCAAACCAAAAGGGAGTTTGCTTCCCGCCTCCTTGTTTACGACAGGAATCACAGAAAAGGTGGGGGGAAAAGCATTTCACCCGGATCGCCAATGGTGAGAATATGCATCTCACTGCCTATCAGAGTGGAACAACACTGGAATTGAGACATCTTTAGACGTACACTTGAAGCTGTGAAAGAAGTGCTGGGAAATGAGACTGGAATATTCAGGTCTTTTGAGTTCAACTGCTGCAGACCTAAAGGGTCTTTCTTCAGTGCTGGAGATCTCTGTTTGTGAAGAAACAGGACAATGTCTGCAAAATACACTCCGATCATGCAGGCACATGGTAACTGTCACTGTGCATATTCCTGCAAGCAGTATCTGGGAGAATCAGGAAAATGCGACACTGATGTCTCTTTCCCCAGCCGTGCACAAACTCATTGTTTCTCAATGCCTTGTTTTACAATCCCTGGCCCTGCTTTCCAGGTAAAGGTTGGCTTCGTGATATGCCTGCATTCGTACCAAGCAGCTCATTGAGCTGGAAGCTAGACGTGAGACAGGGACAGAAGCAGAAAGAGATGCAACATGACAGTATTTAGAGTTTGCCTTATGTTATGAATTTGGATAGAATAATTAGGATGTGGAAGGCAGGAAGCTAAAATGTGTGGTTCCTTCGAGATTTATGCTTTGTCTGTACTTAGAAATTTTAAAAAAAACTGTCTGTGAGCAGCAGTTGAAGTTGCCAGCACAGGGAGCCTCAAAAAGTGAAACAATTGGATCAAAGCCTTACAGGTGGCAGGCAAAACATCCGTCTTGTTCGAATTTGGCCAGTTAATGTAAACGAAGCCGCTAGATACAGGAAGACAATTGAATTTAAATCTGATGGTGTTTACAACCTGAAACCAATCACGTGATAAGAATTTGATGATGTCATAATGAGTATATAAGACGAGGGCATTCGGAACATCGGAGAGAGCCGATTGTCATCTGCCAGAGTTGGCACCATTCAGCTCTCAGAGAAAGCACATCGAATTCATCAAAAGTACAACAGCATTTTAGCTCAAAGTCCTTACTGAAGAAATTATAGAGATAAAACTTTCCTAACAGCAGAATTAGGAGAAAAGGCGTTTGTGAAGAGAGCCGAGATGACACAATATTCCAGAAGACAGTCTGTGCGAACTTGGAGCGATTAAGTTATAATTTATTTATTGCTTCTTATTAATTGAGTTTATATTAGTGGGACTTGCTTTTATTTAAACAGTAATCTCTAGCATTTGGACCATTTCAGGAGTAGTTAGCAGTTTAAGGGGGAATTGTCGGCTTAGTAATTTTGTTAATTTGTTCATTGTTGAATGAAATAAACAAATTGTTTCTTGTTACCTATAAAATGGAGATCAAGGATTTCCTTTCTATTACATGCTGTTTTAATAGATTACGAGGGGGAAGGCGAGCTTCTATGGGTGTTTAGATGGTAATTATTAGAGGGGAAAGCCTACTCCTGTCATAAGAGATTGGGGCTTGTGATTTGGTTTAATTATCAGAGGGGTCTGGCCATTCCCTGTCGTAACATTTTATGTCAGTTGTCTTTAATGAGGGATGTCTGCTGGGTGCTGTCCTGTCAAATTCCTAGGAGTTGCATGCAGTGATTGGGTCATTGATTTTTGAAATTGAAAGTTGAACGTGAGCAACTTGTGGGACTATTTCAGTTCAACTGTCCATTTCATATCCCAGCTCACGGTAATGGTTCTCGCTGTCTAGAGAAGTCACTTGTGTTTCACCTAAAGCTGCCTTTTGTCAGATAAACTTGTGTGTGGGGATGGAGAACTGATGTGAGGCACATGGAGCGTGTATAATCCCGAGGTCTCTGTCACTCTCAGGGATGTGTCTGTGTTATCTCCCCTTGTGGGTGGAAATCAGGATGAGCTCCTCGAGGGGGCCTTAACACAATTTTACCATCCCAAACTTCAGTCCCATTTGTGGTCATTTGAGATTACAGGGATAAGCTCATTGCCATTTGCTCTCAAAATGTCAACACGCAAGGCTGTGGGCCAAATGCTAAAAACTGGGACTGGAATAGATGGAGATTTGATAATCTGCGCTGACACAATGGGCAGAATGGTCGTCTTACATGCTGTAAAAACTTGAGGATGGAGGAACTGATCTGCAGTGAAAATGGTCACAAATGAAAGTGCAAAAGCAGTGTCATTGCGAAAATGTACCACACCTTCTGCCCCTTTCACTGGTTGTCTAGTGGCTAGGATTTGGCCCTCTCCCCTCCCCAGCCCAGAGTTGATTCCTAGTCAGGGAATAGACACCCTGCTGTGTTATTTTATCATTGTGACAGCACTGCTAACTGATACTTCAGGAGACGGAAGGTGAACTGTTTAGTCCCGGACATTACTCAGATTAAAATAAAACCAAGAACTGTGGGAAATATGACACACAAAAAAAGGAATTGATATGGAAGCTCAGCAGGTCTGGCAGCATCTGTATAGAGAAACAGACTTAAAGTATCAGGTCCTGCGACCATTTGTCAGAACCAGGTTAGTTATGCATTTCTGATTATAATGCCGGGTGAAATTATCAGCTTTATCTGTTAGATCAGCATATTAATCAAAATTGCTCTCTCTCATTAGCTTACAACCGTCTACATTACAACTTCAAAGGGATTTCATCGGCTCTGATGCTGCTTCCATTCCCCTCGGTAGTGAAAGGCTCTGCTTAAATGTTTCCTTTTTCTTTTCCTTTGCGTCAATTAGCAGCCTTATAGAATGGAGAATTGGTTCTTTCAGCGTCTACCTCAATTTGTGTCACAGTTTGTCTCTCTGTGTATCCACCTCATCCCTTTTCACACTTTCCAACTCTCCTTCTGTCAATGTCCCTCATTTCCCATTCCTGCTCTGTAAAGTCAGAAATTTGAAGGTAATTTGAGAGTGGAACTGCTGGGAGACTTTTTCCTCCTGGCTGGCGTGTCTAGAACTGGGGTCACATTCCCTCGATAATGTGTCTGGTCACGTAGGATGAAGATAACATGACATTTCTTTTCTCAAAAGATTGTGAATCTTTAGAATTCTAAATAAAATTCCGAATCAACCAAAAAAAATGTCCACCACAAAGATAGGACTAAAGTGATGTCTTTTCTGTTGGTGTAAAATGAATGAATGGCGACAGCAGAGAATGAGGATGATCAGCTCGTACTGTCTGTGCCATGACCATAACATTTTCCGCTAAATTTGCAGTTTATCCTGCCTCAACTCGTTATTCCTGCCAAATTAGGAATGAAGGCATGAGAATAGAAGAAAAGGAGAAGCAGACATGGTTGTGGAACAGCCAAAAGGAACTTCATGATGGATCCAGCAGAAAAAGAGGAAATACTGAAGTAGCCTCCTGACAACAAATGTGTTTTCTTTGCCGGTAAAATTCACTGCTTCACTAAGCGGGAACATTGAACTGAAGCAGTGACAGTAATTATCTTAGTTGGTTGTTCATCTTGTGCCCACCAAACTATTGCTGTTCATGTCCCTGCCAACACCACAACCCTGCCACATGTAAGCATTGTGCTTACATGGGTCCAGAGGCACAATGGATAACGTGCCTGATAATGAATCCAGTGATTGTACGTTCAACTCGTCCCTGACTCAAGTGTAATTCACAAATTCTTTACACTTCCACATTTATCTTCCTCATTGCCCTGAAACTGAGATGAGGTTTGAATTCCTGACCTGCAGGAACAAGAATCCTTTTAGTGTCTCACATCAGTAAACGTCACCAAGAATATCAGAGGAGGGAAAGCTGAAGTCGTTCCCCCAAGCTTCAGTTCAATTTCCCACAACCACCGATCCAATCACTGCATCTCCCGGGAATGGAAAGGAAACAAAACAAGCAATGAAACCAGTCTCAGCTTTGTGAGTCTTTGGGAACCGGATTCAGAGGAGAATGAAGGTGAACTTTCCAACTCAGCAGAGAGAGTCGAGGAACCTTCCCCTTTTTTAAAAGGCTGGGACATTGACTCTGCTGTTCTCGGGGACATTAACTGACCTGAAACACTGAAAGGATTCCCATCAAAGACTGCTCTGTGTTTGACTATGTTTCTGTCAAGAACAATAAATCCTGGTTGCCTGTCTGGAAAGTGAACCCGGGCCACATCAGTGAGAGCGCCAAGTCACAACCACTAGACCACAGGGATGACAGTGGAAATGCATGCTTATTTTCTTACTGACACAGCTCTTGGCGTTTTTCTCACTGAAGATAAGCTTCTCCTCCAAAATAATTGATTTACTGAATTTGTACAGAACGGAAAGAGGCCCATCATCCGAGTTTCCAGCACTTAGCCTGTAGCCCTGTGTGCTCTGACGTTTTAAGCGTTCATCTCAAACATATTTTCCCTGTAATGTTTTAATCTGAAGCGACACAAAGAATGGGGTTCAGGTTTGAAATGGTAAAATTGTGTTCACGCCACCTCAAAGAACTGCACCTGATTTTCACCCTCACACGGAAACACACAGACACATTGCCCCAATGTGACAGTGGCCTCAGGAGAGAGCAACCTGCAGAAGCAAGGATTTTACCCATCTGGCTTATATTGTCCCATTTCAGACTTCAAAACGAGAGTCTGATTACAGCAAAGGAAGGAAGCATTTAGCCCCTCCCATGTCAGTGTTACTCCCCCATTGTTTTCCCGTTACTCTGCAGTTTATCCTGCCTCACCTCATTCTTCCTACCAAACTGTAACATTGCTCACGTCAGCTGCTTCCTGTCCTTCCGAAAGATCTTCCTCAAGTACCTCGAAGGACAAACAGGCATGTAGTATTTCAAACACATTTCTGGCTGGTTGAGGAAATGACATGGTGGCGTTAATCCTGTTTCATCACAAATAATTTAAAATGACTTTAAAGAGCTCCTTTGTTTGGTTCCTGCAAGTGGTGAAAATTCTCTCAGACTCCAGAAAGAATCAAACTCAAGGCCACTAGGTGAATCAGCAAACTACAAAGTAATGCATTAGAAACTGCAATGTAACAGATGACCGGATAGCCTGCACGTCATGCACCAAGACAATGTAACAAATCCGATACAGAGCTGAGGGGATTGTGTGCAGAAGAATGAGAGAATGCAATGCAAAATCAGATAGTATCCAGGGTTCTATGAACAGAGATCTGCCCTGGTAGTCTAGTTTTAAGGATTCAGTGCCTTCACCTCCATTTCCTGTTAATGGTTAGCATTTACAGCAATAAATATAAAATACTGACAAATCTCTAGATGCAGAATTATATCATGGACCAGTCAGAATCATTTCACTGCATGTTACAGATCCACATCAGCAACATCAGCTGCAATTGCCTGATGTGCAATCGGTTTAAAGCAAGGAGAGAGGTGACATTAGGAAAAGTGAAGGGAAATAGCGGCTCATGAAAGCTAATGGTCGGCCTACGGAGCCAGGCCCAATGTGAGTGCTGAAGACTTGCTTTCACTGTTTACCCTGGTACACAGATTACTCAGATCAATCACCCGCAATGACTATCCTTTGTGTATTGCCCATTGCACGCCCCATCTCAGTTTAGTGCCCAGAGGGGACCCACACATTTTAACTTGACAAATTTTGCTCAGGTCAGTTTTACAGTCTCATATTAAGATTATAAACTTTAGGAGCAGAAAAAGACCATTCAGCCCATTCAGTCTGCTCCACCATTTAATGTGCTTGTGCCTGATATCATAATCCTGAACTGCAATTTCTTGCCTTTCCCCATAACCCTTGATACCTTTACTGATTAAAAATCTGTCAATCTCACCGTTGAATATAATTAATGACCCAGTCCTGACAACCCTCTGCTGTAAGGAATTCTGCCAAATCACAACTATCTGAGAGAATAAGGTATACAGCTGGATGAACACAGTAAGCCAAGCAGTGTCAGAGGAGCAGGAAAGCTGACGTTTCGGGCCTAGACACTTATTCAGAAATGGAGGAGGGGAAGGGGTTTCTGAAATAAATAGGGAGAGGGGGAGGCTGATAGAAAATGGATAGAGGAGAAGATAGGTAGAGAGGAGACAGACAGGTCAAAGAGGCGGGGATGGAACCAGTAAAGGTGAGGGTAGGTGGGGAGTTAGGGAGGAGATAAGTAAGTCCAGGGAGGATGGGCAGGTCAAGGGGGCGGGATGAGGTTAGTGGGTAGGAGATAGGGGTGGGGCTTGAGGTGGGAGGAGGGGATAGGTGGGAGGAAGGACAGGTTAGGGAGGCGGGGACAAGCTGGGCTGGTTTTGGGATGCTGGAAGCGGGAGGGGAGATTTTGAAGCTTGTGAAGCTTGTGGAGGCTTGGGGACCACTTTGCAGAACACCTACGCTGGGTTCGCAATAAACAACTGCACCTCCCAGTCGCGAACATTTACAACTCCCCCTCTCATTCCTCAGAAAATATGTCCATCCTGGGCCTCCTGCAGTGCCACAACGATGCCACCCGAAGGTTACAGGAACAGCACCTCATATTCCGCCTGGGAACCCTGCAGCCCAATGTGGACTTCACAAGCTTCATAATCTCCCTTCCCCTGACCGCATCCCAAAACCAGCCCAGCTCGTCCCCGCCTCCCTAACCATGCCTCCCACCTCACGCCCCACCCCCATCTCCTATCCACTAACCTCATCCCGTCTCCATGACCTGTCCGTCCTCCCTGGACGGACCTATCCCCTCCCTAACTCCCCACCTACATTCATCTTTACTGGCTCCAACCCCGCCTCTTTGACTTGTCTGCCTCCTCTCCACCTATCTTCTCCTTTGTCCGTCCTATATCCGCATTCCCCTTTCTTCCTATTTATTTCAGAATCCCCTTCCCCTCCCCAATTTCTGAGGAAGTGTCTCGACCCGAAACGTCAGCTTTCCTGCTCCTCTGATGCTGCTTGCCTGCTGCGTTCATCCAGCTCTACACCTTGTTGTATCACACTAGGATCTGATGGAGTCACCCATTTTATCACAAATGGAACATGATCAGATTTTAAACATGGAGGGAAAAATCTCCAATCACACTGGAGAGAAACCGTATGCGTGTTGTATGTGTTAACAAGGTTTCAGCCAATCATCAGATCTCACAAACCACAAATGCATTCACACTGGGGCGAAACTGTGGAAATGTGGAGATTGTGGGGAGAAATTCATTTCCACATCCGAGCTGGAAACTCATTGATGTAGTCACACCAGTAACAGGCCATTCACCTGCTCAGTGTGTGGGGAGGGATTCACTCAGTCATCTAACCTGCTGCAACACCAGCTCATTCACACTGACGAGAGACCATTTCAAAGCCCAGACTGTGGAAAATGCTTAGGAAAATCCTGCAACCTGATTTCCCATTAACTAGCTCACATTAATGAGAGACCTTTTAAATTACAAGACTGTAGAAATTGTTATAAAACCTCGAGGAACTTGACATCCCATCAACACGTTCATACTGAAGAGAGACCCTTTAAATTCCGAGACTGTAAAATACTATAAAACATCGGGGGACCTGATGGCCTATCAATGAGCGTACACAGAGGAGAGATGTTTTAAATGCCCAAACTGTGGGAAGTGCTTTATAAGTCGCAGGGACCTGATGTCACATCAACTTGCTCACATCAATGAGAGACCTTTTAAATGCCCAGCCTGCAGGAAATGCTACAAAATCCCCTGGACCTGATATCCCACCAATATGTTCACTCTGAGAAGAGACCATTCAGGTGCTCTCAATGTGGTACTGGGGACAGGTGATCATCTGACCTCACAGAGCACCAGCAGGTTCACACGGAAGAGACCTTTCAGCTGCTCCGAGTGTTGGAGGGGATTCACTCGGTCGTCCAACCTGCTGAGACACCAAAAAGTTCACACTACGGAGAGATCTTTCAAATGCCCAGACTGCAGGAAGTGCTACAAAAGCTCCTGAGAACAGAATTGTCATCAACGTGTTCACACTGAGGAGACACTTTTTAAATGCTCCGACTATGGGAATCCCTGTGCAAGTTCTTGGGGTCGGTTTTATCATCAATGAGCTCACACTGAGGAGAGACCTTTCAAATGTATAGTGTGTGGGAAGTGCTATCGAAGTACTGTTGACCTGATGTCCCTTCAACATTTTCACATGATGAGGCACATTTCCGGTGCTTTCATTGTTGGACGGGGTTCAGGTGATCACCTCAACTCTCAATAAACCAGCGAGTTCACACTGGTTGAACAGACAATTTACCTGCTACATGTGAGGAAAAAGCAGTTGGGTCACTCATCAACCCTGCTGAGACAACAGAGTCACCCTAGGTGACAGACAGTTCACCTGCTCTGTGTGGGGGAAGGCTCATTTATCAATCCTACTGAAACAACATAGAGTTCACATATCTCAACGTAATTGGACTTTGCAGTTCATCACATTCAGGACTGAAAGCAAAGTTTTAATATTCTGGATTAAAGTCAAATAAATTAGGTTTGTATTAAACACAGTGTGGCAGGTCACTGTAAGGATGGGATCATGGAGTACTTGGAAGAGTCAGCATGACATTGTCAAGGGGGCTTCCTGCCTGACAAATCTGATGGAATTCTTTGAGGAGCTACTGAACAACTTGGACGGAGGGAAGCCAGTGGATGTAGTCTGTTGGATTTTCAGAAGGCATTGACTAGGTGCCTTACAGGAAGCTGCTGAACAAGGTAAGCGTCCGTGGGGTTAGGGACGAAGTACTGGCATGGACTGAGGATTGGCTGACTGGCAGAAGGCAGAGAGTTGCGATAAAGGGGTCTTTTTTTTGAGGATGACAGGCGGATGACTTGTGGAGTTGAGCAGGAGTCAGTGTTGGTATCACAACTATTTACGTAATGCATTAATGATCTGGACAAAGGAATTCGGGGCCTTGTTGCTAAGCTTGCAGATGACACAATGATAAATGGAGGGACAGGTTGTATTGAGGAAGTGGGAAGGCGTCAGAATGACTAGGACAGGCTAGGAGAGTGCACAAAGAAGTGGCAGGTGGTATACAGTGAAGGAAAGCGTGAGGCTATACATTTTGGTGAGAAGAGTAAAAGCATAGACTATTTTCTGAACGGGGAAAACCTTCAGAAAGCTCAAGTCAAAAGAGATTTGGGAGTTCTAACTCAGGATTCTCGTAAGGTTAACATGCAGGTTCAATTGGTGGTCATAAGGCAAAGGCATTGTAGACATTCATTTGAAGACAGCTGGAGCAGAACTGTACTGCTGAGGCTATCAAAGGTGCTTGTCAAACCGCAGTTGGAGAATTGAATAGTTTTGGACCCTGTATGAAGGAACGATGTGTTGGTGTTCGAGGGATCCAGAGGAGGTTTACAAGATTCTTTGGAGGGATGAAGGACTTGTTCTATAAAAATAAAAAAAGAGTCACATATTAGATACAACAGTTGGGTGAAAATGAATGTTTTGAACAGTATAAAGAGTTTCGGGGCGTTCCTAAGAGAGAGATCAGGAAGGCAAAGAGAGGATATGAGATAGTCTTGGCAAATAAGATTAAGGATATCCCAAAGGGATGCCACAAATACATTAGAGAAAGAAAGCAACTAGAGAGAGAGTTGGGCTCCATGAAGATGAAAGAGTTCATCTTTGTGTTGAACCTTAGGAGATGGGAAAGTTAGTAAATGAATATTTTGCCTCCGTTTTTACTGTGGATAAAGAAATGGAGGCTACAGAACTCAGGGAAATAAATAACGATATTTTTGAAACAGTTCACATTATAAAAGAGGAAGTGCCAGTGGTCTTAAAAGGTATAAACATGCATAATCCTCTGGGTCCTGAGCTACTGTATCCTTGGACATTGTGGAAAGTTAGGGAGAATTTTGTGAGCCTCTTGCAGAAAGATTAGTATCATCTCTAAATACTGGTGAGGTGTCTAAAAACTGGAGAATGGCTGGTGTTTGCATCTGTTTGAAAAGTGATGTGAGGAGAAGCCTGGGAAACATAGATCTGTGAGCCGATGCACTCGGAGATGAACGGACTGGTAAGGGATAGTCAGCATGGTTTTATGCAATAGAAATCGTGCCTCACACACTTCATTGAGTTTTTTGAGGAAGTGACCAAGAAGGTTGATTAGGGCACAGAGGTGCACATTGTTTACTTGGAACTTAGTGAAGCTTTCAACAAGGTTCCTTGTGGCAAACGAATTATTAAAGTTCGATCACATGGCATTCATTGTGAGCTTGCTAATTGGATACAGAATTGGCTTAATGGCAGGAGACAGAGACTGGTGGTGGAGGTTGTTTTTCAGACTGGACGCCTGATCGACAGGGTCTGCTGCTGGGTCCACTTCTGTTTGTCATTTGTGTAAATGATTTAGATGAGACTATAGAAGGCATGGATAGTAAGTTTGTGGATGATTCCCAAATGGCTGGTATGGTGCACAGTGAAGTTATTTAAGATTACAAAGAGA
Source organism: Ginglymostoma cirratum (assembly GCA_024137785.1). Lineage (NCBI taxonomy): Eukaryota > Metazoa > Chordata > Chondrichthyes > Orectolobiformes > Ginglymostomatidae > Ginglymostoma > Ginglymostoma cirratum. The sequence goes on from JAHRHZ010000163.1 coordinate 856,709, forward strand.
TCTTGTCCAATTGGGTCAATGGGCTAAGGAGTGGCAGATGGAGTTTAAATTTGAATAAATACAAGGTATTGCATTTTGGTAAAACAAACAAGGACAGGACTTATAGAGTTAAAAGCTTTGTGAATCATTGAGGAGAGTCGTATCTGTACTTCAGACAGGGCCATGGGGTGGCGAGGGATAAACAAAAGGTGCAGGCGCCACTTGAATGTAGTTTACAGGTGATTTGAGGGCAATGGGGAAGGGGAAGAGAAGGCTGGATTCCCCTGTGTCTCTATCCAGCTTGTTACTTCTCTATATTTCATCTTGGAATATCTGGGAGAAACTCCACTGGGACTCGTCGTCATTTTAATGGGGAGGTGGGTAGATGGGATAGGTGTGCCAGGATGTGGGAAGCGAATGGATCCCACACCTCTCTCTATTCCGTTCCCTCCTACAGGCCCCTATTGGTCTGTGTGAGGTTTGTGGGTAAACGGAACGAATTGTTTCCATTGACTGGGACTTCATTCCTGTCTCTGGGCGTGGGGTGTTGAGGGAATGGGGAGGCCAGTGCAGGCTCGGGATTGGGGATAAGGAGGGAGCTCAATACTTCAAAGGAGCAGAAACTGCAGGGTCTGACATCCCCACTCCCTTACGGCCAATGTTTGGGATGAGATTAATCCTCTCTCATCAACAAGTGACCATTTTCATGTTTTGCTGCTTGTAGGATCTTGCGCGGTGGAGAGTGTAAGGGCAAAGATGGTGGTGTTGGAGGGAAAGGGGAGACAGATGAACGAGGAACAGGGCTGGGGGGGATAGGTACAGGTTCTGGGGGAAAGTGGGTGAGGGATTAACTCTAGTGTTCAGTCCGATCTCTGTTCGAAGTTAAAATGGGGAGTTTAGTATTTGCTGGTGGACTCAGAGTCCTGTTTTCACGTTGCAGCCTGTGTGATCTTGCTGTGAGGGGACAGCCTGCAGCCTTTTCCTTTACAGTAGCAGGGGACAACCATTTCCAAATTCAGATGAGGTGGGTGTGGGGGCGGTTCTGATCTTGGGCGGTGAAGGTTATGGAAACGTTCAGTCTCCTTCAGTGTAGGGAGGCTGGGGACAGCTGGTGGGATCCTGCTATGCAGAATGTCCTTCATTTCAATGTCAACTCTCTTTTGTGGAGGCAGGATGTGGTTGGCTCCAAGAACGTTTTGAGGGAATCTCTTGGAGGTATTGGAATTGGCTGCCTGTGGAATCTTGCTGCGCACACCCTTGGTCTGCAGAACAGCCTCAAATGTGTTGTGTGCCTGTCTACGGGGCCCTGAGCTGAGACTGCTGATGGCTTGATAGTGGGTGGAGTGCATCGTCCTTCTTTTTCCCTCAGCCCAGAGCGCTCCCACCTCTTGTCATTCCCTCACCCTCCAAAATGTGATATTGACGTCGCAAATGTCTACGAGACTCGGCGGGGAGATTGCAAAATGTGGAAAAATTAAGGCAGGAGAGGACGTTTCCATCAAAGCAGAGGAAATGGGGAGAGTGAAGGAGAAAAATAGATTTCGATTGATTGTCAAGAGCAGGGAAAGCTGAGCACAGAGGGAGACGTCGACGGGGACAAAGAGAAGAAGATAGATGGAGAGAGGAGTGAAAGAGACAGAGAGAGAGATAGGGGCAGAGACAGGCAGAGAGAAAGAGAGAGAGAGAGATAGATTCTTGAGCAGCAGAAAGCTGAGCAGAGATGGAGAGGTGGATAGGGGCAGATAGGGAGAGAGACAGAGGGACAGGCACATCGAGAGAGAAAGGAGACAGAGAGTTTGATCAATTCTCGAGAGTAGGAGAAAACTGAGCAGAGATAGAGAGGTGGATTGGGACAAAGAGAGGGAGAGAAGACTGAGAGAGAGAGAGACAGGGACAATCAGAGAGAGAGAGAGAGAGAGAGAGAAAGGTAAGTGTATCAGTTCATCATTAATATTTCATGTAGAAACAGCACCAATCCTGGAAGTAGTGGGCATGGGGTCTGTGCCTGATGTATGGGCGTGGGACGGTCTTTGGTCTTGTTGTGCTTTTTTTTAATCGTCAGGGAGTCAGATAACCAGCTGGAGAGACGAAGGGAGTGACACAGGTTCTGGGGAGTGACTCCGCACTATGTAGTCATTGCCCATCCTCTCAGAAAGTAAACACTGGAGGCGGTCAGAAAGCATTTGCCCCTGGATCCCAGATCAAATCTGTTCCTATTCTCTGGGTTTACAATCAGGGGGAAATGCTGATAAATTGGGGAAATTCTGAAAATCAGTCTGTGATGGAATCTCATATGTTCCTCTTCATTTTTGTTTCAAAACTTTGGCTTTGATGTGACCAATTTCCTTCTCTTCCACCAGAGGAGTTTACTGAGAGACTGAAGCTTGGACACATAAAGAGGTAGGCACAATCTCTGGAAGTGGAGATGGTGAGGTTGGGGTTGGAGGGGTGGTGGCTGGCGAGACGCGGTGGAGGTGAGTCCCAGCCTCTGGAGTAAATATCTCTCTCTGTCCTCCCTTCGAACAGAAGCACTGAGGCGGTTTGAGCCTCTTCCTGCTCGCCGTTTAAGATGATGGGCTGTCCTGGAGGTGGAAGGAGAAGTGGGGGAAAGTGTCAGATTATGGAAGTCCAGGCAGCGAGCGGTGTGATCTTGCTGTGCTTTTGGTGCTGCATGTTGTTTTTTATTTCTCTCTGTCTTTCCAACCTCGCCCCTGAGGAGCTTAGATTCAGGAGCTGAAATTTGAGATGATGCACAGGCTGAGAAAATCAAATGGTTCTGCTGTGAGGAATCCTCAGACAAAAGCTGGAATCAGAGAGAAAGAGAGAGACGAGAGAAATATAATAAACCAGCCCGTCTCCTTGTATTTCATTTACACACTTGCATACTCACAGGGGAAAAGAATTGTGGGGTTCAGGCTGTCCCTGAGGTTTGTACCACAAGGGTATGAGCTCAGGACTGGGGGTGTGGGGGAGACAAAGGGGCAAAATGTGAGCTGCTGCTAAGTCTGATGTCACAGATTTCACTTCCTCTCTCTCCGTTTGCCTCCATATTCCCAATTGCCTGTCCTTCCCACAGTTTTCTATGAATCCTTGTCTCCACCACATCCTTCACATCTACCCCTGTTCACTCTCCCCCACCCCCTCATATTCCTCCCTCCAACTGTCTTGTCCCCTTCCCGGGTTTTTCAAGAACAGTTGAATTGTTCAGTCTTTCTGATTTCCAAGGTTGCCCACTCACCTCTCCGCAACACTCCTCTCTCTTTCTCTCTCTCAGTGTCCTGTGTGATCTTGCTGTTCCTGCCTGAGGGTCATTCTGTCTGTATCCCCCCCCATCTCTATCACCCGTTCTGGATGGTATCTCTCTGTCTGCTCTTCTCTCTCTCGATTTTTCTCTGTCCCTTCTGTATCTCCCACTCTCTGTATCTGTCCTTTCTCGTCCTGTCCATGGGATTTCTCTCTTTCTCCTATCTCTCTCTGTCTCTCTTTTCTTCTTCTCAGTGGGATTTCTATCTCTCTCTCTCTCTCTCTCTCTCTCTCTCTCTCTCTCTCTCCATCTCCCTCTCTGTCCTTCAATGTCTCTTCATGGGTAATGCCAGGTGGTCTTCCTAGTCCTTACCCCACCTGTGTTTTGCCCCATCGTGCTTTGTCTAAACTGAAAGGTGGTCGGGCTTGTTAGATAAAACATCTTGCTCAATGTGGGGGGAAAGGGGGTCTGCCTGCGACCTGGGATATTGCTGTGCAGTAAAGAAGTCAGTGAACAGGCCAGAGTGTCTCTGGCCGTACTCCCTGGGGTGGGCTCAGGGATCCGGTGAGGGTGAGGGGGGATTCGGTTATTGCACATGGAGGGAGATACAGTGGGGCATCTATATACATTGGAGGCATCACAGAGGAACGAAGAAAGAGGGTGAAGCTACACAGGCAGCTTTCAGAAACTGTGAGGCTGAAAATTTTCTTTGGGGTATAAGTCACGGGGGCAGGAAAGAAAGAGACAGTGCGACAAGACACCCGGAGATGAAATAAAGAAAAATGGAGGGAAAGGAAAGGGAGAAAAAGATGGAAGGAAAGGAGAACGAGAAAAATGAAGGGAAAGGAGAGAGAAATATGGAGGGAAAAAACAGAGAGAGAATGCTGCGGGAGGGAACAAAGAAAGAGGGGTAGGGGGCAAAGAGCAGTTGCTAGTGAGAGAGAGAGAGAATGGAGCAAAATGATACAGAAGTTGACAGTGTGAGAGACAGAGACGCAGGTGAGAGAAAGAGACAAAGAGTGAGAAAGACCAAAAGGGAGACAAGAGGAGAGACTTTGAAAGAAAGACACAGAAACACAAAGGGAGAAGAGAGAGAGAGAATGAAACAAAGAGAGACAAGAGTTGAATGTGAGAGACAGAGAGAGAGAAAGAATGAGAAAGAGACAAAGAGAGTGACAGGGAGACAGAGAGAGAAAACAAAGAGAGACAAAAGTAGAGACTTAGAGAGAAAGACAGGGACACAAAGTGAGAAAACAGAGAGAAAGACAGAGAAGAAAAGGAGAAATCAGTGAAAGACAGCCAGGAGTTCAGGAAAGATACAGAGTCTGAAGAGCCAATACTCACCAGAGCTGCTTCAGGAAGAGGGTGGTACAGGTCCGAAACTGGCATTGAGGTTCCAGCTGTACCCACACTGTCTTTCACACAGACACAGACAGCCAGAATAACTCTTGACACTCACCTCCTGGCTTCATCCACATGAAGAAGGGAAGTATGGCTGCCAAAATTAATTTTATAAACCCCAAATTCTGACATTCAAACCCCTCTCTCCTCCCAAATCCCAGCTACCCAATCAGTTCCCAGCTGTCTCCACCTGGAACACACATCCTCCAAATATGGAGCAAACCAAGAAGCTTCTTTGTGAGGCTAGAGTTGGGGGGAGGGGGTGGGAGAGGAGGGGGAGAGAAAGCAGCAACCCAGAAGTTCAGTCCAATGTCTCCTGATTGTTCCTCCTTTGCACACCACCCTCCCACTCACACAATCTCTCTCTCTCTCACACACACACACACACACACAAACACACACACGCGCGCGCACACACACGCACACGCACACACACGCACACGCACACGCACGCACACAAATTGACCCCAGACCTAAAAGCCACACAGAGACTAAGCTGCAGTTTCAAAACGGGTATAAAACACTTTTATCCAAACAAGGGAACAGAACCCACAGGTGAGCACAGTATTTTCATACAGACCATCACAAGGTGTGAGTAGGACTGTAATTAACCAGTAAAGACAGCGAGTTTACTTCTAATTAGTTTCTGAGAATGAACATTAAACCATTTCACAGATGAACATCAGGGGATTACATGGATCTGTTGTACGAGTGGAAGTTTGTTCATTGTACAAATAATCATGAGTTTATTGAACACATTCACCTCTTTCCTGACAATAAAGTGAGGGACGTCATAGTACTGTTCCACTTTCCCATTGATATTTCGTCAGTAAAAGCTGGGAATTATCTGATTGACACAAACAGCATGGATTTGTGAGGGGTAGATCAGGCCTCACAAACATTATTGAATTCTTTGAAGAGGTGACCAAACACATGGAAGAAGGTAGGGCAGTAGATGTGGTATACATGGATTTAAGTAAGGCATTTGATATGGTTCCCCATGGTAGGCTCATGCAGAAAGCAAGGAGGCATGGGATAGGGGGAAATGTGGCAGATTAGATTCAGAATTGACTGACCCTTAGAAGACAAAGAGTGGTAGTGTACGGAAAAAATTCAACGTGGTGCTCAGTTATGAGTGGTGTACCATAAGGTTCTGTCCTGGGCCCTCTTCCTATTTGTGATTTTTGTAAATGATTTGGATGTAGGAGTGGAAGGGTGGATTAGTAAGTTTGCGGTCGATACAACGGTGGGTCGAGTTGTGGATAGTGCGAAGGGCTGATCTAGGTTACAAAGTGACATTGATAGGATGCAGAACTGGGCTGAGAAGTAGCAGATGGAGTTTAAGTCTGAAAAGTGTGAGGTGATTCATTTTGGAAGGACAAACTTGAATGCAAAATAAGGGTTAACGGAAAGATTCTTGGCAGTGTGGAGGAGCAGAGGGATCTTGGGGTTTAGGTCCAAAGTTCCCTGAAAGCTACCACCAACGTGGATAGAGTTGTTAAGAAGGAGTATGGTGTGTTAGCTTTCATTAATAGAAGGATTGAGTTCAAGATCCGTGAAGTTATGCTCTAGTGTGTGTATTAGTATGTCTGTGCCTTGGGGTTTCTGTTGTTTTGGAGGCAAATCCATAGAAATGGAATTATACCCTTCCCCACTTTCTGTCTGACCCTCTTGTGTTTAAAGTGATACAATGGTCAGGTTGAAGTTATGTTGCACAAAACCCTGGTTCGGCTACATCTGGAATATTGTGTCCAGTTCTGGTTGGCTCATTACAGGAAAAATGTGGAAGCATTGGAAAATGTGCAGAGGAGATTTACCAGAATATTGCCTGGAATGGAGGGAAGGCCATACGAGGAAAGGTTGACAGAGCTAGGGCTTTTCTCTTTAGAATGATGAAGGATGAGAGGTGACTTGATAGAGGTGTACAAAATGATCAGAAGTATAGATATAGTGGACAGCCAGAGACGTTTTCCTAGGGTAGAGGTAGCTAATATGAGGGGGCATAGTTTTAAAGTGAGTGGAGGTAGATATGGGGGAGATGTCAGAGGTAGGTTCGTTACTCAAAGAGTGGTAGGGGCGTGGAATGCATTGCTAGAGAGGGTAGTGGAGTTGGCCTTATTGGGGGCATTTAAGCGGCTATTAGATAGGCATATGGATGATAGTATAAGGTAGGGGTAGAGGTTAGATAGACCTTAGGCTTAGGGTAAAAGTTCGGCACAACATTGTGGGCCGAAGAGCCTGTACTGTGCTGTACAGTTCTATGTTCTAAATGTGTTAAAGATGGTTAAATTCAGGGCAGTGTCAGTTACTGCACACAATCTGTATGGGTGTGCTGCGTTTCTGTGTGTCTGTATGTATGTGTATGTTAGTGTCTGTACAAATGCATATATATTTCTGTGTGTATGTCTGTCAGTGTCTGTATGCCTGCGTGTTAGTTTGTGCCTGTGTTTATTTGTATTTCTGTCTCTGTATGTGTGTCTCAATGTCTGTCTGTCCATACGTGTGTGTGAGTCTGTGTGCGTCTCTGTAACTGTGTGTGTGTTTCTATCTCGGTTGAATTATCTGTGTATTTGTAGCTGTGTTTGCTCATTTGTGTGTGAGCTATGCACATCTAGTGTGGGTATTAGTATGTATGTGCCTTGGGGTTTCTGTTGTTTTGGAGGAAAATCCATAGAAATGGAGCTATACCCTTCCCTCCTTTCTGTTTGACCCTCTTGTGTTTAACGTGATACAATGGTCAGGTTGATGTATGTCTCCATATGTGTCCATCTGTATGTTTGTATCTGCGTGTCTATATCTGGCTGCAATGAGGCTCACAGGAGGGAAGTTTGAATGAATGAATGAATTAAAAACTCAGTCAAAAAGTCAAAGGCTCAGAGTCTCTCTCTCGTGTTTAAAATGATACAATGCCACCGTCTGGTGGCCTTCTCACGTCACTACATAAGCGGTAGATTTTTTTGCAGAAGGCATCTCAGGTTGCACAGTTGTTTCGTTTTTCAAAGAATATCTTTGGAAACACAGGGCAGTTTTGTCCAATCGATACTGCCCTTGAGATATGAACAGGAAGCAAAAACTGGAAGAGGGACAGTGTGAGCATGGGAGGGAGAGGGAGCAAGGGAGAGAGATGCATTGTACCAAGGCCAGGTTGGAGTGGGTAACCCAGAGGTGGAAGTAAGGACATAGTGACTTATACCCCACTCCTGAACTCAGTTCCATTCTCCTCCTCCTCTCTGAGGATGACAACTTGGGACCAAGTCTGTCTCTCTGCCTCTCAGCTGCTACAACACAAAGACAAACAACAACGGAACTCATTCTGCTGCTTGACACTTTTTAATGAACATTTTAATTATTTACAAATTGAAGTGATAGATGCAGTCAGTGGAATGGTGCCTTTTCTCACTGGCCACTGAGTTGAGAGAAACATTGAAATGTATCCTGTAACCCCCTCCGGGATAAGGCTGGACAAACCAGCTCAACCCCAGTTTGTTACCATAACATCAAGGCTGCTTCATTGTTAAAACATTGAACGGAAATGAGAAAATCCTGGACGGATTAACAAGTGAATTTGATTTATTGATGAATTTGGGGAGAAGGATGTTCTCCTCTGATTCTCTGAATCAGCTGTCCGACTCAGCAGAGACAGTAAAGACAACTTCCACTTCTTTAAGAGGTTGGGACATTGACTCTGATCTTCTTGGAGACATTCACTGATCCGAGACATAGAAAGGATTCCTGTCAGAGCTGCTCTGCTTTTGCTGTTGTCACTTCAGGACAATAAATCCTGATTTTCTGGACGTGAACAGTAAAAGCGCTGAATCCTAAACAGTAGACCATCAGGGACGAGGACAGAAGTACTATAATTTCTTAATGACACTGCTTCTGGCTTTTTGTTAAACTGGATATCAGTTTCTCCTCAAAAATGATCAAAAAATCGAGCTTTACAGAATGGAAAGAGGAACATCACCCCAGTTTCCAGGACTTGGCCTGTAGTCAAGTGTGCTGTGACGTTTCAAGTATTCATTTCAATGATATTTTCACCGAAACGTTTTAATCTCAATCAACACAACAAATGGGAGGAAAGTTTGAGATGGGAAAACTGTTTTCATGCCCCCTCGGGGAACTTAACCTCAGCTACGGAAGGAAACAAACAGGGGCACATTCCACCAAGAGTGACAAAGGCTCCTGGAAAGACCAAACCACAGAAAGTAGAATTTCACCCACTTGGTTTATATTGTCCCATTTCAGACTTCAAAACCAGAGTCTGGTTACAACAAATAAAGGAAGCACTCGGCCACTGCCCTTGTTCTGAGTTCTTCCCCTGTCACTCTGCAGTTTATATGGCCTCACCTCACTCTTCCAGCCAAGCATTGATCATATCAGCTGATTCCTGTCCTTCCGAATGGTCTTCCTCAAATTCCTGGAAAAACAAACAGGAGTGTGACATTTAAAACACATTTCTGGCCTGTAGAGGAAATGATATTTTCATAATTTCAGATGATGTTTAAAGTGCTCCTTTGGATCTTGGAAACAGCAGGTGCACAAAAATTGCCAAAGGCCCGAGTGAGACTTGAGCTCGGAACCCTTGGTTTATAAGACCAGAGCTGAGGGTATCATGTGCAGAAAGATGGGAGAATGCAAGGCCGAATCAGACAGTGCCCAAGTTGATATAAACTGAGGTCTTCCCTCTGAACGGAAAGGAGGGGTCATCGATCTCAAACATTAACTCTGTTTTACTTCACAGATGCCACCAGGCCTGCTGAGATTTTCCAGCAACTTCTGTTTTTGTTCCCAATTTACAGCATCCGCAGTTCTTTTGGTTTTTAAACAGAGATTTTCACTGGTAGTCTAGTAATTAGGCTTCAGTACCTGCACTACCATGGCCTGCTAATGGTTAACATTTATAGTAATAAATATGAAATATTGACTGATCTTTAGAAACAGAATAATGTTGTGAACTAGTCAGAATCGCTTCGCTACAAGTTACAACTCCACATCAGCAATGTCAGCTGCAATTGTGTGACATGCAATCGTTTACAACAGGAACAGTGGGGTCATCAGGAAAAGTGAAGGGCGATGGTGGTTAGTGAGAGCTGACCGTAGGCCTAGTGCAGCCAGGCTCAATGTGGGTAGTCAAGACTGGTTCTCCCTGTTTACCCTGGTCTACAGATCACTCCGGATCAATCATACAATGACTCTCATTTGTGCTTCATCCTTTGGTTCAGAAACACCTTGGTTCAGTGCCTCAAGGGGACAAGGAGTCCCATCTGTTTAACTTGGCAACTAACTCAGGTTAATTTTGTAACCTGATGTTAGGTCAATAAATTTTAGAAGCAGAAAGCTTGAGTAAATGCGATTCTCTTGTTATTCATAGCTTTTCATGTCAACGGGAGGATGCTGCTGTCTGAAACTTCATGGGGAGTTACTGCAGGGCGGCCTGAGCATCCAACACACTGCAACTAATGTGTTTCAACTTCACCAGCTTTTTACGGAAGATTCATTCAATGTCGGATTGTGTGTGCAAATTTCATCAGATGCTTGTTTTCGCTTTCAATAACTATTTCCCTGCAATGGCACCTCTGCCCCATCCTCCTAATTCAGCAAGTCTGACCTCATTGAACACGGCCTTTTTCCGGAAAGTTGACCGGGCGAATTGGCAAAACAAAGACTAACAATTAGGGCTCATCCGGGATTTGAACCCGGGATCTCTCGCATATCCTCACTGTACAATCCCCAAAATGAAAATCATGCTCCTAGACCAATGAGCACTTTTGGTGAAATCCGGCGCAGCCCTTGAAAGCTGGGACTCACTCAGAGCGAAGTACATTCCACGTTGCTCATGGGATTCAACTCAGCAAAGAATTTCAATAACATCTTCATTCTGACTCCCTGCTCTTGACACAGTTTATAAAATTCATGCTTATCGTTAATGTGAGGAGAGGTTGTGGGGCTGTGGTTTCCGTTCTTGCTGTTGAAATGAGACCACTGTTCCTGCGTCCAGTAAGAGGAAAGGAATTGCTGTTGACTTGAAACATCTCTTTCTGAATTCACTGTCACTCTGCTACAACAGGAGGAGCTGGAAAATCCTTATGAATTGAAAAATAGAAGTGGTATTTAAATATTAAGTAATAAAAGATCAGTATAATATTGTTAACACCGCGCTATCACCAACTGAACGAAACAGCTGCCCAGAGGGAGGCAGCTGTGTGTGTAAACCGCATGGTGGACAGTTTGTGTTTTACTTTTCACACGAGGGAAAGTGAGAATTTACCCAAACAATGGCACACCACAGCCGTGAAACATTGTTCCCATGGCAAACTTGGGAAAACAATCAGAAACAAGTTTGAGATCAATACACTCCATCGCCAAAATCCTCCACGCTTACATATATTCCAGGGAAGCTGGCCTGCAAATGAGCAGCGTAAGCCTAACGTGATTCGAGCGCAGAGCCCAGGGGCCTAAAGTCAAACGTGCTGACTTTTCACCACTAACTGTCACCCGCTGTGAGCGTACTGTACAGGATTAAGGCAGGTGTTCGTACCACAATGATTTTAAACTATTTTTGACAAAGGAGGGTCATAGGACAGTGCTCCTTCTCTCTTAAACCATCACCCCCGCCTCTCTCTCTCCGTTCCTTTTTTTCTCTCTCGACCTGTCTCTCTGTCCCTCTGTCTCCTTCACTCCGCCTTTATCTACTTCATTGTCTCAACTTCTCTCTCCTCGTCCTCTCCATTCTCCATATGTCCTGCTCTAAATTTATAGGGGACTGGGGACTTTGATTCTGTATGTACAGGACTTATTCTCGACCCTGCTTCAAATACGACAACAGGAAAAGAATCTGAGAGGGAAGAAACAACTGACGAGATTCCCGACTCTCTTTCCGGATATTGTTCAGAACATTTCGCCACCAAAACACAATGTTTCTCCAATTTCACCAAGAAGTAACGTCATGAATATCATTAATAGAAATATAGAATCCCAAAAATTGCTTAATTTAAAGTCAGAGATGGAAGTGTCCGAGATCGTAATGTTCATTGAATGATTCAGCACCACGTGACCCACGACACATGATTATATTTCAGGACCCAGCATCATTATTGGATCACAATAGTTGAAGGCCATTACCGCCACGTCATATGACGCCATGGTGCAGCTGAAAGCCCTGGGGACAGTTCATTAAAGAAACCTCACTGAGGGTCAGGCCGCCCTGCATCGGGAAACATTTGAGTGGCCAACCACAATCATTTCATGCGATTACAAAATCGACAAATTGAACAAGATCGAGGCATTCCTCTTTTTTCTCACTTAACTTTCAACATCCATCAAGCTAGATAATGATTTCAGGAGGCAGTTGATTAAAGTCCGAAATGATGAAAAGCGATGTCAAAACCATTCAAAGGGAACACCACCCGCCTTGAGTTTTAAACTCATCGCTTGATCCACTCAACCAATGCTTAAAGTTATGATGTTCCCATGAAATCACAGCTCGATTACAGCAAAGACTTCATTTGGTCCATTGTTATCCTGAAATGAATTATAAGTCACGCTTGAATTTAAATTGAGGAAATTGGAGACAGACTGCAGAATCAGTTTGTACGTATCAACACACGCGGCCAGTTCCTGGTGACATGGGTGCGCTTGCAGTGACTGCGGGCAGACTGTCCCGATGTCTCCATAATAAATGTCATAGCCTTTATTTCGCAGCAGTAAAACTGACAGAGGAAAATCGTCATTTTAGTTGTTGCAATCTTAACTTTGAACTGCCTGACACCTGGGTTTAAGAGATCTTACAGTTTTGTTTCACATCAGTCTCTGCGCCGCAATCAGTCAACACGCTTAGCTTTTAACCAGTAAATGTTGTGAGTTAAAAATTTCCTTGTCACACATCTCCGACTCGTCAATAGGAGCATTAGCTGCAAGAAAATATTCTCCGATCATTGAATAGTCTGCGAATATCCAGTACATTCAGGCCCAGGCAACTTATACCAAGATTCTTTCAAACTCAACATGAAAACAATCAACCGAACATACACCTGTACATAATTCATGAGAAATCTATGTAGCTCTCGGTTTCACACAAAACTGATAATGATTCTTTCTTCCTCAAGGAAAACAGAGAAAAGCACAAGACCAGCAATATTCCAAACTAAACGCTGCAGTTATCTACTACCGCAGACAGGCAACAATGGCGGATTCTGTGAAATCCGTCCTGCTGCTTCTGATCGTCCCACACCTCCTCGTGGATGCCCACAACTACGTTCTAGATCTGTTCGCAGTCTGTCCCGTTTAACACGGTGATAGTGCCGTATAAGACACTGATTGTCATCTACTGTGTGAAGGCGAGACTTCAAAAGGCTCAAATATTATATTTTGGTCACCTCCTGCCTTTACTGTCATGGATGCATCTGCTGAGGACAGTTTGATGAGGATGAGGTCAAGCATGTTTGCCCTCTTATTGGTTCTATCACCACCTGCAGACCCAGTCGATCAATTTTATCCTTTAGGACTCGACCAGCTTCTGCCAAGCCACTCAGGATGATGGAGATAGAAATCGCCATTACAGAGTTCATTCTGCACTCTTACCAAGCCTCAGTGTTCAGTCCAAGTGCTGTACAACATAGAAGGCTATTGATTCTCCTCCTGACTGTGTCACAATGTGCTGCCACCCACGCTCGGTCTGTCATGAAGATGGGACAGGACATATCCAGGGATGGTGATGGTGAATCTGGGACATTGTCTGTAAGATATGATTCTGTGAGTTTCACATTGATTGTAATTTTACAAGAATAGCAACAGTCCTTTGCTAGTTTTCTTCTAACAAAACAAAGTCCGTGACATTCATTGTGAAGACGCGGAAACTGTCTGATCTCAAAACCCTGGAGAGACATCCGTGTCACTGTGAACCACCTCTCATAAACACCGGGCTATCTCCCTTTGACCCTTTCCACTTGTCTGTTCCCAAATATCCGACTGCGCTGCAGCAGAGAATCCGTTTGAATTCCTGATAATTTCAAAGAATGCTGATTATTTCAATGTGTCAGATCAGGCAATGATACCGAGAACATCAGAGTCAATGATCCAGCGTCTTAAAGAAGGGAAAAGAGCCTTTACTGACTCCGCTCAATCAAGCCCTTCACCTTTCACTCTCCCCTGAGTCTGCTTCACAAAGAGTTTTGAAAGATTCACGAAACTGGAGACTGGGTTTTCTGTTTTGTTCCCCTTTCCAAGTTTCCAACGACCAACAGACAATTTTGGCGCTGTTTATAATGTCGGAGATGGGCAGCAGTGCGCATGGGCGGTTTGTTTGAGCTGAGAGTGTGAAAATGTTTCCACTGACGAAGGTGAGTAAACAGAGCACTTGGATTTAGTGAAGATAAATTTGTATTCAGATAGCGCTTGTCCAAAGCAGAGATGAAGCCACTTTGCCCATGGACAGGCGCTCTTTAAAACTTGACTCTTTGTTTTCTGCGGATGCATATTCACCGCAAAGACCCTTTGGGATCTCAGACTGACATTGATTTATAATGAGTCATTTTATATGCTCTTGAAGCTTTTCTACAGAGCATATCAATCAGCGAGTAAAGAACGTGGTTGGAGATCATAACGGCTCGCCTGGTATTTGAACTGCGGATCGCTCACAACCTCTAGATTAAGCCAAAGTGAGAATCATACCGCTAGACCAACAAGCAAGGATCAATTACGCTTCTTAATAGCAAACTAGGTGACACCCATACAGTGATATTGTCCCAATTTCGGATGTCGGAGAAGCGGGTTCAAGTTCCATTTGCTCCGGAGGTGTGTAATAACGTCTCTGGACAAGCTGATCACATTAAAATGAAACAGTTGCTTCGGCAAGTGAAAGCAGCAATGAACAGCTTCTTCCCATTCTGTCTCCATGTTCCTGGGAAGCTGTTCTTTGCTCCATTCCCCTTAGGATCGGGGTCTCTTCATGAGCAGAATTCCCTCCACGGGCTGACAATGCTGGCGGATGGTCTACGCCATGCAGCTCCCTTTCAAACTCTGGAAAGGGAAAGGAATAGAAGAGGCAGAACCAGATTTGTGTAGGAAATTAAACAACGATTGGGAACTTTAATCAAATGACATGAACAGAGACAGGGAGAAAGATGCAAAACTGCTGGAAAAGAGCGAAGTCGAAACTGGAGACTATTACCTTGAGAAACTTAGTATGGCATCTTTCTATGCAGCCTGTTTGGTGCTCAGGATTCACACAGCAATCTTACAGAAAAACTTGCAACGCGGATGTCGGTTTCTTTGCTGTGACCAGGCAGGAGTTAAAATCTGACAGCAACAGTCCCAAATTAAAAGAATCCAAGTGAAACACTCTCTCACTGACAGTCATCTCCTATTGCCCTGAGCTGCGGGGCTCCGCACAGTTGAACGTGGAAGCGGTTGGGGGAGTCGTTAAAATGAGCTATTGTTTGTCAGTCGCTCAGTCACAAAAACAGTGATCAAAGTCAGAAGTCAGACGACACCAATTTATAGTCCAACAGGTTTATCTGAAATCACACGCTTTCTGAGCGCTGCTCCTCCATCAGGTGAACTGACACTTTTCACCGGCATCTCCGCGTCACAGAGACATGGAGAGTGACGTCATAATTCCATGGCGTTATTCCCGGGCAGGAAGAAGTCGTTCAGCCCATCGAGTCCACGGCCACTCTCTGTCACTTGTATCTCTCTGTATGTTTTCACAATCGGTGACATCTGTCCTAATAATGGCGAACTGTGTCTGAGTCGTGATGTTGCCTCTGACGTGAAGATCCTCTTATCATTAACGACTTTTGACCTCACCGGAGATCGCTGCTGTCTGAAACAGCGTGGGCAATTACTGCAAGGCGTCCTACGCATGAAATACACCGCAATTCATGCGTATCAATACGAAAGAAATACTTCTGACACATGCAGTTACGGAAAGCAGATCAAAGTGCAGCACACCGCACAACGGCGCTTTGTGCCAGAAGAGCCCTGGGAGGGACCAGAACACGCACATCACAGCACGGACCCCCTAAAGAAGATAGGGTGGTTTCGGTCTACCGATCTTTACTTAAAGGCCCAGCATGATCACACTGTACCACTCTACTAGCGTGCAGTACTGTGCTTTAAGGGAAATATTGGGCTTTTCATCTGCCGGGTGACACGGACATTAGAGAATGATGTCAAAAGACTGTAACAATTTCCCGGCTGTGGTTGTATATTCTTTGCCTAACTTCCAACATTCTGTTATTCGAACTCATTTCACGCAGAATCGCAACATTCACGAAACATTCGGATTCGGATTGCATAGGTGAACATCCTGAAACACTTGTTTTCCCTTTGAGAAATTGTATCCATTGCCGTGTTCGCTGCACTGGTAGCTCTGCCCTGTCCCTACTTCAGGCAGTCCGACTTCATTTAACGAAGCTGCGTTTTCAGAAAGCTGCTTGGCGATTTGGTAAAACTGAAAACAAGAAATCAGGAGTCAGTATTGGGACCACCTCTTTCATGGACGTATATTAATAACATGCACTTGTGAACGGGGCAGACGATTTCAACGTCCTAAGATGAGGCAAAACTCACAAATGAACTAATCAACGCAGAATGCCGTAAAAACTGGTCTTTTCCAACGAAGTTCATTTCACTTAACTTGACTCGATGTCATTATCCTGTGCCTGATGCTCCAAAAATAATGGTTCAAATTAATAAAGCTGCTCTGGGTGAGGTTTGATCGAAAGCCTTGCATTTCACACGTCTCTCTCTGTATGTCTTCTTGCTATATTAATTGATCTCTAACTGTGTTCCTTTAACACATGCTAAGAGGAGAAATTGGAACAGCAGTGATTACAAAGGCTACTGTGATCATAACGCAAAATACGAACAACTATACGATCGCAACGCCACAGAAAGTAAGTAACGCTACAAAGCTCTAGACACACAACAGGCGTACTTACCAAACAGTGGACTGATATTATGGAACTCAGCATGGGGAGGATCTTTACAAGTCATGACTCCAGAGGTTATGAATGCTCCGTATTTAGTCTGTGAAAGACTGAGATTGTTAGATTGCAACAGATTAAAATCGTCAAGAGCTCAGGGGATAGTGCAATGTTGATGTTAAAGTAAAAGGTCATTCATGATCTCAGTGAACAGCGAGGCGGGCTTGAAGTTTGCAACTTGTGTCCATGTGGAATGAAAATACATTGACAGGTTTGTTCCGAATTGAAGTGTTCACTGGAAGTAGGTAGCTGAGGGAGACGCCGGGCAAGAATGGGACTGCAGGAGCTGCAAAGCCCTTGTATAGGAGATTATACAGCACAGAGGAGAGAATTGATGAATTGAATTTGGGTTGAGGGGGCCAGCATCCTTTCACAAGTCAGGGTTTACTGGGATAGAGAACATCTTAACAACCATGGATAGCGTTTACTTGGATATAAAGACATCAAAATAGACACGGACTGGGTTTACTGAGATATGACGACGTTAGGAAGGACATCGACAGGTTTTACTGGGGTTTCAGAAATAAGCTAAACTGTCTCAACTGTTTCCTGTTATCTCTAACAGAATCAGTTTCTCAAATTGATTTTATTATCACACGGACCAATGTTGTAAATGCTGAAACTATGCACTAGTCGATGCTGTCTGCTCCCACACTTCTCACTTCTCTCAAGGAGCTGTGAAGATAATAGCCTGAATTGCCTTATCCCATTCTGTCACTTTGGGATCATTTGAAAAATAAAATCTATTCTCTGAGCTGTGAGCAATGTGCTGAAGTTTACACACATCAGGTTCAGCGAGTGTGAGCGATAGGACTCCCTTTAGTAACACCCCACGCTGAATCAGACAGCTGCGCCATACCTGTGACATTCAGAAGTACACAGACACAGCTCCCCATTATTAGGAGAGTTTGTTTTCTTTCCCAGCAACCCTGCATTTTTCGCCCTCTCTCAGATGCAGTAATTTGGACAGGGTTCCCAACAGAATGTTAGTTGCTGTGCATGTACGACCTCCCTGTTATACAGCCTTCACACTTCCCATATCTCTCATTCCCGCCACACCCTTCCCATATCTACTAAGCCCTTGTTGACAGGGAGCTGAAGAGAGCATTCAAGCTGTTCTCTTCCAGCACGGCCTGCCAGTGGAAGATCGTTTACTCCAGCCGCCAATGGGGAAAGCGTGGTCCGGGGAAAGAGAGCTTACAGAGACTCCTGGGAGAAGGGGCTCAGAATGGAAGAAGCTGTTAATAAAACTCAGTGCGTCTTTAGTGTTAACGGGAATGAGCTGTTGCTGGTTCATTGGTTTAGAGGTATGATTCCTGTTCCGTGTGGATTGAGTAAGTAAGAACATCTCTCGCATTCGAATCATGGACGATCCCTGGTGTCATATATCTCGCTCCATTCTTCACTTGGGAGGTCTGATTTTGTTGAGATCGAGTTCAGCCTGAGATCCCTCAGGGTCTCTGTGGCGAATTATTTTATTTATTAAATCGTTCATAGGAAAATCATTCACAAGATGAGGGCGTCGTTGGCTAGGCCAGCATTTATTGCCCATCTCTAATTGCTCAGACACATGGTCAATAACATTGCCCGTGGGTCTGGAGTCACAGGTAGGCCAGACCAGGAAAGGATGGTAGTTTCCTTCCCTAATGGGCATTAGTGAACTAGATAGGGTTTGCCACAACAATCGATTCAAGGTCATTATTGGATTCTTAATTCTAGATATTTATTGTATTCAAATTCCACCATCTGCTGTAGTTTCGAACCCGGGCACCCAGAACGTTGTCCGGATCTCTGGATTCACAGGCCACTGGAAGTACCACTATTCCATGGTGTCCCCACTTTCCCACAAATGTATGTGGCTCATTGATCAAGGGGTATTATCCTTGCTTAGGTTACTCTCCAGTGATGACGTGCGAGAGGTTCAACTCCAGTTCAAATCCGCAACAAGTCCAGCTTCCTTGCTTTGCTTTTGACATAATGCCAAGTGGGCTTTCCGAAAAACCAGCTTCGTAACAAGATGTCGGGTTGCCTGAACTGGGGATGGGGCAGCGGTACCATTGCAGTGAATGAGGCAAAAGGAAACACTTGTTCAAGGCGAAAACAAGTGTTTCAGGTTGTTCGCCCACGCAATCTGACTTTGACTGGTCCTTCAGGGCGTAAAACTTCCGGAAGCAGGGATGTGAAGTGATTGGAGACAGCGCTGAACAGATTCAGGTAAATGGTGCTGTGTATGAGGAATGTCAGCGACGAAGATGGATTGGAAAGTTGAGAAAGCTCTCCTTGGAGAACAGAAAGCTGAAAGCTAGTCTGTTTGAAGCTTTGAACTGAGAGTGGTAGGGTCAATCTAACAGTACTGACGATGCAGATTCAATCAACACAACAGGGAATTTGATAGTTATGTGACAAGTAAAAATGGGTAGAGTTACACTGAGAAGGCAAGAGAATTACACTAAAAGAGACACTCATTTACTCATTGTGGAGAGCGGCACAGCTAAGATGGGCTGCATCGCCTCCATCTGCGTTGTGACAAATTTTGTGATTCTGAATAAAATCGGAATGTGGCACTAACAGAATGGGGGAATTTAGACATAGGTTATGTTTACATAGATGAGACACTTCTGCACAACAGGGTATTACACAATAACAGTGAAGGCTTTTGAATTCATTCTTGAAGGTACATGCCACACGTCAAATGAAAAGCCTAAAAGGCACACAGCACCACCAAGCAGAGTGGTGCAGCAGGAGCATGTGGCGTCATAACCGAGCAGTTGATGGGTTGAAGCCATCCTCTGCTATTCACTACAGGCACATGATGTTTTGTTCTGCCCCTTCCGTAAAGATCAGCTTTCTGCTTCTAGTGTCTGAAATAAATCATTCATACTGATAGACAGGTGAGGTGACACACTTGTCAACGTCTCAATACCTTACTCCTGTTCACCGTCGGTCTTCTCTAAATTGGGAATAAACTGGTGAAGCTGAAACACATTACTTCCAGTTATTTTTCCAAGGCCTGCAGTAATGGCACACGCTGCTTCAGATGTGAATAGCAAGAGGATCATCATGTTGGAGACAGCATCACGACAAAGACACAGTTCACCATTGTTAGGATTGTGAATAACCTCAGGGAAATACAAGCGACAGAGAGTCACCTTGGGCTCCATGGGCTGAACGGCTTCTTTCTGCACAGTATTGACACCATAGCTTGATGACATCACTCTCCCAGTCTCTGTGACGGAGCGGGTGGGGGAGAAACAATGGCTCATTATGAACCCTCCCTTCTGCGGTGTCCTGTCTGCAGCCCTGCAACTCAGGGCCGTTGGGGACGTCTCTCAGTGAGTGAGTGTTTGACTCAGATTCTCTTAATCTCTGACTGCTGGTGTCAATATTAACTCCTGCCCTGGATGCAGTAAAGGGACAGAATCCCGCGTTGCCAAGGTGTTATTTACAGGGCTGTTGTGTGCAGACAAATTCTGAACACCAAACAGGCTGCACAGAAAGATCCCATTTTAAGCTGCTGAAGGGACTAATCTCCAGTTTCGTCTTCTCTCTTTCTCAGCAGCTCTCCAAGCTTCTGTCTGTCTCTGATAAATGTCATTCGACAGAAGTTCCAAACTGCCATTAAATTATTTGCTGCACAAGCCTGATTCCACTGGTCTGCCCCATTCCTCTTCCAGTGCTTGAGAGCGAGGTGTAGAGCATATACCATCTCCCAGCACTGCCTGCCCTTGGATGGGAAATGATTTAAGCATCTGCCAATGGATAGAACACTGTCCCAGCGGAAGGGACAAATAGCATTGCCCCAGAAACAGGGAGGCAGAACGAGAAGAAAATGTTCTTTGCTGCTTTCACTGTCTGAAGCAACGGGGAATAGTATTTTTTGTCTAATCAACATGTTCAGATAAATTATTACACACCTCTGGAGCAGCTAGAACTTGAACTCTGGTCTCCTACATCTGAGGTAGGGACACTATCACTGCCTGAGTGGCATCTGGTTTATTGTTAACTGGGACTTCATCAGACTCGTTTGTTGGTTTCGTGGTCATATTGTCACTTCAGGTGGCTGTTGTGAGTGTGAGAAGTTACAGGTTTGAATCCTGTATGAGCCCTTGTTGACTTTGTCGTGTTTTTTTTAATATTTGGGAGAACATGGAGATGGTTCTTCATGAAATCGATATTGGTCTATGATCCAAAAGGGCCTTTGCTGTGAATATATCACATACATCCACTTCACTTGATAAAGGAGCTGTACTCTGAAAGCTTGCGATTTCAGATAAACCTGTTGGTCTGTAACTTGGTGTCGTGTGACTTCTGACTTTACATCGCATTCGGAGGAAAATGAATCAAGTTTTAAACCATGTCTGCTCATGGTTAACTGGCTTCCTCACTGGTGATGATGAGCGCTATAGAAATGCAAGTATGTCTTCTTTAACTGTCCTTAAATGCAAGTACTCTGTCCACTGACGCTGGATAGTAGAAAGAATTTCTCGCTATCAGATTAATCAAACTGCACAGCCTCACCGCTACCCAACCCCAACGTTATAATCAGCTCCAAAGTTGTCAGTTGATAGGTGGAAACATGGAAAGAAGACAAAACAGATAACCCAGTCTCCAGCTTCGTAAATCTTTCATCACACTTCGTGATTCAGACGCGGGGGAAAATAAAGGGTGAACTTTCTGATTTAGCAAAGCCAGTGTAGGCACCTTTCCCTTCTTTAAGGCGTGGGGATATTGACTCTGATATTCTCGGTGTCATTGCCTGATCTGAGACATTGAAATAATCGGAATTTAATATAAAGATCAGGAAAACAAATAGAATCTCGGCTCTGGCACGATCAGATACTTGGGAACAGACAAGAAGTGGAAAGGCTCGAAGGGAGGTGGCCCTGGGCTCAAGAGAGCTGGTTTCTTGTGACACGGATGCCTCTGCAGTGGGTGGGATAAGACTGTTTCCGTGTCTCCACAACGAATGTCCCAGACTTTATTTTGGAAAAGTAAAATTGGTAAAGGATAATTGCTATTCTTGTGAAATCATAATCTTGATCTGAAATTTCAGTGCCCATCCCTAATTACTCCATAGATAGAGGTGATGAGACACTTTCTTGAACTTCTTGGCATCTAAGGACAGCCATTTTGTCACTGGGGAAGGAATCCCAGGATTTAGGCCCAGGTACACTGAAGGAACAGTAGTGTATTCCCAACTCGGAATGGTGAGATGATTGGAGTGGGACGTGTGGGTGGTAGTTTTCCTGCGTACCTGTTGTCATTGTCCTTTTAGACTGAAGGAAACCCTCACTGGGCTGATTCTGGCAGATTCGGAGTGAGTGTTCTCTTTGTAACCAGAGATTCTTTTTCTTTCAGATAATTCAGACAAGAGAAAGTAATTTTCATTTCATGACTTTGAATTGTGCCCAGGCCTGGGCAATGCAAGCTCTGAATCCTACTGACTGGAACACCAGATATGCTGACAGTAACCCTTACGACCTGATTGAACATGTTTTTATGTCATTTCTTCATATCAGAACCAACTTCACCAGAAATGTTTCTCTCCCTAAGCTTTGAAATGATTCTGTTCCTGATTTACAGCATCTGCAGTTCTTCTGGCTTTTATAAATGACCAGAAGCTTCTCACTGAATTGGCTCTGGGTCTTGACTCGAAGACATAATCACTCAAAACATGAAAATACATTTCACTGGAGTGGCTCATAAAATACTGGACTGACTATGAGTAAAACGATGGAAAGTTCCAGCAGAGAAACAGGCAGCACTGAAGCAGGCACCGAGGACAAATGTGTATCAGAGATAAAAGGTACTGCAGATGCTGGAGAATCCGAGATAACAAGCATGGGGCTGGATGAACACAGCAGGTCAAGCAGCATCATAGGAGCAGGAAAACT